>SJYA01000795.1:3342319-3418313 GCA_006410615.1 Neotragus moschatus | reverse complement strand
TAGGGGTAGGGTTAGGGTTAGGGGGAGGGTTAGGGTTAGGGTTAGGGTTAGGGTTAGGGTTAGGGTTAGGGTGAGGGGTAGGGTTAGGGTTAGGGTTAGGGTTAGGGTTAGGGTTAGGGTTAGGGTTAGGGCTGTCTCTTATACACATCTTCAAACAATCATAACACCCAAACACCCACTTTTCTAAAACACTGGATTTGTCAAAAATATGTATATCATGTGTCTTCTAGCTAAACCACTTCCTGAAATTTTAGGAGGCTAAAAAACAATAGGGCAGAAAATCTGGTGAAAACCAGACATGGGAGGCTATGAACTTAAGCTAAGAAGCTTGAATTTATACTCTTATCAATGGAGAGTTAGTCATCAAGTGTTTTGATAAGAAGGTAATGTATTAAATAATTGGAGGAAAGGTAGTTTTCAGACCACTGACAGTCAATTATTATCTTAGTGTTAGTCATAAGGATATGATTATTTCTTCCCCTAAGAACCTGAGTTTATTACTCATTACAAATAAGCAAAGTGTCCCTTGTTTTCCTAGCATCCAAATCTGTTCTCTGCTCAATACCCATTTTACTTGCTCAGCACACCTGAAACACCCTTTTTTCCTTATAAGTCAAGAAACCAGACTTCCTTTCATCAAAGGCAATCTCAAAACCCACATCCTAAGGAATAACTATCACGTACAGACGCAGAATGTTTTCTTTGTTTTCACTCTTTTTATTAATTGTTGTTACAGAGTTGCTAAATCATGTCTGACTTTTTGTGACCCCACAGACTGCAGCATGCCAGGCTTCCCTGGCCTTCACTATTAGTGGGAGTTTGCTCAGTCTAGTATCTGTTGAATTGGTGATGGTATTTAACCATCTCATCCTTGATTGCTCCCTTTTCCTCCCACCCTCGATCTTTCCCAGCATCTGGGTCTTTTCCGATGAATCAGTTCTTTGCATCAGGTTGCCAAAGTATTGGAGCTTCCACTTCAGTATCAGTCCTTCCAATGAATGTTCACGGTAGATTTTCTTTAGGACTGACTAGTTTGATCTCTCTGCTGTCTAAGGGACTCTCAAGAGTCTTCTCCAGCACCACAATTTGACAGCATCAACTCTTTGGCACTCAGCTACCTTTACTGTCAAGCTCTCACATGAACTACTGAAAAAAACATAGCTTTGACTATACTATGAGATCTTTGTCAGCAAAGTGATGTCTCTGTTTTTTAATACACTGCCTAGTTTTGTCAAAGTTTTCCTTCCAAGGAACAAGCATCTTCTAATTTCATGGCTGCAGTCACTGTCTGCTGTGATTTTGGAGCCCCCCAAAATAAAATCTGTCACTTCTTCCACTTTCTCCCCATTAATTTGCCATAAAGTTGATGGAACCAGATGCCATGATCTTAGTTTTTTTCAATATTGAACTTTAAGCCAGTTTCTTCACTCTTCTCTTTCACCTTCATCAAGAGGTTCTTTAGTTCCTTTTCACTTTCTGCCATTAAAGTGGTATCGTGGACTGTAGCCCACCATGGAATTCTCCAGGCAAGAATACTGGAGTGGGTAGCCTTTCCTTTCTCCAGGAGATCTTCCTGACCCAGGGATTAAACCCAGGTTTCTGCATTGCAGGCAGATTCCTTACCATCTGAGCCACCAAGGAAGCCTTTCAATTAATTTCAAGACACCAAAACTTCTTTTTCATTACATATCCTATTGTTGTTTTGCAGTCTCTAAGTCATGTCCAGCTCTCTGTGACTTCATGAATTATAGCCCTCCAGGCTCCTCTGTCCTCCACTATCTCCTGGAGTTTCCTCAAATTCATGTTGATTGAGTTAGTGATGTTATCTAACCATCCCATCCTGTGCCACCCCCTTCTCATTTTGCCTTCAGTCTTTCCCAGAATCAGGGTCTTTTCCAAGGAATCAGCTTTTTACATCAGGTGGCCAAAGTATTGGAGCTTCAGCTTCAGCATCAGTCCTTACAATGAAGATTCAGGGTTAATTTCCTTTAGGATTCACTGGATTGATATCCTTGCAGTCCAGGGGACTCTCAAGAGTCTTCTTCAGCACCACAATTTGAAAGCATCAATTCCTCAGCACCCAGCCTCCTTTATGGTCCAGTTCTCACATCTGTACATGACTACTGGAAAAACCACAGCTTTGACTATAGTTTCCATATCCTCCATTGATTCAAATATAAATTATTTCAATTTTGTTGTTGCAATTTTTAGAAATACTACCTTGTTGACCAAAAAAAATTTATTCTTTCTTTTTAAAAAATTCATTTCAAACTTAGTACCATAATGTAGCTTAGTTCCTGTTTATGAAACTGCCTGTTTTCAAAATACAGAGGTAGAATAAATACACTTTCTTAAGTTTCAAGTATAAGTAGAACTCATCTTGAATGAATTATTAATGAATCATCAACACCTGTCTCTCCCTTCTGAACAGGTGAAAGATGGTTACTTCCCTTCTGCACATGTTCTAGAGATGGACTTCAGCTCTATATGTGTTCTAGACGTGTACCTAATCTCTGCATGTACTATAGAGTCTTATTANAGCCCTAGCCCATACCTTAACCCTAACTCTAAAACCTAATCCCTAACCCTAAACCTAAACCCTAAACCCAACACTACCATAACAGTTACCCTAACCCCTAAACCCTAACCCAAACCCCAAACCCTAAACCCTAACCCTAACGCTTAACCCCTAACCCTAAATCTAAACCTAGCTGTAACCCTAAACCTAACACTATCCCTAGCCCTAATCCTAACCTTAACCCTTTCCCTACCCCTAACTTTAACCGTAACCCTAACCCAAACCCTAGCCCTAACCCTAACCCTCAGCTTAACACTAGCACTAACCCTAAACCTGACCCTAGCCTTAACCCTAACCCTAATCCTAACTCTAACCTTAAACTCTAAACCCTAACACTAAGCCTATCCCTAAACTCTAAACCCTAACACAAACCCTAACTCCTAAAGCCTGACCCTAACCATAACACTAACGCTAACCCTAATCCCTAAACACACACCATAAACCTAAACCCTAATCCCTAACCCACAAACCCTAACCTTAACCCTAAACACGAAACCCTATCCCTAATCCTAAGCCTAGCCCTAACCCTAACCGTAACCTTAGCCCTAAACCTAGCCCTAATCCCAGGCCTAATCCTAGCCCTAGCCCAGGCCATAACCCTAGCAGTAACCCTAACCCTATCCGTATCCCTAACCCTACACCTAACCCTAACCCTAACTGTAGCCCTAAACCTAATCCTAAATCTAGCCCTAACCCCAGCCCTGAGCCTAGACCTAGCCTTAGCCCTAACCCTAGCAGTAACCCTACACCTANATTGAACTATATCCATTTCACCTAGGGTCTGTGCAAGTCAGAAAACTGAGACTTAACCTTGACTTCTCTTTTCCCGCTTCTGCCTTCTCCTTCCTTATTCCCCTTCCTCGAATTTTATTCCACAGTTATGCAGTGCCTGCCCTTGACCTATATTTAATATTTATGAATACTTGTTGAGTCAACACCACTAGAGTTATATAGTAACTTAGAGTTATATAGTGTTTACTTCATGACAGGTATTCTTCCAAACATGTTATGTGTATCCACTCATGTAGTTTTTGCAACAAGTCCATCACCTCCACTTAACAGATAAGGAAACCAAGTCATAGGGAGACTAGGTTTGCTCAGTCACATGTTTAATAAATGGCTGGACTACTTCTCAAATCCAATCAGTTTAGCTTCAGAGTCCATGTGTTTACCCGTATTCTTCACTGTCTCTTTCTATCATGAGACATTTAGGTTTGATCCAGCTGCTCCCAGAGTCAAGGCATATTGAGTACAGGCTGAATTAAACAGGCAGTATATTACTTGTGCTGAGCTGTTGTTTGTTGGTCCTATAGCTATTGTTTTTTTAAATTTGTCTCACCTTCCCAATTGAACAGGCATGGACTGAAGATCTAGAGTGATATAAGCACCACTCTCTTGTCCCTGTCTGGCAGCCTGAAGGCAGTTGGATTTCTTGCATTCACCGAGTCAGCAGGATAGATAGAGAACCACAAGAGAGAAGACTCAACAGGTCTATTGAGAGCAGCATGAGAAAGGAAAGGAATATAAACTTGATTCAGTAATGACTGTGAAGAACTGGAAGTCCCTATGCAGGGTGTGAGCCAGCTCAAGCTGCATTCTAGGAAAGCCAAATTGGCAGCAGGGCAAGGGGCAGAGTGGCGCAGGGACAGACTGAAGCAGGGGTATCAATTCATCAACTCCTCTCCCAGCCACCTCTGTGGAGCCATGCTGAGGGCTTCAAGCTGAGCAGGGGGAAAGGGAATGCTGAAATCAAGGTGAGAGATACTTTGGAAGTAAGTTGGTCTCTATGCCTAGTTAGGTGAAAAGGGGGAGGGAGAGAGACCATGGTATCCTCAAAGACCAGGAGAATGGTGATATCACTGGATTGTAATGGTGAACAAGAACAACATGGGCCTTGCCTTCCCGCAGCTGATAGTCTAGTAGAGACACACAGTGAGTAAGTGAGCTAGTCAAACATGTCAAGTTCTACAAAAGAAACCAAAAGATAGAATATGAAATGGAGAGGAAGAAAGGAGGTCTATGGAGAAGTAGGGAAATGAGCAGTGGTTATGTCCTGTGTCATCGGAACCAAGGAAGCAGCGAATCTCAGTAAGGGGCAGTAAGCAGTAACAGATGGTAGGAGGTTATGTGTTTTAGTATTAGGCGGCCATTCATGGCTTTGAAGAGTGGAGTCTGTAGAGTTGGTGGGATAGAAATCTGTGGCGTAGGGTTCAAGAATGACTGGGGCATGTGAAAGCAGCAAAAATCAACCCACACCCCTCTTTTTGAAAGTTTGGCAGGGAAGGAGAGAAAGAGGAGGTTAGCCTGAAAGGGAGCAAGTTGGAGAGGACTTTTCTAAGATAAGGAAAAGCGTAACTTCTTTGTGGACCATGGGAGAGGTTAAAGATTCAGGAAAGGAAGGGCACAGCTGCAGAAGAAAGCCCAGAGGGGAGGAAAGAGGAGGGAGATTTCATGAAAGAGATGCACAAGTGAGCCTTGGAAGAAAGAAGTAAGGCTGCTTCATCCAGAAGAGAGTGTGTATCACTCGGGGCTAGAAAGGTAAGATTACCCAGGTTCCCTTTTCTCAATATTGAAGCAGGTCAGGAAGCAGCTCATGAAATATCCCCACCCCCACAGGTGGCTGTATCTGAGAGCCACCATCACCATTTTACAAAGAGAGAGCCATATAGGAAGACAGGATACTGAAATAGTCGGTTATTACAAATTCAATACACAAACGGTATTTGCAAAGTCACACCAGCATTTATCTCAAGAAATCAATAAAAAGTATTAAGTGACTCTGATTTTCCTTCTACCATCAAAAACAGGAAAAATCTAGTAAGCTGTTTGGATAGACATCACTTAAATCAATTACCTACAAAATAATTGAATTTATTTTCAAGTACAACAAAATAGGAAAATCATTTCAACTGCCTCTTTTAAATGGATGTGTTTCCACTGTGGGCAATGTAGAAACAGGAAGGAAAGAAAAGAGAGGTAATAACATTTACTGATTAGCAACTAGGTGCCAGCTGTCTTGGATTTAGTGTAAGATACCTTTCCTCACTTAATCCTGATAACCTATAAGCTAGGTGTTGTCACCTTTTTATAGATGAAACTGAGGCTCAAATTGATTAAAGATCTGTTCTCCTGAAAGATCATCCCTTGATACAACTACCATATAATGTTTAAGTCTGGAGCCTGGCTTGACACCAACTTCTAGAGCACTATGTTTGGCGTTCCTGCCACCATGGTAGCCCTGGGCACTGAACAATCCCAGTCTCAGGATTTATAATCAGGAAGTCCTTGGAAACTCATCATTTCATCATAGCTCTTGGAGCAGACATAGTCTCAAATGCTTTTTTCTTTTTTTTGACCACTGAGCAAATTTCTTTATTCATTAATCTATTCATTCAAATATTTATTAGGCTCATATGAAATGACAGGCACAATGAGAATTATACAGACAAAATTTCCTGCCCGCCTGTAGCTTACATTCTAGTGAGAGAAGACAAAGACAAATATAAATATATATGCATGCTAAGTCACTTCAGTCGTGTCTGCCTCTGCATGACACTATGGACTGTAGCCCTCCATGCTTCTCTGTCCATGGGATTCTCCAGACAAAAATCCTGGAGTGGATTGCCATGTCCACCTCCAGGGGATCTTCCCAAGCCAGGGATCGAACCCACATGCCTTAAATCTCCTGCATTGGCAGGCAGGTTCTTTACCACTAGCGCTACCTGGGAAGACCTAATATAATCTGAAAGCCCAATAAGATGGTAGTAAGTGTCATAGAGGAAAATAAAAGAAAGAGAGGGAAAAAAACATAGCAAGGAAGTTGAGAAATACAGAGGTAGGGGAAGATATTTTTAAAGTAGAATGTTCAGGGAAGGACACACCAAAAAGATGACATCTGAGAAAAGACTGGAAGATCACAAGGGAAATAGCAATGATGGTATCTTTAGCAAACAGAGAAAAAGCAATGATGCCTTTCTTGCCCACAGTTTTATCTCTGATAATGCCTGGCCCTTAGCCCCTGCTAAAGGGGCAGGCCCAGGTGTTTTATGTGACCTTTTTGCCTTTTGATAACAGCTACTGGGTATCCCAGGGTGGAAGATCTCATCCAAGGCCAAGGATTGGCCAGCTATTCTCTATCAAGAATCCAGTTAAGATACTGAGAATGCATCACTTTGTAATGAATTTGGGAACTAAGAACCACATAGGTTTGAGATTGGAGTTGGAACCAAACCGGAGAGACAAGTAAGTTCTAATTTAGGCCATGAGATTCAAATGCATGAATAGGGAGAAGGAGCTTGCCTGAGAAAAAAAGAGGATGGAACAAAAACACAGAGAAACAGGAGTAAGAAACCACATGGCCCTGGTTAAAGAGAGGTCGTTTCCATTCCTGACTCCTGCCTCTTTGAGGCCCACCTATACTTATCTCAGCCCTCTTTGGCCATAACATTGCTTAATGTAGCCTTATAATAAACCCTGATTTTTGAGAGGCTATCTGCTGCTTGCAAATAAAGATGCTGACTAAAAAATTACTCATTTAACACAAAACGTGGCATTAACAACGCATTTGTTGTTGTTGTTCAGTCACTTAGTCGTGTCTGACTCTTTGTGACCCCATGGACTGCAGCACGCCAGGATTCCCTGTCCTTCACTATCTCCCAGAATTTGTGCAAACTCATGTCCATTGAATCGATGATGCCATCCAACCATCTCATTCTCTGTCATCCCCTTCCCCTGCCTTCAATCTTTCCCAGCATAAGGAAAAGACTGAAGGCAGGAGGAGATGGGGGCCTTCAGTATCAGTTCTTTCAGTGAATACTCAGGGTTGATTTCTTTTAAGATTGACTGATTTGCTCTCCTTGCAGTCCAAGACTCTCAAGGGTCTTCTCCAGAACCACAGTTCAGAAGCATATTGACATATAAAGATTCACTAATATTTAGTGCTGTACATTCTAAATACTGTGGATTCACTAACTCGTTTGATCTACACCAGAAAGTGTTAATTCTATTCTCATTCTGTAGGCAAAGGAATAGTGATGCAGAAAAGTTAACTCCTCTGTAAATTCATTCCCTAGCACAAGTGGGACGCTATTCTACCCCTGAATAAACCTTACTTTGCCTGTGTTTCAACTCAGAGTTAAGTCAGGTCTTAAATCCAAGAGGGTTTTCTAACTGGTTTAATTGGTAGGATGGGAGTAATTCATTTCTTTTTTCAACTGTAGAAACAAGTTGAAAATAGCTACAGAAAACAGAAGTTATTCCTGAACCAAAAATTAAAACTTAATAATGTGCAAGCAAATTGCATTGCGCTTTTATCACATTTTGCCCTTGCTGAACGTTTTTGGCTTCAGCAGCTGCTCCATGAAATGTAACTGTCACTACAGTGAATAAATAAGCACCTATTACTGTGTTACAGCTGCCCCTTATAACAGAATTAGGGGAAAGGCTTCAGTGGAACCACAGGCCGGAAGAAAGCTGCATTCTCGCTGAATACGGATGGGATCTCATGGACTCTGTAGAAACCCCCTGAGGGCCCAGGGTATGTAGAAGGGCAGATGCGCTTCAGAGCAACATCTTTCTATTGATATCCACTCTTATCAGAGAGCTGCCATCTTTCTACTGATACATGACCACACCTACCTGGCCTCAGCCAGTTGATCCAGGCCAGGCCAACCAGAGCCTTCCCTCGAGAAGGGACATTGGAACCAAGAAAGACCATCAGAGTCTAGGACTGGAAGATTTAAAATGTAAAGCTCAGGAGCTATCAGCAAGCCATGTTTTCTACCACTCAGAGGAAGGCAGCCTGCAGAGAATCACAGCAACACTCAGAGACAAAAGAAGAATTTGAGTAGCCTTGAAACCCAGTTACAGAAGCTCCTGGGCTCAGCTAGAGCATTGTCCTCCCCACATTGCCTTGCTCGATCCTTTCTTGGATTACGTAGGCCATTAAACTCTCCTGTAGTCTAAATTGGTTTAAGTTTCTGTCACCTTATCCTTCTGTACTAGGATAAGAGTCCTAGTATAGTCTTGTCCTTTACTCTCAGTTTCTTGACCATCTGTAAGGGAGGACCATTTTCTTTTTTACACAGAAACTTGAATAGTCACAATATGTTTCTTTCCTTCCTCACTGTCTTTCCTCTGACCACCATCTCCCTACCACCAAGATTGCCCTCCCAATTCCATGATGTTTGTGAGTGTCTTAGAATCAGAGAAACACTGAAGAATCTCAGGAGTGCCATTTGCAAATGTGAAGCCCATTCCTTGGAGTTGGGTAATACATGGTCATATTCAGCAGCCTTGCTGATGGTAATCAAGGATTTTTTCATGCTGAACAGAGCGTGACTGACTTATTCACTTAGCAAATTAGCACTCAGCTTCTGGAGGGCAAAATTGTTGGTGTGGTCTCCAAACAAACCAGTGTGCTGCATAAGAACAGAAAGTCATGTTCTCTGACCACAGAACTGCTGACATGGCAGCACGGGCCAGCCATCTCACATGTGGGTTGCCAGCAACAAAACAGTGCTGCTTGCCAGGCCTATGGAAGGAAGAAGGGCATTGAAGATTAGACAGAGTCACAGCAGAGAGAGTTTAAGACGTCATTCAGGTTCCTCTTCCTGAGTCAGCAGTAGAGATCAGAAGAGAATCTTAATCTTCACTCTATGATTCTGATTATTAGCAGTAGGGTATTCAACCTTCCAGTCATACCCCATGCCCTGGAGGCCCTTGAGTCACATTGGATACCAGTGTGGTCCATCAATTCACTGATTCCATGAATGTGGTCTGTCAACATTCACCCCATTGGGTCTGTCAGTGTGAAAAGGAGACGGGCATTAGAACTTCTACGATCACTGGTATCTTATGAAGAAGTCTTTTATGTTTTGCAAGCCTCAGATTACACCTAATTAAAAGGGCACTGTAGAAGTCCATCATGCCAGGGGTCATGACCAGGCCTTCTCCGGAAGGGCCTGGAAGAGGCTGTTAATACAATCCTTGCCTCTGCCAGAACTTTCTTAGGAATCAGTGTGGAGTAGTGTGGAAGTGATGAACAGATCATACTTTATAAAGCAGAAGAAAGAGGGGCAGGACCACAGTTCTACGTACAAAGGTCCTCACAAAGAAGAATGCACATTCTCTTTCCAAAGAATTCTTTTCTAAGGGGAAGTCTTCTTTCTATCCTCAGTGCCCCATACTAGGTTAGTTCACTGGTTCTCACATTCAAAGAGCAAAAAGTCTCTACAGCCTTGTTCAAGGTCTGGTCACAGACAGTTGCTCACTGCCACCTGAGAGCTGGTTAGAAATGCAGAATCTCACCTCCTCTCCAACTTCATTGACTCACCTACACTGCAACATGATGCCTGCATGATAATCACAGTAAAAGTACTGACTTGGGGTACTTATTTAAAATACAGTTTCCAAGGCACTGTCTCTAAAGATTCTGACTCTGCAGGTCTAAGAATGGGTCAGGAATCTACACTTTTACCAAGTGTATCTGGTGATATTTATTCTGGAGTTTCCTGAATCACACTGTCCAAAAAACTGGTATAGTTGATTCCCTCAAATACAAAATTTTCCTTAACACTGGTTAAAGCAATTTCTTATTCCTTCAGCATCTTTGAAGGAGTAAGAGAAGGAAACACAGGAAAGAATAGTTTCATCTTATTATAGGAAGCTGATGCTCAGGGAAGAACAACCAACTTCTAATTCTGCCTCTCCACCATGGAATATGTTCTCCTTCTAGGCTGGAACAAGTAGCAGAAAGAACAGTGGGAAGCCCAAGAAATAGGGAGCCAAATATATGGGAAAAATGGTACAGAGGAGGGACAACAAAGTGGAGAACACACAGGAGGCAGAAGGGAAGCAAAGCAGATCATTGCCCCAAGCTCCATATTATGACCATCATTGAGAAATATAATTCAGGGGATACAAAATAAGCAGAACCTGTTCGAAGGAACATAAAAACTCTCTAGAGAAACTTAAAAGAAGATCTGAATAAATTAAAAATGCACATTATTCTTGGATAGAAAGAATGTATTATAAACATATCTGTTTTCCCTGAATTAATATAGAAATATGATTTCCGAGTTTGATACATAAGTTCATCAGCAAAAATAAACATGTGAGAACAGCTGGAGGAAAACTAGAGGAGTTATAGCTTTACCAGATTTGAAAATATATTATAAAGCTACATTAATTAGAAAGTCTGCCACTGACACTTGTATAATCAGACCCTAATAAACACCAATGTTTGTATATTATAAAGTAAATAATAGATAACATTTAATAGTACATTGATCAAACTGAGTAAATATTGTAAAAAGTATTTAATAGTGCTGAACCTGTTGAAAATTCATTTGCAAAACCAAATTGCTTCTTATACAAAAATAAATTATAAATGAAACAAAATTCAAATATATAAATATGAAAGCCCAAAAGTACTAAGATAATACTTAGGTGAATGGAAAAGGTAACTCTAAACCTGCAAAACAAAACCCAATAACCATGAAGAGACTGCTAAATTTGAATATGCAAAACCAAAAAGAAATTTTTAGTTCTTTTGGACAANATAAATTATAAATGAAACAAAATTCAAATATATAAATATGAAAGCCCAAAAGTACTAAGATAATACTTAGGTGAATGGAAAAGGTAACTCTAAACCTGCAAAACAAAACCCAATAACCATGAAGAGACTGCTAAATTTGAATATGCAAAACCAAAAAGAAATTTTTAGTTCTTTTGGACAAAAGGCAAATTTTTAAAAAATGTTTTTCCTTTGGTGGTGCCACACAGCTTGTGTGATCTTATTAGTTTCCCTGATGAGAGATTGAACCGGGGCCCTCAGCAATGCAGAGTCCTAACCACTGGACAGCCAGAGAATTTCCCAAAATAGAAAATTTAAAACTAGGAAAAAATTGCAACACATGTTCAGTTCAGTTCTGTCACTCAGTCAGGTCTGACCCTTTGCAACCTGTCTGTCACCAACTCCTGGAGTTTACTTAACTCATGTCCAGTGAGTCTGTGATGCCATCCAACCATCTCATCCTCTGTCATCCCCTTCTCCTCCCACATTCAATCTTTCCCAGCATCAGGGTCTTTTCAAATGAGTCAGTTCTTCACATCAGGTGGCTAAAGTATTGGAGTTTCAGCTTCAGCATCAGTCCTTCCAATGAGTATTCAGGACTGATTTCCTTTAGGATGGACTGGTTAGATCTCCTTGCAGTCCAAGGGACTCTCAAGAGTCTTCTCCGTCACCACAGTTCAGAAGCATCAATTCTTCGGTGCTCAGCTTTCTTTATAGTCCAATTCTCACATCCATACATGACTACTAGACAAACTATATCTTTGACTAGACAGACCTTTGTTAGAAAAGTCAAGTCTCTACTTTTTGATATGCTATCTAGGTTTATCATAACTTTTCTTCCAAGGAGCAAGCATCTTTTAATTTCATGGCTGTAGTCACCATCTGCCGTGATTTTGGAGTCCCAAAAACTAAGTCTATCACTATTTCCATTATTTCTCCATCTATTTGCCATGAAGTGATGGGACCTGATGCCATGATCTTAATTTTCTGAATGTTGAGTTTTAAGCCAACCTTTCACTCTCTTTCACTTTCACCAAGAGGCTCCTTAGTTCTTCTTCACTTTCTGCCATAAGGGTGGTGTCATCTGCATATCTTAGGTTATAACACACACATGTAAAAGACTAATAATATGAAAAAGAGAACAATTTAACAGAAAAGTAGGGAAAAGACATAAGCCAGCAATTTATATCAAAAGAAACATAAATGGCCAATAAATACATGAAAAGATACTCAATATAAATTAATATAACATTAATTATAAGTGCATGCTTTAAAATGGGATACCATATTTTACAGATTAGTAATGGTTTTAATAGTTTCATTGCACTTAATCTTGAATCTCATGCATTGTTGACAAGATTACAAATTAGTGCAAACCTTAGGGGTGCCAACTTGGCAATATTTATCCAAGTTAGAAATGCTATACATACTCTTTGACCAATGAATTCCACCTACAGGGACTTATTTTACAGAAATATTTGGATACACATGTAAAGGTATCTGTAGAAGAATATTTGTAATAGTTAAAAAAAAAGGAAGACAATCTTCAATACTGCATTAGGTTAAGTGCATTATAGTACATCCTTACCATACAGATTGATCCATACAGATTGATACCACCCATACAGACTGATAGCTCTCTCTTGATTCTGTGGGTAGTGGTACTTGGCCATTCTTAGTTGGTGGAGCAATTTGGTTCATTCCATACCATAGACTATTATGCAACCACGAAAAAGAATGATGTGGGATCTACATGTACATCTATAGAAGGCTGGCTGAGAAGTACTCCATTTTGTAATCCCATTTTGTAACCAGGATCCTAGCAAGACCTCCATGACTTTAAATGAAAAGTTAACCTCTCTGTGCTTTACTTTCCACAGATTCAAAATGGGAATAAAAACAGTATGTACTTTACACAGTTGCTGTGAAAATAAACGAAATATTCATGCAAAGTGTTTAATACAGTACATGACACATATCATTGTACACAACAAACCATTCATGCAGTGATCTCTGGGAAGCGAGGCTAGGTTTGGGGTATGCATAGAACTTTTATACTTTTTTATACCACCTGATTTTCTTCATCGAACATATCATTTCTTTTAAATTAAAAATTCTTAATTTAAATTTCAAGTTAAAGAATCATATAAATTGATTTTAAAAGAGTGAATCACAGGTATTTCAATATTCATCATATTCTCAAATTAAAGTCCCTCAAAATAAAAGTCATAATCTTTCCTCAAATAATAAAACTAAACAGCATCTCTTAGCATCCGTAAATCTCATACTAGCCATCCAGACAGGAGTACTACATTTGCTTGCTGAAGAATAACAGGAGAGTCACAAGGCTTTAGTTGACTTATTTGTTGTATAATAAACCATTATTTATTCATTCTCTAAAGTATATAAGACAGACTGACCTTGGCAGCATTCTTGAGGAGTGAGAAGTCTATAAGCCAAATATCTAATCATCAGAATCAAAATCTGATTTCTGGATCATCAGATAAATCAGCCACTTCTGCTGCCAAATGATCCTCCTGCTGACCACATTTTCAGTCAATCAGACTATAAATAGTCCTATCACGGGCAGTGAGTGAGTGAGGATTGCATTTTGTTTCATAGCTGGTCTAAACACAATTACTGCTTTCATCACACAGCCATATCATCAAGTCAATAAGGATTTTCTATACTGACTTTTCATGTTGTACAGACTGTATAGAGGAACTTGGGTAATTCCAATTTGCTGTACAAACCCCAGATCTGCAGAGATGAGATTAGTACCTGTTCACTTTGGCTTGTCCAAGATAAACCATAGTACCACTCACCAGTCCATTGGTACATTTCTCTTACTTCAAATATATGAACTACTCATCAACCCTAATTCCCCTTTAAAAAACTAGATTTTTATGATATTTCTATTACTCAAGTCACAGATGCTGTGAAAATCACATTATCACATTTAATTCTTTGCATTCTTACATTAAAAAAAAATCATACAACAGTCTTCCATGTTGAAGCCTACAGTTGCTGGACACAGTAACTACTAGTGAAACAGGATTTTATGGACAGAAACCAGCAACATTCAACTATTAAAACAGTCCTCTGACCTTAAACTTAAGTTCAGTTCCAAAAGGATATGGAATCACCCCTTTTCACTCAAAGCTCCATGGTCCCAGAGCTGGCTATGGAGAGATGATACAATATTGCAGGAAAATATTTCTTTGAGAAGTCTTGTAGCTTGTCATGAGAGGTAGAAAACATTTTAAGAATTTCTAGAAAGAGGAGAAGAAGCATATATCATAGTCATTTTTGTAAAATAGGTTAACTACTTTCTTATACGAGAAAAGAAATACCTGGAAAAGAAGAATAAATAGATCAGGAGGCAGCTCAAGAATTTTTCTCCTACCACCAATTTCTTCCTGGCTCCAAGAAATATAAATTTCATCAGAAAAGAGTGCAATTCTTCCATACTAACTAATGAAAACAACCTCTCACTGACTGCAGGTTTCTATCCAGCTAGGACACCCATTTCACAGCAAAACATCTAGAAAACTATTGATAGTCATCATCTTTGCTTCCTTATCTCCCAGTTTCTCTTCACTCCATCATAATCGGACATCTATTCCCATCAGGCACAGTAACTGCATTGTCCAGGGTCACTAGTGAATTCAGTGTTGCCAAATACTAATATAATGGATATTTTCTACACTCATTCAACTCACCTTCTCAACCACCACCTCGCTGAAAGCTCTCTTCTTTTGTCATTTATGACACCACAGTTTCCTGATTCCTCTACTAAACACAGCTCTCTCCTTCTCAGTCTCATTTGCCAGCTCATCATCCTCTGCTTCCCTCCGAACCCTGGCATGTCCCACACTGGTCCAAAAGACTCTTCCTTTCTGTCTTTTCTTACTCCTTGGGCTCTTGTCCAGTCCCATGGCTTGAAATACTATTCCTATCTGATGATTCCTAAGGGACACCTCCAGTACAAATATTTCCCCTAAATTCTAATTGGCAATCCAAACGCCTCATCGGCATTTCCACATCAAGAGCTAGTAGAGGTCTCAAAATTCATTTGTTAAACAGGGCTCTTTCTTTTGTCCTCTGATCCTGACAGCATTATCATGGAGCCAGTTTCAAAGCCAAAACCTACAATTCATTCTCAACTTATTTCTCTCATCAAGACACATATTCCTCTCACTTGACCTTAGGCAACAGCCTTCTCAGTGTTCCTCTGGCTACCAAGAAAAGAATGTAAATATTACTTAGATCATACTCTTCCCCTGCTTAAAATTCTCCCAAGGTTCTCTCCCATTCTTGGAGCAATATCCAGACTCCTTACACTACCTTCAAAGCCGTGTAAGATTTGGATCCTGACTTGAAGAGCTTCTCTCTCTCACTCATTACAATCCAGGCATGCTGCCTTTCCTTTTACTTCTTGAATGCACTGAGCTTTAGCCCACTTCAAATGTTTGCACAAACTATATATTCTACCTGGAAAGTTCTTCCTCTGAATCTTTCCAGGGCTGGTTTCTCCTGGCCATAATGGATCGTGGGTTAAATATAGTTACTTCAGTGTAACTTCTCTGACCACTTACCTAAAATATCCCACCAATCCCAGACCTCCTTTATCACTCTCTTTAACAACCTCCTACTTTCATTTCCTCATAACATTTACAATTTTCTGAAATTAATATTTTTAATTAATTTCTCTATTGCTTGCTCCTTGGAAAAAAAGCTATAACAGACCTAGACAGCATAATAAAAAGCAGAGACATCACTTTGCTGACAAACGTTCATACNATTTTAATTCATTTTAACATTTGATCAATTTAAGCATTTATCCATTTATCTGGATGTTTTCAAATTAATCTGAAAACATTCTTCCTTATCAAGAAAACCGCTCACTTCCAGGTTTTGACTTGTTTCAGAAGCAAATAGTCAGAACTTTTTCATAGTCTGAAATAATGAAGTTTCCTTTTTGCTAATTCTTTTAGGACAAAGGTATAAAAGGGGGCCAGGACACTGGAAAGCTCCATCTGCCCTCTGCCTGGGCCAGGAAGGGCCACCTTCTTTTCTGGGCTCTAATTCTCACTCTGAGCGGCACGTCTTTTTCACAGCACCGAGCGGCTGGGATGCCGGCTCCAAGAGGGGGATGGGGAACAGATGTCATTCATTGACTCTGGGTAATGAGATTTCATATTCCGTGGAAATCCTGAATAGGACAGGAGAGGCCTCATTAGTGGTTTCACGACTGAACAGGTGTAGAGGTCCCATGCGCACAGCAAGCAGAGAGAGGCCATTTCAGTTCCACGTGTGGATGTATCGAGGAAATTGGAGACAGGGAAAAAGTGCTCTACCACAACTGCCACCTGAGGAAAATTGCAGCTTTTAGGAGCCAAAACAACATTAATTCTGACCACTGGTACAGACCTCATCTAGGGGCCAGAAAAATGGCTGAAGGCAGGAAATGGGTGATATTCAGAACTAATGATACCATATGAAGGAGGTCACGTCCTTATTTCATTAGTTTCATATGGCATGTCATAAAATTTCAGTACTCTATCGCCAACAACATAATAACCCTCTTAAGGCCACCAGTCAAAAAATGGGACTGCAGGGTAGCATGAAATCCTGTCTCCAAAACTAATGGCAGAAACCTCTTTAGAAGACGGGTTACATTGGAGGCAGAGTGTGAATAAAATGTTCCCAAGGATAGATAAGCTTGGCAAGCAATTTGGCAGCTATCTCCTGGACAAGTGTCCTTCACTGGAGGTAACAATCGAAAAACCGAGCCCACTGCATATCTGCTGGAAGATAGCCGCATCTTCCAAGATCCAGGTGACTCAGAGACTGCATTCCAACTGGGACTGCTACCTGCTGCCTAAGACTTGCTGGAGAGCTCAGCACGTTCAAACAGGGAATATGCTCACCTGAGGAGTCTTCTGAGGCCTTCAAAATGCGGCAGGCACTTAAGACCTTCCCACCCAAACTCCTCAGGTCTTTCTAAGTGGCCCCACACACTATGGAGTAACTTCCATATGTCAGAATTCTCTGGTTGATTCTTCTTCCGTTAGTTTCATTAATTCAGCGCCACAGTAATGTCCAGTTGTTTAGAGCAACTTATGGGCAACTTAACTGCAACTATTATGTATGTTTAAAAAAATCATTCTGTTACGTTCCCTACTGGTTAAGATTTGGTCAT
This sequence comes from Neotragus moschatus, assembly GCA_006410615.1. Classification (NCBI taxonomy): domain Eukaryota; kingdom Metazoa; phylum Chordata; class Mammalia; order Artiodactyla; family Bovidae; genus Neotragus; species Neotragus moschatus. Next base: position 3,400,952 of record SJYA01000795.1, on the reverse strand, counting down.
CTTGCTCTATAAACAGAATCTGGTTTCTCCAACCTTTTAAACAAAGGGCCATATATTTATTTTTTAGTATGTATTTATTTATTAAAAGACTCAGGCTGCATTGGGTCCTCATTGCCACACACAGGCTTTCTCTAACTGCGGCAAGCTGGGGTTATTCTCTAGTTGGAGTGTTCAGGCTTCTCACTGTGGTGGCATCCCTAGTTGTGGAGCACAGGCTCTAGGGCACGTGGGCCTCAGTAGTTGCAGCCCATGGGCTCAGCAGTTGTAGCACTGACTCAAGAGCATGTGGGCTTCAGTAGTTACGGCACATGGGATTGGCTGCCCCTCAGCATACGGAATCTTCCCAGAGCAGGGATCAAACCCACGTCCCCTGCATTGGCAGGTGGATTCTCAACCACTGGACCACCAGGAAAGTACCAAATAGAGGGTGGTCTTATATTTATGATGAAACCATCACATACCAGTCAAGAAGCTATGCACTTGATAGGAGTTGTCTCAGTCATTCCCATGTTAACATTACAAAGTGCTGAGGATTTGAAAGGTGAAGTCATGTGATCAAGGTGACAGGCTAGTATGAAGTTAAGGAACAGTGGAAATACCAGACTGTGTCACCAAAGCTCAGGCTCTTTTCATGGCATCCTGCTGTCTCCTATAGTCACAGGGAAGTGGCTCAAAAGTGTTGAATCAAGGCCAAATATTGTCAAGTAAAGCTTCACTGGACTTGTGTTAATAAATTACTCAGAGCGTTTATAATAATTATTAGCACATTGTAGCCATTGAAGTGGTTGATGCTAAAATGGCTTAGAAAATAACTAGAAAATGATTCACTGCCTTAAATAGACTAAGTATGGTCCCCTGTAAACTGATTTACACTCTTCTGCACTATGTTAATGGCAACCCACTCCAGTATTCTTGCCCGGAGAATCCCCATAGACAGAGGAGCTTGGTGGGCTACAGTCCATAGGTCGCAAAGAGTTGACACCACTGAAGTGACTTAGCATGCATGTACTACCTTTTATCTAAAGTTTTAATAGTAAAGAAGGTAAGTTTTAAACCAACCCATACTCACCATGATCTCAAAATTGTATTGCTGAAGTAGTAAATGTGCCTTTTATTGTGTATTACTTTCTATTTATTACTGTACAATTTCTCAGGAAATAAATTCTCTGGTCAGTGATGTCTGTAGTCTGATTTCCCAACTAGACTTGGGTTTCTGAGAGCCTGGTCTATGCACTTTCCTTTAGGATCTACTTACCCTCCCCTCACCCACTACTGACCTAAGCTAAAGGAGCCCCAAGCAAATCAGGTTCTCTCAACATACTGTCAACTACATATGAGCCCTGTTTGAAGTCTGCTGCTATTTAGTCACTAGATCGGGTTCAATTCTTTGCAACCCCGTGGACCACAGCCCACCACGCGCCCCCGTCCATAGGATTTCCCAGGCAAGAATACTGGAGTGGGTTGCCATTTCCTTCTCCAGAGGATCTTCCTGACCCAGGGATTGAACCTGAGTCTTCTGCTTGGAAGACATATTCTTTACCACNTTTGCAACCCCGTGGACCACAGCCCACCACGCGCCCCCGTCCATAGGATTTCCCAGGCAAGAATACTGGAGTGGGTTGCCATTTCCTTCTCCAGAGGATCTTCCTGACCCAGGGATTGAACCTGAGTCTTCTGCTTGGAAGACATATTCTTTACCACGGAGCTACCTGGGAAGCCCCCTGTTTAAAGTCAGTACATTACAAAGGCAAGCAAAAAATATAACCTATTGAAACAGAGGTAACACTGGTGGGATGCTGGTAGTCGGGGAGTTTGTAAATGTATGACACAGGGACTTTCTGTATATGCTACTCAGTGCTTCCTGGGAACACAAAATGGCTCTAAAAATAAAGTTTACATATGTGTGTGTGTGTGTGTGTGTGTGTGTGTGTATGTGTGTGTGTGTATATATTCTCACTACACTAAAAGAATATACAGAGAAATCAAGGAAGTCTCCCCCACCTCACTTAAAGACAATTTCTGAGAAGAGTGTTTCCAGCTTATTGCCCTTCATCCATGCAGGTGGAGCCAGAGTCTTAACTCCACTGGAGGAACCAGTTCATACATCATCAGTTCAGTTCAGTTCAGTCCCTCAGTTGTGTCCGACTCTTTGTGACCTCATGAATTGAATCACGCCATGCCTACCTGTCCATCACCAACTCCCAGAGTTCACCCAAACTCATGTCCATCGAGTCGGTGATGCCATCCAGCCATCTCATCTTCTATTGTTCCCTTTTCCTCCTGCCCCCAACCCCTCCCAGCATCAGAGTCTTTTCAATGAGTCAACTCTTTGCATGAAGTGGCCAAAGTATTGGAGTTTCACCTTCAGCATCAGTCTTTCCAATGAACACCCAGGACTGATCTCTTTTAGAATGGACTGGGTGGATCTCCTTGCAGTCCAAGGGACTCTCAAGAGTCTTATCCAACACCACAGTTCAAAAGCATCAGTTCTTTTGTTCTCAGCTTTCTTCACAGTCCAACTCTCACATCCATACATGACCACTGGAAAAACCATAGCCTTGACTAGATGGACCTTTGTTGGCAAAGTAATGTCTCTGCTTTTTAATATGCTATATAGGTTGGTCATAACTCTCCTTCCAAGGAGTAAGCATCTTTTAATTTCAATCACCATCTACAGTGATTTTGGAGCCCAAAAAAATAAAGTCTGTCACTGTTTCCCCATCTATTTCCCATGAAGTGATGGGAACAGATGCCATGATCTTAGTTTTCTGAATGTTTAGCTTTAAGCCAACTTTTTCACTCTCCTCTTTCACTTTCGTCAAGAGGCTTTTTAGATCCTCTTCACTTTCTGCCCTCATAAGATAATGGTATATGCACTGGACTGTAGCAGGAAAAGCCATTCTGAGGAGGTTGTCATAAGCTCTGTCTTATGTGACATTCTACTTTTGAATGTACTTAAACCATCCAACAAGAGTTGTTGGTCTGTGTAGAGATAAACAAGCCGTTCTGTTCAAAGACCGTCATGAATGGTGGGGTGAGGGAGGCAGTAAGAGTTAACAGGTTCTATCAGTTAAGTTTCAGTTCAGTCACAGTCGTGTCTGACTCTTTGCAACCCCATGAATCGCAGCACATCAGGCCTCCCTGTCCATCACCAACTCCCGAAGTTCACTCAGACTCATGCCCATCGAGTCAGTGATGCCATCCAGCCATCTCATCCTCGGTCATCCCCTTCTCCTCCTGCCCCGAATCCCTCCCAGCATCAGAGTCTTTTCCAATGAGTCAACTCTTCGCATGAGGTGGCCAAAGTACTGGAGCTTCAGCTTTAGCATCATTTCTTCCAAAGAAATCCCAGGGCATGCACTATCTAGTATATATAAATTATACAGTTTGTGTTTTTAAAAATGAGGTAATATATACTCAAACTTGTTCATAGGTCCATTAAAAAATGTCAGGTGATTATAAGGAAACTAGTAACCAGTTTGGAGGGGTTGGTAGTGGCAAACAGGTAGAGATGTAAAAATCTTTACATCTAAGTTTTTGAGTCAGTGAATGCAGTACTAACCATTTAAAAGATTCTATACACTCAACACACAAAATACCTCAAAGTCTAGATGTGATCTATATGGAGTCTTATCCTCACTTAAAAACTGCCATGATCTTAGATATCGTTTAATTTCTCCAAGTCACTTCATCTCTAAAATGAGGATAATATATATCTTACATAAAGTCACTTTGAAGATTCAATTGTATAATCTTTATAACATGCATACTACATAGTAAGTACTCAATAAATGTTATCACTGTTATTGATACAGTGTTAGCAGTAAAGAAACTTACTGCATATCAGAGAGTTCAGGAAAACTGGTGCACGAGAGGACTTCCTTTCATACTCTGTTACTGATATATCAGGCATCCTAGGTGGCTCAGTAGTGAAGAATCCGCCTGCCAGTGCAGGAGACGCAGGTCCAGTCCCTGGGTTGGGAAGATCTGCTGGAGAAGGAAATGGCAATCAACTCCAGTATTCTTGCCTGGGAAATCCCACGGACAGAGGAGCCTGCCAGGATATAGTTCATGAGGTCACAAAAGTTGGATGTGACTTAGCAACTAACCAGTAATTAACAGTTGATATATCTTCCAAGCAATATTTCACTACTAAGTCAAAAACTATTTATTCTCTCTGAAACCTAACCAGTGGGACAGATACATCCCTCAGAAAAGTCAAAGTATTATTCATTCTAGTGAAAACACTCATAACACTAATTTCTTAATAATCTGTTAAATTTTCAAGATCTCATCTTCTGTTCAGTTCAGTCACTCAGTGGTGTCCAACTCTTTGCGACCCCATGGACTACAGTATGCCAGGCTTCCCTGTCCATCACCAACTCCCAGAGCTTGCTCAAACTCATGTCCATCAAGTCCTTGGTGCCATCCAATCATATCATCATCTGTTGTCCCCTTCTCCTCTGCCTTGAATCTTTCCCAGCATCAAGGTCTTTTCCAATGAGTCAGTTCTTTGCATCAAGTGGCCAAAGTATTGGAGTTTCAGCTTCAGCATTAGTCCTACATCCATGAAAAATATCCATTTCATTTCTATTTTCTTTAGATAAAATTTAGGTAAATAATGGCAAAGGGAACTAAACAAAGTATATGGTTTTTGAAAGGTGGGGAAAACCTGTCAGATTCTACCAAGAGAGAACTGAAGCAATAGAAAACCTCTCTCTGAATTAGTTATAGGGGCCTTTATCCAAAATAAAATGTTTGTTCATAAAAACAGCAAACTAACCAACCAATCAAAAAAAATATGAAAGAGAATAGACAAAACTCGCTAAATCTATGAAATTCCGTATGAAAATTCAACATAGCTCATAAGCTGAAGTGCATAAAATACTATTCAGTAGTTAGGTTTCTTCATTATTTTTGTAAAGCTTCCATATAACATTCCTCATTTATTTAAGAACATCATGGCTGTATATTGTTACCCTGCTTACTTAACTTATATGCAGAATACATCATGAGAAATGCTGGGCTGGAAGAAGCACAAGCTGTAGTCAAGATCACCGGGAGAAATATCAATAAACTTAGATACACAGATGACAACACCCTTATGGCAGAAAGTGAGGAGGAACTAGNTCCAATGAGTCAGTTCTTTGCATCAAGTGGCCAAAGTATTGGAGTTTCAGCTTCAGCATTAGTCCTACATCCATGAAAAATATCCATTTCATTTCTATTTTCTTTAGATAAAATTTAGGTAAATAATGGCAAAGGGAACTAAACAAAGTATATGGTTTTTGAAAGGTGGGGAAAACCTGTCAGATTCTACCAAGAGAGAACTGAAGCAATAGAAAACCTCTCTCTGAATTAGTTATAGGGGCCTTTATCCAAAATAAAATGTTTGTTCATAAAAACAGCAAACTAACCAACCAATCAAAAAAAATATGAAAGAGAATAGACAAAACTCGCTAAATCTATGAAATTCCGTATGAAAATTCAACATAGCTCATAAGCTGAAGTGCATAAAATACTATTCAGTAGTTAGGTTTCTTCATTATTTTTGTAAAGCTTCCATATAACATTCCTCATTTATTTAAGAACATCATGGCTGTATATTGTTACCCTGCTTACTTAACTTATATGCAGAATACATCATGAGAAATGCTGGGCTGGAAGAAGCACAAGCTGTAGTCAAGATCACCGGGAGAAATATCAATAAACTTAGATACACAGATGACAACACCCTTATGGCAGAAAGTGAGGAGGAACTAGACAGCCTCTTGATGAAAGTGAAAGAGGAAAGTGAAAAAGTTGGCTTAAAGCTCAACATTCAGAAAACTAAGATCATGGCATCTGTTCCCAACTCTTCATGGCAAATAGATGGGGAAACAGTGGAAACAGTGGCTAACTTTATTTTTCTGGGCTCCAAAATCACTTCAGATAGTGATTGCAGCCATCAAATTAAAAGATGCTTACTCCTTGGAAGGAAAGTTATGACCAACCTAGATAACATATTGAAAAGCAGAGACATTACTTGCCAAAAAAGGTCCATCTAGTCAAGGCTATGGTTTTTCCAGTGGTCATGTATGGATGTGAGAGTTGGACTGTGAAGAAAGCTGAGTGCCGAAGAACTGATGCTTTTGAGCTGTGGTGTCGGAGAAGATTCTTGAGAGTCCCTTGGACTGCAAGGAGATCCAACCAGTCCATCCTAAAGGAGATCACTCCTGAATGACTGAACTGAACTGAACTGAATATGTATTTAAATGCCTCCAAATGACTCATATTTTGTGAAAACAAAAGGTAGATTCCCAATCATGTCATCTTGGCATGAAGTTGTCCCATCTAAGTGACTGAGGCAACCAAACCTCCTGATGAGGGCTACATTTTCTCACTGGGTCAGACCAGATGATATGAGGCAAATTTCCTAGAGAACAATTTTAAAACTCAACAATGAATGTCACCAATGCCATTTCCCCTCAACACACTCAGAATAAATGGCATCAACTCTAATCTACAATCTGACATACAGTAGCAAGTAAAAGAAAAGAAATAGGTGATCTGATTGCAAATAACAAGATGAACAGCAGGATTAGATTTTGCACATGAGAGTATATTCTAGAAAACCCTTGAGGAGTGATCCAGTTATCTCACCTAATTCAGCAGGCCACCAAAAATAAAACAAGGCATATACATACAAATAAGTGAATGAATTAAATCATTTTATGAGTCAGAAGATTGATGGTTACATTTAGGTTTTATTTTACTAAATATCAGAAGTAAATTTTCAATCCATGACAACAATAAATATGTAGCCATTGTTTTACTACCACCATCAGAGCTACAAGAGGTCAGTCCAAGAGACCATTAGGAAGGTTCTAACTGGCTCTCAGTTCCCTGAAGACACATTTTGGGAACCTTAGACTGGATTTTCTGATTGTTTTCCAATTAATTTATAAAATTAGTCTTATTATGTGATATGATTTTTTCTAACCACCTGATTGGCACCCTAATAATCTTTTTTGGACCAATCAAATTTGGTAATTTGTTTAATATAAAATGATTTTATTTCAGAGGTAATGATCAAATTAAACAGAATCCTAATTAACCAGTAATCAAATTGTACAATAGGCAATGCTGAAATTACAATATGAAACAATAGTAACACTTGGTACTTATAACCCCTCCTGAAGGATTTGGCAAGCCTTCTTGGGATTATTAAAGGTCTTCAGGGAAAGGTCTTAAAGGTTTTGGGACTTACTGAAAAGAAACTGAGGCTCCAGTCTGGATAAAGTTTGAGGCAAATGAGGCCAAAGTTGAATATTATTTGCTTAAGTAAATGTAGGAATTTTATAGGGGAAAAAAGTATGAAGCCAAGAAATAAGACTGTCCATTCCTCCCTGGCTTATTCTCATCTCTATACTTACCTAAAACTCTTGAAAAGTAAAACATTTCAGTCACAATCGGAAGTTAAAATAATTTGAGGTCATGCCTGATTTTGTCTGTGAATCCAATTCAGTTCAGGTCAACGAAATGCATTGAATAACATGTAATTGCAAAGCACTGAAAAAATACTATAAATAAACAAGTAAGTAAGTGACCTCTGGGCATTGATTCCTTCGAAAATTGGCCAAGGGCCCCCATCCCAGTCCCATCTCTCCCACAGTCCCCTCCGAGGCCCTGTTTCACTAAGACCTTGCTGTGACACAGCTACCATCACCCGTAACTCAGTGTTCAGATTTATTCTATCTCTAGGCTTAAAATGAAGGTTAAGCTCTTTTTTAAGGGTTGATGGAAATTTATGACAAAATATCTAGTTTCTCAGCACAGGAAAAATGTTGTAATTCACTGAAATCTGTACAAATCAAATAAAGCCATCACAAATGACCCTGACCCTCCCCAGATGCTGCCACATTAGCTGTAACTGGCACGCAATTTTTTATCAATCTAATCTCACAGCTAATCTTTCACCAAGAGCGTAACCAATGAAAATCAGGCTGTGTTCTTACAATAATGGTCAGAACTAGACCTCGCTCTGGAGGCAGTCTGGGTACTCTATATATAGTATGAAGACATCTGACATCCCACCCTGACAGAACTCAACACTACCACATCTCCACTTTTCACTCTCTCGGGTAAAGGGAGAGTTTTCTCTACAGCATTCTGAGGGACTTTTAAGAAGCCTCCAGCACCCTGCCAAAGTCTGCTCAAATTTGACCTCACTTATGAGACCACAAATGGCAACCCACTCCAGTGTTCTTGCCTGGAGAATCCCAAAGATGGGGGAGCTGCCGTCTATGGGGTCGCACAGAGTTGGACACAACTAAAGCGACTCAGCAGCAGCAGCAGCATGAGACCACAGTGTGGGTGACTGACATTCTCCTCAGTGGCAGTTCAATTTCTGTCATCAAAAAAAAAAAAGGAAAAAATCCTACACATCTCTTCTTCCAAAAAATAAACAAACAATACACCAAATGATCCTTTAACTTTATGCTTACGGATGAAAATACAGGAAAAAAAGAAAACCTCAAACACAGAAACCCACAGTTGTAAACCTCCTTGCAGCTTTCATCGGTGCAAAATGACAAATGGCAAAGAACTCAGAAACACAGAAACGAGTGGCACTTCACAAGAGCATATTGATTTTCAATAAAGCCATTTACACCTTTTTGCTTGGAGTACAAGTAGCATGCTGCTTTCCCAAAGCCTCTGCCACTGAATTAAAAAGTGTGGACAATGTCCTCACTCTCTACAGAGTTGTCTTTGGAAAGACTCTTAATGAAGAGAATGTTCCAACCTTGATCAGAGTGGGAAAAGGAAAGAAAAAATGAGCAAAATGACATTTGACATTTTTCCCCGACTGGCTTAATTACTTGGAAAAGAAAAAAAAAAACAGTCCTCCAGAACAAAGGGCATTTGGTTGAAATATAGCATAGCTCATATTGGCTTTGCACCAGTGAGCCTTCCAACAGACAGAACACAGGAAATTAAGAAGAGACTGCCTTGGGAAAGTATTTTACATCCTAGGTGAATGGCTTTTTTTTTTTTTTTTTTTTTTTGCAGTCCTCCACAGTAACACCTCAGTGTCCAATGAAAAATTAGAGATTTTTTTTTTTATGAGGAAATTAAACTGAAGACAGAGCTAATATCATTTGCTCTGTTGCTGGCCTTCCTTCTTTCTTACTATAGTTTTAATGCCACAAGCCATTGATCTTCCAATATAAAAGCATAATAATAATGACTAGGAAGGAGGGAAATATGACTGTTCAAAGATAGAAAGAAGAAGCTTTCTATGAGATGATACTGATTTGATGGTGGTTGACCACCAGAATCCATTATGTCCTTCTCTTGGGGTGAGTCAGTACTTTAGTTGGAGGAACTGACACCAAGTTGGGTCAGGTGTCGTTATAAGTCAATCATGGCAAAGCCATCCCTCTCGACAGTGATTGGTTAAGAAAACAAGATCAGTCCATCAACTCTGACAAAAGAATACATAAAGTGTAACATATCCACACTCTGGAATATTACTCAGCAATGAAAGTATGAGGTACTGATACATGCTACAACATAGAAGAAGCTTGAAAACATGCTAGTGAAGAAGCCAGTCACAAAGAACCACATATCATATGAGTCCATTCCACTTCATTCCATTATGTCAACTGTCTAGAACAGGCAAATCTAGAAAGTAGATTAGTGGATTCCTAGGGCTGAGGGTAACACAGGACTTGGGGGAGACTAAGAGATAAAGGGTATGGAGTTTTTTGGCAAGTAATGAAAATGTTCCAAAAGTGATGGTGGTAATGGATACACAGATCTGAAAATACATTAAAAGATAGTGAATTGTACACTTCAAGTGTTAACTGTATGGTACATGAATTTTATTTCAATAAAACTTTCTTATAAAGGTCAAAGCCAACAGTCCCATGAAATCTCCCTGGCTACTTTCATTCGTTTATCCAATAAATTAAAACATATTAGAGGACTTCTAAATCAAGTACTGGTCTAGACACGAAGCAGACAAAATCTCTGCACCAAGATCATGAACAATAAGCAAACAAACAAAGGAAAAGCCAAGTAAAGTGCATGGCTAGTGAGCTGATGGTAAATGAACTAGAAACAAAGTTGGGCTCGGGATTCTAGACGAAATGGTCAGGAAGGCCTTACTAAAAAGAGGTATTTGAATAAAGGCTAGAGGGAATTATTAGTTCAGATATGCACAAGTGACCCTCCTTTGGTCCAATCTGATGAAAAGGCAAAGGCCTTTTGTTAAATCACTAGTCACTAAATAATGCTTAAAAATGTTCTGTGGGCCAAATAAAATATGTCCATGACTGAACTGCCTAAGGAGACTCTTTTATCTCCTCTTCTAAGAGTTCAATTCAACACCTAAAGGCATGTTATACCTTTGGAAAACATTTAAAATAATAAAAGTTACCCTTTTCAAAGGTGAAAGGTAAAGATGCAGAGCTATACCAATGAAAATATTGTCAGAATAACTCAGAAGAGTGAAACTCTTGGCAGAAGTTGTAAAGGAAAAAATCATAAGTCCATTTTCCTTTATTAAAAACATAATTTCAACAGAGGATGAGGGGGAACAACAGAGACAAAAAAGGACCAGGTGCCATAATTGAGACAGGTACCCCAGCAGGGGTGAGGAGAGTGATGCTTTGCAGCGGCTAAGCTCTTTCTTAGACAGGAAGAGCCCAGCAGACGGCAATGGGCTGTTACTCATGCTACTCATCCCCTGGGGAGTACACTGTCCTCCATATTATCTCCGCTGCTGGTCTACATTTAGGAGGGCAGAGGCTGAGAAAATCCTGGCCTGCATAGTAAAGGCAGAATCACTTCTCAGGAGTTACATGCAGTTTAAATTTTTTACTGCGCTATCAGTGTCAGCATTCTTTTTTGCCATTTCAGTGAAATATTTTGAAGTTTTTTTAAGCACAACAGAAGAATGACATAGGAGGATGGGGTGCAAGATGGGAAATACCTGATGGTAGATGTAATTCACACAATGGACCCTTGCCCCGTACTATTTAATGAACTCTAAACCAATACTTAGATAGTCATAGCTTGTTAAAGCTACTAATGACTTAAAAGTCTGGTTGACTCTTTGGGGCTCTTTCTTAGTTTGCTTTTTAGAGGAGTCACATAAGGTTCAAATTGTAGCCATAGGGGCACAGGGACCCTAAAACTAGAGGCCAAAGTTGTTAACCAGGACTATAATTTTTATATTTCACATTAGCAACTATTTCTGTGAATCCTCCTGTTCTTTGCCCCTGCCAAACCTAGGGAAACGCTCCAAGAAAAAGAACTAGGACGAGAGTAAGGAGAAGAGAATATGACAACACAAAAATACTGTATGATCTGTGCCATAAATAATTAGCAATGTTGTGAAGAATATAAAGCTAAGATGCATGAAACACTTAAATAAAAATAAACAAGAAATAAATAAGTGCCTTAAGCTTATTAGAATATCATTTTCCCGTTTTCTCTTCNTTTTTTTTTTTTTTTTTTTTTGCAGTCCTCCACAGTAACACCTCAGTGTCCAATGAAAAATTAGAGATTTTTTTTTTTATGAGGAAATTAAACTGAAGACAGAGCTAATATCATTTGCTCTGTTGCTGGCCTTCCTTCTTTCTTACTATAGTTTTAATGCCACAAGCCATTGATCTTCCAATATAAAAGCATAATAATAATGACTAGGAAGGAGGGAAATATGACTGTTCAAAGATAGAAAGAAGAAGCTTTCTATGAGATGATACTGATTTGATGGTGGTTGACCACCAGAATCCATTATGTCCTTCTCTTGGGGTGAGTCAGTACTTTAGTTGGAGGAACTGACACCAAGTTGGGTCAGGTGTCGTTATAAGTCAATCATGGCAAAGCCATCCCTCTCGACAGTGATTGGTTAAGAAAACAAGATCAGTCCATCAACTCTGACAAAAGAATACATAAAGTGTAACATATCCACACTCTGGAATATTACTCAGCAATGAAAGTATGAGGTACTGATACATGCTACAACATAGAAGAAGCTTGAAAACATGCTAGTGAAGAAGCCAGTCACAAAGAACCACATATCATATGAGTCCATTCCACTTCATTCCATTATGTCAACTGTCTAGAACAGGCAAATCTAGAAAGTAGATTAGTGGATTCCTAGGGCTGAGGGTAACACAGGACTTGGGGGAGACTAAGAGATAAAGGGTATGGAGTTTTTTGGCAAGTAATGAAAATGTTCCAAAAGTGATGGTGGTAATGGATACACAGATCTGAAAATACATTAAAAGATAGTGAATTGTACACTTCAAGTGTTAACTGTATGGTACATGAATTTTATTTCAATAAAACTTTCTTATAAAGGTCAAAGCCAACAGTCCCATGAAATCTCCCTGGCTACTTTCATTCGTTTATCCAATAAATTAAAACATATTAGAGGACTTCTAAATCAAGTACTGGTCTAGACACGAAGCAGACAAAATCTCTGCACCAAGATCATGAACAATAAGCAAACAAACAAAGGAAAAGCCAAGTAAAGTGCATGGCTAGTGAGCTGATGGTAAATGAACTAGAAACAAAGTTGGGCTCGGGATTCTAGACGAAATGGTCAGGAAGGCCTTACTAAAAAGAGGTATTTGAATAAAGGCTAGAGGGAATTATTAGTTCAGATATGCACAAGTGACCCTCCTTTGGTCCAATCTGATGAAAAGGCAAAGGCCTTTTGTTAAATCACTAGTCACTAAATAATGCTTAAAAATGTTCTGTGGGCCAAATAAAATATGTCCATGACTGAACTGCCTAAGGAGACTCTTTTATCTCCTCTTCTAAGAGTTCAATTCAACACCTAAAGGCATGTTATACCTTTGGAAAACATTTAAAATAATAAAAGTTACCCTTTTCAAAGGTGAAAGGTAAAGATGCAGAGCTATACCAATGAAAATATTGTCAGAATAACTCAGAAGAGTGAAACTCTTGGCAGAAGTTGTAAAGGAAAAAATCATAAGTCCATTTTCCTTTATTAAAAACATAATTTCAACAGAGGATGAGGGGGAACAACAGAGACAAAAAAGGACCAGGTGCCATAATTGAGACAGGTACCCCAGCAGGGGTGAGGAGAGTGATGCTTTGCAGCGGCTAAGCTCTTTCTTAGACAGGAAGAGCCCAGCAGACGGCAATGGGCTGTTACTCATGCTACTCATCCCCTGGGGAGTACACTGTCCTCCATATTATCTCCGCTGCTGGTCTACATTTAGGAGGGCAGAGGCTGAGAAAATCCTGGCCTGCATAGTAAAGGCAGAATCACTTCTCAGGAGTTACATGCAGTTTAAATTTTTTACTGCGCTATCAGTGTCAGCATTCTTTTTTGCCATTTCAGTGAAATATTTTGAAGTTTTTTTAAGCACAACAGAAGAATGACATAGGAGGATGGGGTGCAAGATGGGAAATACCTGATGGTAGATGTAATTCACACAATGGACCCTTGCCCCGTACTATTTAATGAACTCTAAACCAATACTTAGATAGTCATAGCTTGTTAAAGCTACTAATGACTTAAAAGTCTGGTTGACTCTTTGGGGCTCTTTCTTAGTTTGCTTTTTAGAGGAGTCACATAAGGTTCAAATTGTAGCCATAGGGGCACAGGGACCCTAAAACTAGAGGCCAAAGTTGTTAACCAGGACTATAATTTTTATATTTCACATTAGCAACTATTTCTGTGAATCCTCCTGTTCTTTGCCCCTGCCAAACCTAGGGAAACGCTCCAAGAAAAAGAACTAGGACGAGAGTAAGGAGAAGAGAATATGACAACACAAAAATACTGTATGATCTGTGCCATAAATAATTAGCAATGTTGTGAAGAATATAAAGCTAAGATGCATGAAACACTTAAATAAAAATAAACAAGAAATAAATAAGTGCCTTAAGCTTATTAGAATATCATTTTCCCGTTTTCTCTTCTTCCTTTATCTCATGTATCAAAAATACACAGGCTCTTTCATGAGCCAAATTCCAGTCATCTCAGTCTTAAAGCTAGGTGTCATCGATTCAGGATTACTAGTGCCCCAACTCCTATAAAAAATAAATGCAAATGCTCACTGAAGGAGGATAGTATCAGCTCAGGCCTTAATTGTTTTTATATTTGTTCTGAACAATGTCCAACACTCAGTCAAAAAGCACTGAGAGACATAAGGAGACCAGACAAAATTTTTAAAAAACAAGAATGGTAGTCAAGAGAGAGATATACAGGGGCTATCTGATATGGACTATCAGGTAAAAACTTTAGTTATGATAGTGTGTTCCAGGAAAGTTTGAGAATTTCAGCAGAGAACTGGGGCCTATAAAAAAAGAAAATAAAATGAAAATTCTATATCTGAAAAATACAATAACCAAAAGTAGGAACTCCATATATGAGCCAAAATAGTCAAAAAGAACAGTGACCAGGTAGATGGATCAGAAGAAAATAATTAGAATGAAACAGAAAATAGGATAGAAAATAGGACAAAACAAAAATAACTGCCAACCTAGAATTCTAGGCTTACTGAAATAAAGATATTTTCAGATGAATTAAAAATAGGAAAAAATCATCAATGGTATGACTGGAAATATGAGTGGAAATATTAAAGAGAATTTTCCACACTGAAGGGAAATGAACCCTAATGGATGGGAAGAGATGCAGGAATTAATGAAAAGCAATGAAAATGGTAAAGAAGTGGGTAAATCTAAATGCAGAAACTAATCACATAATAATAATGTTTGTGAGGTTTGATATATATAAAATTAAAATATATAGCATTAATGGCATATAAATTGAGTTTATGTAATTATTGTTCTAAAGCAGTACTTCACAATTTTAATGCATATATGAAACACTCAGTTCAGTTCAGTTCAGTTGCTCAGTCGTGTCCGACTCTTTGCAACCCCATGAATGGCAGCACGCCAGGCCTCCCTGTCCATCACCAACTCCCGGAGTTCACTCAGACTCATGCCCATCGAGTCAGTGATGCCATCCAGCCATCCCATCCTCTGTTGTCCCCTTCTCCTCCTGCCCCCAATCCCTCCCAGCATCAGAGTCTTTTCCAATGAGTCAACTCTTCACATGAGGTGGCCAAAGTCCTGGAGCTTCAGCTTTAGCATCATTCCTTCCAAAGAAATCCCAGGGCTGATCTCCTTCAGAATGGACTGGTTGGATCTCCTTGCAGTCCAAGGGACTCTCAAGAGTCTTCTCCAACACCACAGTTCAAAAGCATCAATTCTTCGGTGCTCAGCCTTCTTCACAGTCCAGCTCTCAAGGATCTTATTAAAATGCAGATTTTTGTGGGTAAGATGGCCGGATAGTCAGCATTTATAAAAAAACCCTTAGGTGGTGACAGTGATGCTGGTTCTTGGGCCACACATTCAATAGCAAGATTCCAAGAACCCTGTGCTTTGGGGGGAAAAGCAAAAGTTCCAAGAAGCAGTAGAATAATTCAGTGATGTTGCAGTCTCTAGGGTAACCATAAAAAAATAAGAAAGTAAGAGTGTATTAATATTACTATTAAGTGAGTAGAGAGGGAAATAGAATATTAAAAATAATAAGTATAAAAGAATAAAGGAGAAAAAATGTAGATCAGAAAGACAAAATTTTATTTTAATTATTGATTTACATTTGATATATTAGAAATTATAGTATACATTAAGGGATTAATTTTCCAATTAAAGCACAAAAGTGGTCAGACTAAATTATTTTAAAGTATATGCTGTTTACAAGAGACATGTAAAACACTGAATATAATCAACCAGATAAACATAATAAGGGAGAAAATCATAAGGTTAGTTGATAAATGCAGGAAAAAAAAATTGATAAAGTTTAATACCCATTCACAATTATTTAAAAAAAAAAAAAAGCTCCTATACAAACAATAGAACTCTTCCTTAATCTTATAACACTTTGCACTGAAAATATAACAAATGTGATACATAAATATTAAATGTTGAAAATTTTCCCTCTGACAAGAAAACCTCTAACATTATTTCTATTCAGTATAGACCTGGAGCCTAGAAACTATTTCTAAGGTAAGAAAAAGAAACAAAATATACTAGGATTGGAAAAATAAAATAAAATTCTCATTTTTTCACAGATGAAATTTTATGTTAAAAACAGAATATTTGAGTAAATTAACTAACGAATGTACCAGGTTTTTTGGATAAAGCTCAATATTTTAAAATCAATTTTACTTACATGTATTAGTCACAGTTTGAAAATGGCATAATAATTTAAATTCCATCAAAATATAACCAATATGAATAACAAAAGATCTGCAAAAACTACTACACAGAAAATTATAAAACATTACTTAGAAAAAGTAAAGAAAATCTAAAAACTGAAACCATTTACCACATTAATGAATTAGAAAGCCCAACACTGAAAATAATTCTCCTGAAACTTATATATGGGTTTAATGCAAATTCTATCAATTTCCCAAAAGTTATATTTTGTGGAAGTTGACAAGAGAATTCCAACTTTTATGTGAAAATGCAATGGACAAAGACTCACAGAGTAGAATAAGAAGAAAAAAGTATGAGTATCTGCTTTCCCAGATACCAAGACTTATTCTTAAGGCTACACTAAGACAGTATGGTATTTAGTGCAAAAATAGAAAAACAAACCTAAGGAACACCAAAGAGTCCAGAAACATAACCAAACATACAGGGTCACCTAATTTACAATCAAGTTTGTCACTATCACATATTTGAGTTTGTGATATTCTTTCATTAAGAAAGAACATTCTTGCCAATAAATGACACCTAGTCAACTAGATATTCACTTTAAAAAACTCCTTTATACCATGTGTGTCACTCAGTCCTGTCCAACTCTTTGCAACCCCATGGACTGTAGCCCACCAGGCTCTTCTGTCCATTGAATTCTCCAGACAACAATACTGGAATGGGTTGCCATTTTCTTCTCCAAGGAATCTTCCAAACCCAGGGATCAAGCCCACATCTCTTGCCTCTCCTGCATTGGTATTGGATTCTTTGCCACTGTACCACCTGTGAAACCCACTTTATACCATACACACAAAGAAATTCTAAATTTTTCATAGATCTAAGTATGAAATGGAAAAATATTAAAACTTTCCTTCCTAGAAGGAAAAACTAAAGACTATCACCATGAGCTTCAGATTAGGTAAATATTCCTTAAGCAGGATACTAAAAGGCTTTAACCATTAAAAAAAAAAAGTTAATAAATTTGACCACATTAAAATTAAGAACACTACCAAAGTATACCACCACAAAAGTGAACAGGCAAGTAACCAAGTAACAAATAAGAAAAGATTTCTGTAACACATGTAGCCAATGAAAGGTTTATATTCTCAGTAATTAAGGAGACCATACAAATCATTATTTTTAATAAGATAGCTCAAAGAAATTAACCTCTATGTTTTATTCTAGGAGTTCTACTGTTTCAGGTCTTTTGCTCAAGACTTTACTCCATTTTGAATTGGTTTTTGTGTACAGTGTAAGAAGGTGGCCCAGTTTTATTCTTTTGCAAGTACCTGTCCACTTTTCCCAACATCATTTATTGAAGAGACTATACTGTTCTTCCCCCATTGTACATTATTGGTTCCTTGATCATAAATTAATTGGCCATATATATGTGAGTTTTTTCCTGGCTCTCTATTCTGTTTGCTTCATCTATGCGTCTATCTGCTTTTATATCAGTACTATTCTCTTCTGACTATTGCAACTTTGTACTGCAGTTTGAAATCAGGAATTGTGATGCCTCCAGGTTTGTTGTCCTTTCTAAGATTGATTTAGCTATCCAGGGTATTCTGTGGTTGTATACAGATTTTAGGATAGCTTGTTCTGTTTCTCTGAAAAATGTTGGCATTTTCATAGGGATTGCATTGAATCTGCAGATTGCTTTGAATAATATGGACATTTTAACATATTAATTCTTCCTATCCATAAGCATGAAAAATCTTTCCGTTTGTTTCTGCCTTCTTCAATTTCTTTCATCAGTGTTTTATAGTATAGTGTACAGGCCTTTCACCTCCTTCATTAAGCTAAATCATAAATATTTTATTCTTTTAATTCCATTGTATATGGAATTATTTTCTTAATTTCTCTTTCTGATAGTTTGTTACCAGTGTATAGAAATGCAACTGATTTTTGTATATTGATTTTACATTATGAAACTTTACTGAATTCATTTATTAGTTTAAAAAGTATTTTCGTGGAATCTTTGGACTGCAAAGACTTCCAACCAGTCCATCCTAAAGGAGATCAGCCCTGGGTGTTCATTGGAAGGACTGATGTTGAAGCTGAAACTCCAATACTTTTGTCACCTGATGCAAAGAGCTGACTCATTGGAAAAGACCCTGATGCTGGGAAAGATGGAGGGCAGGAGAAGGGGATGACAGAGGATGAGATGGCTGGATGGCATCACTGACTGGATGGACATGGGTTTGGGTAAACTCTGGGAGTTGGTGATGGACAGGGAGGCCTGGCGTGCTGCAATTCATGGGGTCACAAAGAGTCGGACATGACTGAGCAACTGAACTGAACTGAACTTAGAGTTTTCTATATCATGTCATCTGTAAATGGAAACAGTTTTACTACTTTAAATTTGAATAACTTCAATTTCTTTTTCTTATCTACTCCTCTGGCTGGGACTTCCTATACAATGTTGAATAAAAGTGGTAAGAGAGGGCATCTTTGTCTTATTTTTTGTCTTAAAGAAAAAGCTTTCAGTTTTGCACTGTTGAGTATGATATTAACTGTGTATTTGCCATATGTGGCCCTTATTATGTTGATGCATGTTTCCTCTATACTTACTTTGTTGAGAGTTTTTAATCATAAAACGATGTTTGAATTTTGTCCATTGCTTTTTATGCATCTAGTGAGATGATCATATTACTCTTATACTTCATTTAATTAATGTAGTGTATGACAATGTTTATCTTGAGGATGTTGAACAATCTTTGTATCCCTGGAATAAATCCCTTTTGATCAAAGTGTATAAGTCTTTAATGTGTTGTGGAATTCAGTTTGATAATAAGGATTTTTGTACCTGTATTCATCAGAAAGATTAGTCTATAGTTTTCTTGCAGTGTTTTTGTCTTGTTTTGCTTTAAGGGCAATGTTGGCCTCAAAAAATCAGTTTGAGAGTATTCCCTATTCCTATACTTTTCAAAAGAGTTTGAGAAGTGTTTATATTAACTCTTCAAATATCTGGTATAATTCACCAGTGAAGCCATCTGTTCCTAGAATTTAATTTGTTGGGGTGTTTTTAATTTTTTGCTGACTCAATTGACTCACTAGCAATTGATCTCTTCAGATTACCTAGTTCTTCATGATTCAGTCTTGATAGGTTATGTTTCTAAGAATTTGTTTCTTCTAAGTTGTCCAATTTGTGTATAATTGTTCATAGTAGTCTCTTATAGTCCTTTGTATTTCTGTGATATTCAATTCTGATCTATTTCATCAGTTGTTTCTAGAAGTTGCTATTGCTGCTGCTGCTGCTAAGTCACTTCAGTCGTGTCTGACTCTGTGCGACCCCATAGACGGCAGCCCACCAGGCTCCCCCGTCCCTGGGATTCTCCAGGCAAGAACACTGGAGTGGGTTGCCATTTCCTTCTCCAATGCATGAAAGTGAAAAGTGAAAGTGAAGCCACCCAGTCGTGTCCGACCCTCAGCAACCCCATGGACTGCAGCCTTCTAGGCTCCTCTGTCCACGGGATTTTCCAGGCAAGAGTACTGGAGTGTTACTCTATAAAACACAACTTCCATATAGTTGCCCCTTCTAGGAACCACTTGAGGTAGCAGTCTTGGTAATTTATTCAAGAGTACAAGCCTGTCTCCAAGATTATTTCATGTGAAAAATCCCTGAACAAGAGAGGTAAATGACTCCACAATGACAGAGGACTTTTCAGGAATACCCTAAATTACATATATAGCTACATGAACAGAAATGCTATGTGAGATTCAGTGAGGTAATATATGCAAGTATGTTTTGAAAAGTTTAGTCCACTGCATTAAAAATATGAATTCATTAATTAAATAACCTAGAAATTTACTAATAGAAGTAAAACAAGAAGCTAGATACTATTTCTCAAATAATATTCAACTTATAGTTAGCAAATCAATGTGCTATAGCGCAGCATGATTTAGGAACAATTAAGTATAAGGTATTCTGCTTAATACAATTGAAAGGTTCATTCTACTCATCCTTGTTTGCCCTAGGCCCCAGGGACAACCATCTCCCTGCTAATGACTATGCAGTGACTCAGAGGAGAAAAAAGGAAATAGGAGCTTCCTGGCTGTGCTCAAACACATCTGAGACTGTCCCAAGAACAAGCAATCAAGATCAACAACTTCACACAAAGGTTAAAGAACCACTCTGCCTCCTTAGGTCACTAGTTTATATCTTTCCTCTAGGTCTATCCTTGATAAATCTGTTGCTTTCTTTTATTTACAGAATAGCCCATCTATAATACAGCATCTTTAGCACACAAAGATTTGGCGGCTAAAGGAAACTATAAGATTCACACACATCTAATACATCTGAATATATTTAACTGAAATAAATCAAAAGTAGGTCACTTTCACAAAAAGCAATCTACCAGCTCCACAACCCATGGCATTTGTCATGTGCTTGCTGCATTGATTTAAAAATAATGGCACTCATAACAATGAAGCAGTATCCACATGTAGATTACCGTGGAAGTTAGGTACTGGGCTTTAGTTTTTATCTATCTTGAGATAAATAGGGTAATCATTCAATGCTTCAATTTACTCCACTGTGAAAGAAGTCATTTTATCCTCTATGCCCCTCGCAGCAAAGATCATTGTTGACCAAAACTTGTAACTATGGAGGAAAATAACACATTTATTCAAAAGGGTATTGACCCGTCTATAGCATAAGTAGCTGTGACTGTTAACAGAGCCAGGCTGTGGGAGTACCATGTGACATCCACCTCTCCCACTGACTGCCAAGGTCAGTTCTCCAAAACCAGTTAACCGAGTAGACGATGCCCCTTTCTTCTCTTAAATTCCTAGAGCTATCAGCCAGAACCAAAAAGACTGTAACCAAAAAACAACAACAGGAAATGACTCTCTGATAAATATCTGAGAGTAGCTGCATTTTCCTCAACCAAAAGAAGGAAGTCAGTAATATCCAAACACTTTGTTACAAATATATACTAACTCACACTAAAGTAAAGTAGAAAAGCATCAAACAAACAAGTTTCTTCCATTTTTACTGAAAATAAACTTAGATTTACTCTCTTACTCTGTCTAAGACTTTACCGCTTACTCTTCATCTTCTGTCAAAATGGAAATAGTTGTCAAAAGAGAAAACTTTATTGCAAAAGTTCCATTCCGAAACATCCATTTTGTTCTCAAGGCTGATTTTCTAGGGTGGTTTGTTCCAGTGTCAAAGACACACCAAGGGAAGAACACCAAACGGTATTTGGTGACTTAGCTGAATTTTATCCCTCTACTGCAAGCAGTGATGAGTCAGGCTAGGACTGGCAACAAGAGAGGAAACAGTCTTTGCTAAATGGAGATCTATACAATGACACTAGCAAAAGCACCAGCATTAAACAGTTATAAATGCTGTTTCTAGATCTGAGAGAAGAGTCAACTAGTCAACTCATAAGTGCTAGTAACACTACTTACTGAACATTTAACTCTGTGCCGCTTACATATACCATCTCACTTAGCACCTAAATGGGTACTAATATTATTATTATTTTCATTTTGCCAAGGAGAAAACTGTGCGGTTGAACCTTGAACAACAAGGGTTTTGACTGGGTACAAATAGTTGCAGATACTTTTAATAGTAAACACTGCAGTACTCTAAGGTTGGCTGTTGGTTTGGATGCAAGGCTGTGGAGGAGCTATGGACACAGAGGACCAACAATAAATTATACTAGAATTAATCCCGCATTGTTTCAAGGGTCAACTGTATTAGTTATCTGCCGCAACAAATTATCCCCAACTTAAACAGCAACTTCAAAACAACAAGCATATTCTTTCACACAGTCCTAAGGTCAGAAAACCAGGAGCAGCTTAGCTAGGTGGTTCTGACCTGGGGTCTGGTGAGGTTGCAGCAAGATGTTGACTGGGGTGCAGTCACGCGAAGATACAACTGCAGTTGGAGGATCTGCTGTCAAGCTTGCTCACATGGCTCCTGGCAGGATATCGCAAGTCTCCCTGCAGGCTTTTCTGGCTTCCCCCAGAATAAGTAATCTAAAAGTGGAGAGCCACCAAGATGGAAGGCTCAGTGTTTTATAACCTAACCCCAGAAGTGACACACCATTATTTCTCCATGTTTTATTGATCACACAAGCCAGCTGGTGAATATGAGAGGAGGTTACACCAGAGTGTCAGCACCAGAAGGTGGGTATCATTGGGAACACTCTTGGAAGCTGGTTGCCACAAACACTGATGCACAAATAGTCAAGTCAGTACTAGAGAAATGAAGATTTATACCCAGATTGTTATTATTTGGAGCCCTAGTCCTTTAGAATGATTAAGCTATCATGGAGCCACTATGGAGAAAAACATGTAGACTTAGTAGACCACCATACTTATTTGAAAAGCCATCCCATAATGGCTTTAACCAGAAAGGTCATACCCCATCTGACTCCAGTATGGCTGGAACTCTCATCAGGACACTGGTGTACTTTAGAGCAGGACACTCTGCCTGTTTACTTATTCTTCTTCCTACTACCATGGTCAGGGAGTTCAGCCCGGATCCAAGTCTTTGTCCAAAAACAAAGATGTGGGAATGGAGCATAGAATAAAACTCAGAGGCTAAACTCACTTTGCAGATTTAAACAGGAAAACTGAATATTGTTTTAAGGGTTCTTACAATTCCTCTCCTTAAAAACAAACTGACATGCTCACTTCAGCTAAACACAAAGGGGAAGAAATAAGTTTTCAGCAACTTTTTAAAAGATAGTGGCCATATTTCTTTACCATTCATTTCCTGGATTAGACACTAAGGAATTTATGCTATCATTTGATTTTATTTATTCTATGCATCAGTGGATTCTGGACTAGATCGTGTTAAGTATAATGCTTTGAAAGGACCCTTCAGAGAAAGAACTAAATGAGTTTTCCCATTTATTCTTAATATTTCCCCTACTGAATGCAGACAGCAATAGGAAAATTCAAAGCTATTATTTTTAATGTCAAATGCCTTACTAGTCCAATAAAAAAGGGAAAGATATTAAACTTTTTATACAACAAGAAGCAGATAGCACATATCTTCAAGAAACACATCTTAATCAAATTGAACATAGGAAATTAAAAAGAGGATGGATGAGTGAAGGTATCCATCCTCATTTAATTAAAAAAAGAAAAAAGCACTGGCAGTTCTTATGAATGAGACAGCATGTATTTTTCCCCTTTGTTCCTTTCAGAGGAAAAGTGTAGATTAATTTTGGTTCATAAGGTTCTGAAAAAAAACACATGAAAAACTGCAATACTCACAGTCCTTCAATAAAAAGGAAATATCCCTTTTTTGGCGGAAAGCCCATCTTACATTGGGAAGAAACACCAACAAGGAGATGGAGATGTGACTTAACACCTATCTCTGTAGCCTGGTCCAAAAGGACAAAACGCCTTCCTGATGACCTGACGGAGAGACTAGAAACTTCAGCTGAGATGGCTTATTCAAAGCTGCTGAGAAACAAAAGGCTCTACAAGGGTAGAATGTGGGAAATGTAATAGTGTGTTCAATTTATCTACATAAAATACTTCAAAACCAGTTTAAAAACGAAGTCAGTCAAACCAGCATACCCCAAGGAAAATTCATGATGGCAAATGTTTAGGGAGTGTGTGCTATCAGCCAGGCATTGTGCACTTGTCTATTTGATCTCCAAACCTGAACATTATGTGTACGCAGCAACACATTCCAAAACATTAAGCAATTTCCCCAAGATCACATAGCTCTATAAATCCAGCATCTCAGTTTGAATACAAGTATTTCTGGTTCCCAGGCATGGTGCTAGCCTGTTCCACACTGCCTATGTGAGTCTACAGGCGTTTTGTTCTCCAGAGTTAAGAATTACTCTGCTCATCTTCAGAACATGGAACACAGAACAAGCCTCACTGCACTAACATATACAAACACACGTACCACACCCTCACATATGTGTAGAGATGTGACATTATACTCTTCAAGTCAGAAATACTCCTCAACACAGTGTAGTTTGACCACCACACAGCTAAGCCAGGTTTGAACATATATGGAGACATACATTCTTTTCTCACATCACACTTAAACATCAAAAGAGAAGAATTCAAATCAAAATGAGACTGTTTCAACATGTGTTCTTAGTCTGCTCAAGCTGCTATAACAAAAATACCACAGACTGGGTGGCTTATAAACAACTGATATTTATTTAGTTCTGGAGGCTGGAAGCACATTCAATGTCTGGTGAGGATCCACTTCCTGGTTGACTGACAAACCAGCCACCTCCTCCCTGGGTCCTCACACGGCAGAGAAGGTGAGGGAGCGTCAGGATCTCTTTCATAAGAATGGGTCCTGCCTAGAGACCAGCTTTAGCCTGGTCCCACATGAACCTTGAGCCCACTCATTGCACCATAGTGCTGGGGGTACCCCCTTGGAGCAAGTGGGGGGATCAATCACTCTGGTTTGCATGGGATTGAGGGGGTTCCAAGAACACAGGACATTCATCACTAAAACTGGGACAGTCCTAAGCAAACTAGGATTTGAGTCACTTAAGACAACATATATTGGCCCCAACCTGAGAGGGAGGGATAGACTCCAGATAGAGCATATTTCTGGAGAGGGAAAACTGTAAGTGCTGGAAGCCAACATTCTCAGAAGTGAGAAGTGAGTTCACCAGCGGGCAAAGGGGCTCTAGGCATGACACCTAAGCACCTACTGTGACATTCAGTTCAGTTCAGTTCAGTTGCTCAGTCGNCATATATTGGCCCCAACCTGAGAGGGAGGGATAGACTCCAGATAGAGCATATTTCTGGAGAGGGAAAACTTTAAGTGCTGGAAGCCAACATTCTCAGAAGTGAGAAGTGAGTTCACCAGCGGGCAAAGGGGCTCTAGGCATGACACCTAAGCACCTACTGTGACATTCAGTTCAGTTCAGTTCAGTTGCTCAGTCGTGTCTGACTCTTTGCAACCCCATGAATTGCAGCATNTGGGATTCTCCAGGCAAGAACACTGGAGTGCATTGCCATTTCCTTCTCCAATGCATGAAAGTGAAAAGTGAAAGTGAAGTCTCTCAGTTGTGTCCGACTCTTAGCAACCCCATGGACTGCAGATTACCAGGCTCCTCCATCCATGGGATTTTCCAGGCAAGAGTACTGGAGTGGGTTGCCATCTGAGTGTCTAGGTAACATAAACTCTCTAACCAAAATCTTAGACAACATGTGTCAGCCCTACAAGCAGTGGCTTTTTAGGCAGTGGGAGATGCAGGCTCTGGGGTCAGTGGAAATGGATTTCTGGTCTCTTGTGTACTCTTTCCATAGTTTCTTCTTCTGAAAATGGGGCACAAATCTTGGCCTCATAGAATAGTTGAAAGGATTAATCACAAAGTAAATGTTCCATAAGTAGTGGCTTTTACTGATAACTGATGAACACAGTGTGAAAGCTTGATTTCTAAACCAATCAGCAATGTAAAGTGCATGAGAGACTTTCACTAATTAAAATCTAGGTGGTGGCCAGAATAGAGTTCCCCATCTGCAGAAAATGTAGAGAATCCTATTCATCCTTTAGTGCACTTGAACAGCCACTCAAAAAGATTTATATCTGGGACTTTTATCAAATGATTCTAAAATATTAACTAGAGTAACTACTTTAGAGACAGTCAAAAGCCATTAAAAAAATTTTAAACCTAAAGCAAATGCTGAATTATGTGACTTTATTGTTCGTGTGAGTTTGTACGTGGGTAAGGCTATTTAAATAAAGCTACAGTGTATAATTCAATTTGGGTGCAGGAGCGAGGGGGCTAAAATTATTCCAGCTGCATCTCAACCAGGCTCTTTATGCTGTGAACATGGTTCAGTAACTGCACTTACACACAAATGGGTTTATCCTTGTAATTCAAATAATTGCTTTCATATTTTCAGCACCAACCATGTATGAAAGCTCTGTGTGAAAGCTGTAGGAAATTCCCAGGGGGAAGGAAAGTATCTATAGATCGGCATATGAAACTGTATACCTTCCCCACTTTCTTCACTCTGCATAAAATAGAAAAAATAGATATGCTAAATAATACCCATTTCATGGTTTACCAGCATAAAATAAGATCATTATGTCAAAACCTTTGGTAAACTGTAGAGGCTCTTATAAATGAAGGTTTTACTATCCCAAGTATCATGAAATTCAGAATACCATCATACACACACACAAACACACAGACACACACAGAGTTACAGCCAAATGCGCAAACCATAGCAGTGGGATGGGGAGGGTGGTTCTTTTCAGCTTTTTGACAAGAAGGCAAATTTTCTTCCCTAGAATAAACTTAGTTTGAGATAGAACTGAAAAGATTTGACAAATGCAAATATTCACTGGTAACTAGAACTGAATTATAAACAATACCTACTCGGGGTTACAAGCATTAATGGGGTTAAATGGAATTTCACACTTGAGGAATTTCATATGCTCAATCCTGACCCAACTTCAGAAAATATGTGGCTTTACTGTAAAATGCCCTAGAGACTCAAGAGACATGCTGTTAGTCTGTGGGCAACAAGCAGCAGAATTTAAATCAGAACAGAAAATTAAACACATGGCACTTTCCCCTGGCCTTCTGTTTCTCTCTGGGTGGGAAAGGATCTTACATGACTCCTCCTTTCTCCTAACCCTCACATCAAGTGAGTCTCCAGCCTGATCCAGCCTCAGTGTTTACTCTGACCAGTCCCTCCTCTCTGACCCAGTGCCACTGCCTCCAGGCTCAACACCTGGACATTTCCCTGCCTGCCTTCCTTCCAGACTCGGGTCCTGGAGAATTTTCCCAGCTATGGTGTTTTCCCGATTAGCTCATCTTCNAACCCTCACATCAAGTGAGTCTCCAGCCTGATCCAGCCTCAGTGTTTACTCTGACCAGTCCCTCCTCTCTGACCCAATGCCACTGCCTCCAGGCTCAACACCTGGACATTTCCCTGCCTGCCTTCCTTCCAGACTCGGGTCCTGGAGAATTTTCCCAGCTATGGTGTTTTCCCGATTAGCTCATCTTCCTGTCTGCCACCAGCTCCATCCTCCTAAAGCGGAGGTTCCAAAGAATAATGGGTCCACCAGACACTCCAGGAAAATCAGAAGTTCAGTCTTCAAATCAGTGTGAGATGTATCACTCATATCTCCTTCCTGGAGCACCATATCGGCAAATTAAAGGTCCCGAGAAGTCTTACATTAAAGACTCCTGCTTAACTACATTTTCTCCAGGTTCTTCAAACTGAGTAATTATAGCTATAGGTAAGTACCATTAGGGGCTTTCCAGATGGCTCAGTGGTAAAGAATCCACCCATAATGAAAGAGATGCAGGGAACACAGGTTTGATCCCTGGGTCAGGAAGATCCCCTGGAGAAGGAATGGCAAACCACTCTGGTATCTGTGCCTGGAAAATCCATGGCGAGCAGAGCCTGGTGGGCCACAGTCCATGGGGTCGCAAAGAGTTGGACACAGCTGAACATGCAAGCATGCAAGTACTATTATTACTGCCCGTTTACAGATGAGAAAACTGAGGCCATGCAAGATTTGATAATCCACAAAGGTCACACAGTTACTGAATGGTAGCACTGAGGTTCACAACCAGTGAGGCTGACTGCAAAGTTTAACATTTTTGATATCCTACAGAACCATAAACTGAGAGACACTTTCTTGAAATTTATATTATCTCCGGCTTCTGATCAAAGACTTCCACCAAATCTCACTACATACCATTTATATTCTTTGACTAGAGAGCCTTGCTACTCGGAGTGGGGCCCAAGACCCAGCAGCACTGGCATTATCTGGCAACTTGTCAGAATGCAGAATCTCAACACACCCTCAGAAACCCCACCAGCCCTACTGAGTAAGGATCTGCATTTAAATAATGCAGAATTTCCGGTTTGAGAACCATTACCCTTAAAGCATTCAAATCTTTTTAGCCTAGTCTAACCTCAGAACATGTCTTTAGCCTCTTCTCTATTATTATTCCTCCACTGGTGATTTTATCTTCCACAAAGTACATTTTCTGGACTCATCAGCATGGTGGGACAATGAGGTGGTATCATTCAGCAAATTGTATCTCTGTCTCAGCCCCCAACTCACTCTTCTTTACCCCTCAAGTTCCTTCCAGGTATTTCTGGGATTTCCCTGCATGTGTCCTGCATGTGTCTCACCTGGGCCCTAGAGTCTAGTAGCCCCTATTTTCCTTCTCACTCATTCTGTGGCCAGGTCCTTTGTCTACATCAAAGTTGGCAACTGTGCCACCAAAAAACTTCCAGGAGCAGTGCCTGTCCTGATGCTTCTGATGCAGGGCCAAGCTTGCCAATGCAGAGGCGCAGGACGTGGTGAAAATGCTCTACTACTGAACTACTAAAGCCGGCTCTAGACCCTCAGCTCTCTGTGGATGCAGATCAATGACTCCTCCACATCGCACAGCATGGAGCCAGCGTCTTCATGCTCAGGACACAGAAAGGGGCCAGAGGGAGTGGAAAAGACAAGAATCGGGACAGAAGGATTATTCATTTTACAAAATGATTCCCTACAAGGATGCCTCAAAATTAGATATACATATAAATGCCTAAAATGATGTAATGGACAAGAGTTTTTTCCACACATCTTTCCAGAGATACGAAAGTGGCCAAAACTGGGATGCATGCATACACTCTTTGGAAGGCAAAATGTGTTGCTGTGGGGAGAACAGAGATAAAGGGGAGGCCAAAGTCTCAAGGCCTGACCCATGGCAAGGACTGAAGTAAGCAACTTGTGGGACTCTGAAGGACTCAACTTGAATGATCCAAACTGAAGAGATGAATGCAATTGTCTCCCAGATTGGAGAAAGGGACTCAGGAGGGAAAAGGAAGAAGGTAACTGGTGATCTGATGCCAGGAAGCTGCCCAGTGACAGCTGAAAACCCAGATGAGGAAGCTGTGGGTGTCCTTTCTCTCCCAGTCATCCAAGCAAGGAAGGTGGCAGCCAAGACAGGCAACTGTCCAGAGAGCTCTAAGCCATCCCACTCCTTAGAGTCCACAAACAGCAGGGTGGGTAAGAAGTTTGCAAATGCCACTTGGGTCCAGAGACAGGGCACCCAGCCAAGGCTGGCAGTTACCCGGCACACCCTGCTCTGCCTCACCCACTCGCCCCTCAACCACAGGGTCCAGGTGGATTTGTAGCTAGTCGTCCACTCTTCCCCCACCTTCACCACAGCTCTCCTTAGCCAGACTCTTGCACCTTAGCCAGTTAGCAAGCCTCCTGTCTGGTCCCCCTACGATGACTTCTTCCCCCTATTTCACTTTCCACACTGCAGCAGGTCTGTCTCTGAAAAGTCTCAGGCTGGTCCTATCACACTCCTATGGGAAACCTTCAGGACTCCTGAGATGCCACACACCTCCCTACAGGACCCAAGCAAAGACAGCCCACGTGACCGGGTACCTCCAGCCACTCAGTCCCGATGACCACTCCTCTCCCCTCTGCTCTCTGCACCCTGTTTCTGACCCTTGGACACACAAAACCCTCTCCACACAGAGACTGCATGTGCTATTCTTCATCCCAGAATGTCTCTTTCTCACACAGCCTACTGGCCCACCCCATCCTCAACTCTTTACATAGATTCTTTCCCTTTGTTTTTTTCCTTTTAAATGTATTTTTATTGGAGTGTAGTTGCTTTAAAATGTTGTGTTAGTTTCTACTGTACAACAAAGTGAATCAGCCATAAGCACACATATCCCCTCCCTTTTGGACTTCCTTCCTATCCGGGTCACCACAGTGCATTAAATAGAGTGCCCTGTGCAGTACAGTATACTCTCCTTAGCCATCTATTTTATACATAGTATCAACAGTGTATATGCATCAGTCTCAATCTCCAAATTCCTCCCACCTTGATATCCATATATTTGTTTTCTACACCTACGTTCTCCATTTCTGCTTTGCAAATAGGGTTTTTCTAGAGTCCACATATATGGATTAATACATGATATTTGTTTTTCTCTTTCTGAGTTATTGCACTCTGTATGACTGCAAGGAGATCCAACCAGTCCATTCTAAAGGAGATCGGCCCTGGGTGTTCTTTGGAAGGAATGATGCTAAAGCTGAAACTCCAGTACTTTGGCCACCTCATGTGAAGAGCTGACTCATTGGAAAAGATTCTGATGCTGGGAGGGATTGGAGGCAGGAGGAAAAGGGGACGACAGAGGATGAGATGGCTGGATGGCATCACTGACTCGATGGACGTGAGTCTGAGTGAACTCCAGGAGGTGGTAATGGACAGGGAGGCCTGGCGTGCTGCGATTCATGGGGTTGCAAAGAGCCAAACACTACTGAGCGACTGAACTGAACTGAACTGATGACTCGCTCTAGATCCATCCACATCTCCTAATCCACATGTCCCAATGTCATTCCTTTTATGGCTGAGTAATATTCCATTGTATATATGTACCACATCTTCTCTATCCATTCCTCTGTTGACAGACATTCAGGTTGTTTTCATGTCCTGGCTATTGTAACTAGTGCTGCTATGAACATTGGCAACAAGTCCCATCACTTCATGGCAAACAGATGGGGAAACAACGGAAACAGTGATAGACTTTATTTTCCTGGGCTCCAAAATCACTGTAGATGGTGACTGCAAACAGGAAATTAAAAGACAGCTTGCTCCTTGGAAGAAAAGCTATGAACAACCTAGATAGCATATTAAAAAGCAGAGACATTACTTTGTTAACAAAGGTCCATCTAGTCAAAGCTGTGGTTTTTCCAGTAGGCATGTACAGATATGAGAGTTGGACCATAAAGAAGGCTGAGTGCCAAAGAATTGATGCTTTTGAACAGTGGTGTTGAGGAAGACTCTTGAGACTCCCTTGGACTGCAAGAACCAGTCAATCCTAAAGGAAATCAATCCTGAATATTCATTGGAAGGACTGATGCTGAAGCTCCGATACTTTGGCCACCTGACACAAAGAGCCGACTCATTGGGAAAGACCCTGATGCTGGGAAGGATTGAAGGCAGGAGGAGAGGGGATAACAGAGGATGAGATGGTTGGATGGCATCACAGACTCAATGGACATGAGTTGAAGCAAGCTCTGGGAGATGGGAATGAACATGGAAGCTTGGCATGCTGCAGTCCATGGGGTCACAAAGAGTCGAGACACAGCTGAGTGACTAAACAACAACACGAACACTGGGGTGTGTGTATGTTTTTAATTATGTTTTTCCTCTGGGTCCTTCTCTTTCCTTAAGATTCAGTTTAAATATTACTTTCTCAGAAATCTCCCAGACTAGATAGGACGTCCCCACACTGCCCTCTTATGTTACCCGCTCCAGCACCCAAACTCACTTCATAAAAAGTATCACAATTCTATCTGACTACTTATATACTTAAAATAATTTTTGAAAGTGCCAGGATGGTAGAAATCACAATTATCTTATTTACTACTGCATCACCAGTGCATACTATGTATGTTTGATATTTAGTCAAAGTGAAAGTGAAAGTCACTCAGTCATGTCCTACCTTTTGCAACTGTTCTCTAGGCCAGAATACTGGAGTGGGTAGCCTTTCCCTTCTTCAAGGGATCTTCCCAAGGACCCAGGTCTCCTGCATTGCAGGGAGATTCTTTACCAGCTGAACCACAAGCGAAGCCCAAGAATACTGGAGTGGGTAGCCTATCCCTTCTCCAGAAGATCTTCCCAACCCAGGAATAGAACTGGGGTCTTCTGCATTGCAAGTGGATTCTTTACCAACAGAGCTGATAAGGAAAGCCCTTGGCATTTAATAGGTACTCAACAAATGTCTGTGGAAAGAAGAAAAGGAGAGAGGGAAGTGAAAAGGGAAGAGGGGAGGGAGAGAGGAAGGAAAGAAAAGAGGGCTATTTTCCAGGTATTTTAGGCATTAAGAATGAGTTATATTTTCCATCAAACTTCTTAAAACTATACTGTCAGACAACAAAAACTGTTAACTAACATTGTTTGGTATCATCTGTCCACATGTAATGATACAAACAGGTAAGACTTTATTGCGGTCAAGATCTTTGAGTATTTCCTGATTTTATGAGTAAGAATACTACTCATCCATCTCTTGACTCCCATCTTAATGATGATTTGGGAGAAAAGGGGATGATGGTCAAAATTGCTTTCTTATTCTTTTTGATGCAATGGTAAATGGGATTATTTCCTTAATTTCTCTTTGTGACATTTCTGATAGTTTTTTGTTAGTATATAGAAATGTAACAGATTTCTGTGTATTAATTTTGTATTCCACAACTTTACTGAATTCATTGATAAGCTTTCTGATAGTGTCTTTAGGATTTTCTATATATAGTAGTATGTCATCAGTAAACACAATTTTATTTCTTCTTTTCCTATTTGGATTCCTTTAATGTCTCTTTCTTCTCTGATTGCTATGACTAGGACTTCTAATACTATCTTGAATAAAAGTGGTGAAAGTGTACATCCTTGTTTTGTTCCTGACTTTAGAGGAAATGCTTTCAGCATTTCACCGTTGAGTAAGATGTTAGCTGTGGACTGTTATATATGATCTTTATTACGATTAAAGTAGGGTCCCTCTATGCCCACTTTATAGAGAGTTTTTATCATAAATGGATGTTGAATTTATTAAAAGCTATTGCCACATCTATTGAGATTGTATGGTTTTTATTATTCAGTTTGTTAACATAATATATCACATTGATTGACTTGCAGATATTGAAGAATACTTGCATCCCTGGGATAAAGCCCACTTGATCAAGGCATATAATCCTTTTCATGCATTGCTGGACTCAGTGTGCTAGTTTTTGTTGAGGATTTTTGCATCCATGTTCACAGTGATACCTCTAAATTGTGTGTGTGTGTGTATGTGATATCTTTGACTTTGCAGAGTGATGGTGGCCTCATAGAATGAATTCATAACTATTCCTTCTTCTACAATTTTTTGGAATTAAAATTTAAATTGCCTAAAGTGTATTTAGAGAACATGTTACAAGTGTATACATACATACACACACAACACAAAAATATTTGCTAAGATAAAACAATACTACTATGTCTGTTTAAAACATTCTATTTTTTTCTTTGCAATGTAAATTCAGTCTTCCATTCCAGCTAAAAGAGACATCTCATCTCTGTATGATATACTTTTCAGATCAGCCCAGCTCACTTTGAGAGACCCTGGGGCCAACCCATGGACACTTGATAGATGGCACTGGAGGCTGCAGCGGGGACACAGAGCAACAAACAACACCAAGACTTCATTCCACTCTCCATCTCCTCTGTCCCTCTAAAAGCTGCAGTTGGAGGTTGAACCCATGACCAATCTGATGCCCATCCTATCTTCCTTCTCTGCCTTTGGATGGGATGAGGTGTAAATGAACAGAGAAACAACAAAAAGCACCCTCAGCAGTAGAAAGAGAGGAGGTCGATTAAAGGCTGACCCATTTATCAGAAACAGAAATCTTGATGAGCCAGCTGTTCAAGTTTGCAAAACTGAAATGTACTCTCTTCTTACTGAGGATATATCTTGCTGAATGTTCTCTTTCTGAATTTCTTGCCTGAGTTCAGTGCCATAAATGTGTCTTGAAATCTTTGAAGAGTGTTTACTGGCTAATTAAAGATAGGTACAGCCACTTTCCTGCTATGCTTTAATGATGTTGCGATGGCCACCCACTGCTCATGTTCTGACATGCCCAGGGCCTCATGTTATTTGGGTGAGTCTACTTTTCCATGTCTAGCAGGCTAGTACTAACCTCAAATGTAAAATGGGGTCTGTTCAATTTCTTCATCTGCAAAATGGGATAAATCAGTACAACCGTGTAATTTCAAATGGAACTGTGAAATATTTGCTCAAAATATAGTTTTGATATGGTTCAGAATGCAGTCTCATNAACTGAACTGAACTGAATATCTGCTAAACTGGTAGAAAGTATACTTCATTTAGTTTGGAATATTACAGTTTTATGCATTCAAATTTCCTGTTTCTCCCATTCAGTTATAATCTAGTTATATAATTTTGAAGATAACAAAATGTCTTATTTACTTTTGTTTTTCTACTGTGGACTTCAACGTCTGAGCATATAGCAGGAATTTTCAAGAGCTGACCATTGAAGGAATGTTACATAAATAGGGTAAGCACAAGATTCTTGGAGAACCACACTTATATATTATAATTTAGAATCAATATAAATATTAATAGGAACACACTAATTAAGGATACTAGAATATGCCACTCCAAAATATGCCACTTTAGTATATGAATTATTTTTAATTAAAGACACCTGAAAATAAGCAAACACAAGTAAATCTCTTTACCTTTCCCTAACTGCCTAAAAATAAAGTAATTTACACCTATAAAGAAAACTTCCATTTATAAAAATGTCTAGGAAGAGAGTCATTGATGGAGATAATTCTTATTACCTGAGAGACTCTTATCTACATAAGAAGAAAACCCTTATTTATCATATATTTTCTCCTGCCCTGTCCAGAAGCTCAAACCCATCTCTTTGTTTAACCTAAGATGATGGTATCTAAATATCAATCAGCTGGTCACCACCTGGAGCCACATTTTTCTTTATGAACTTCTGTTCACATGNATGTCTAGGAAGAGAGTCATTGATGGAGATAATTCTTATTACCTGAGAGACTCTTATCTACATAAGAAGAAAACCCTTATTTATCATATATTTTCTCCTGCCCTGTCCAGAAGCTCAAACCCATCTCTTTGTTTAACCTAAGATGATGGTATCTAAATATCAATCAGCTGGTCACCACCTGGAGCCACATTTTTCTTTATGAACTTCTGTTCACATGTATATAATTAAAACTGTTTTTTCTCTTATTGAACCTATGAGTAGAGAAGGGGGAAACAGTTTTATTCCCCTACACTGTAGCAGGGAAAGAGTAGGAGATAAGAGAAGAGGAAGAAAAATTGGAAAGAAAAGGGAGAATTTATACCAGTACAAGTCAAGAATAATAGAATACAATACAATGTCAAAATGATAATAAGAGATCTGACCAAAACAAAAAGTACAAATACATAAATACCAAAGAATACAAGGCAGTTTCCTAACATCAGAGTCCAAATACCTAGAAGGAAAACTGAAATATTTGCTTTTCCAAATATATTAAGCATATCCTATATCTTAAAAGAAATCTGCTGGATGACAAAGATGAAAAAAAGAATGAGCTTTGTTGAGCACCTGCATGCTAGAATTTATTTGTTGTTGTTGTTTAGTCATGAAGTTGAGTTTGATTCTTTTGCAACCCCATGGACTATAGCCCATCAGGCTCCTCTGTCAATGGGACTTCTCAGGCAATAATATTGGAGTGGGTTGCCATTCCCTTCTCCAGTGGATCTTCCTGACCCAGGGATTGAACCTAGGTCTCTTGCTGGTGGCTCAAATGGTAAAGAATATGCCTTCAATGCAGAAGACCCAGGATCTATCCTGGAGTTGGGAAGATCTCCTGGAGAAGGGAATGGTTATCCATTCCAATATTCTTACCTGGAGAATTCCATGGACAGAGGAGCTTGGGGGGCTACAGTCTATGGGGTCTAAAGAACTGGAAACGACCGAGCAACTAACACTTCCTCCTTCGTTGGCAGGAAGAGTCTTTACCGCTGAGACACCAGAGAAGCCCTTGGGTTAATCTTATTTGATATTTCACTTAAAGATAAATGAGACCCAGGCTCTGGATTTAAGAACTAAACAACCAGGCTTCCCTTGTGACCCAGTGGATAAGAATCTGCCTTCCAATGCAGGAAACGCTGGAACAGTCCCCAGTCCTGGAAGATCTCACATGTTATAGAGCAAGTAAGCCTGTGTGCACAACTGCTGAGCCCGCAATCTAGAACCCCATGAACCGCATCTACTGAAGCCTGCACACTTAGAGCCTGTGCTCCACAATGTGCCTGCACACTGCAACAAAGAGTAGCCCCCACTCACCACAACTAGAAAAAGCCTGTGCACAACAACAAAGACCCACTACAGCCAAAAAATAAAGTAAATAAATAAATCTTAAAAAAAAAAAAAAAAGAACCAGACAATGGAGAGAACAGACCTCATCACAGATAGAAGGTAGAGACAGTAAAGTATAGCATAGGGAGGATGGCAGCACAGGAAGAAAATAAATTAATTGCAACTTGAAGGGTAAGCGAAAGCAAAAATTAAAGATAGAACAACTCGGACTTCCCAGGTGGCTCAGTGGGTAAAGAATCTACCTTCAATGCAGGAGACACGGGAGATGAGGGTTCAATCCCAGGGGAAGACCCCCTGGAGGGCATGGCAACCCACTCCAGCATTCTTTCCTGGAGAATCCCATGGACAGAGGAACCTGTCAGGTTACTGTCCATAGTGCTGCAAAGTCTTGGACACTATTGAAGTGACTCAACACATCCTTTCTAGACAGCAGAACTCCACCTATAATGTTGAAACTCAGATACATATCTGGAATTCTACCTTTAGGAGAAGGAAATGGCAACACACTCCAGTACTCTTGCCTGGAAAATTCCATGGACAGAGGAGCCTGGCAGGGCACAGTCCATGGGGTCACAAAGAGTTGGACATGACTGAGCAACTAAAACACACAAAGATAGAATAAGTACAGTGCTATTTGCCCAAACAGAGAGCCAGCAACACAGATGTGAGCTAACCTGGGCCTGAGAGTACCGCTAGCCAGAAGTGCATAGTGCCCTATCAGGTAAAAGGAAAGGCCTCATCCGCCTTTCCAGTTCTATTGTGCTCAGAGCCAGTTCTGGAAGAATCTACACTGGAGTCTTGGTGGGAACCATAAGCTACAGGCTGAGGGATGGACAGGGAAGGGGAGCAAACTTTGTCATGCCCTTTGTTATGAGGATTCATTTAGGCTGATTATTTTAAAGCCCAAAAGACTCTGAAAAAAAATCTCTGACCTTCCCACTTACTGCCTAAAGAATGTTGATAGAGAACCTATTCCAGGGAGGATCTCATCACCATAAATACAGTGTGAACTAGGAGTAGACAGAAGGAAATTTAGCAAAGTCTGTTGAAATTCCACTCTAAGTCCCATTGTCCCAGCATGGCCCAGTAAACCTCTGTTTATCAAACATTTACTCTTCCATCTCCATGTCAACAGCCTTCTTCCTTTGTGAAGCTCCAAGCCACTAACCTCAACACCATCTTTTGTCTTTAGCTGAAGATGGTGGTTAAGGTGAGAGTTTCAGCCTTATCTGGAATTCTCAGTAAACTACTCAGTTTTCTTTGGTCTCTCCCATGTATACATGTTTTTAAACTTTTGTGTGAATTTCTCCTGTTAATCTGTCTCACGCCAATTTAATTCTTAGATCAGTCAGAAGAACCTAGAGGGCAGAGGAAAATTTCTTCCTCCTTGACAACAGTAAATGGTGTCCTTTGATTTTCAAACTTTTTTTGGAAAATGGAATAGACTTAAAAACATATTCAAAATCCCAACACAGAGAGGAGATGAAAGGGGAATGGCTCTGAGAAAAGCAGAACAATGGTGCAGGCATCTTCAGTCTCATCCCATTCTCTCTACCTCCAATCACCTTGGCTCAGCAAAAAAAAAAAAAAAAATCAGAAACATCTTCCTGACAGACCAAGATAGAAAGCAAAGTGATTGCTAAAAAATAAAAAATTAGCTCTGAAGCCTTTTCATACTTTTCCCCCCCTACTCCCATATCAACTTTTAACAAAGTAAAGCATGACTGTATATCATTTCAAATTTTGTTTGCCAGGTCTATGATCTCTCATGAAAATGTGTCAGAAGTTGTCAATCACTTTGTAAGTGAAAAGTTCAACCAGATAACATATTGCTGGATTCTTTTTCCTTTTTC
Source organism: Neotragus moschatus (assembly GCA_006410615.1). Taxonomy (NCBI): domain Eukaryota; kingdom Metazoa; phylum Chordata; class Mammalia; order Artiodactyla; family Bovidae; genus Neotragus; species Neotragus moschatus. The sequence goes on along the minus strand of SJYA01000795.1, from coordinate 3,362,972 downwards.
CTTTTTTTAAAAAAATTCATTGGAATGTTCTAAAAATCATTCTATTTCACAGGCATCTGTGATGGAGTAAAAGTACTGAGTTCTGTCAAGTTCACGTGAAACGGAAATTCACAGAAGTCAACACTTCCAGTCGATGCAAAGGATCTTGATGGAGAAATTGACAAGATTTACTGAGGGCTGCATCCTGTCTCCTACTCTCATGGAGTCACAGAAGCCTGAAGCCCTGCTGTCTGTCATTAAACTAACTGGGAAACTTGAGAAGGGGTACAGGAGTAAGAGCTGGAGTAGAAGTTAAAAAAAAAAAGTAAGACAAGATAAAAGAGCAATTTTAGAATCATTACTTTTTAACAAGGAACACAGCTATTATTCTGAACCCCAAATCACGGATGTGATAGTCAGAAAGACAAAAGAATAGCAGGGTAAATTGTTGAAACAAATCTCTTTGTAATCGATAGTAAAAATCTCATTGCAATTCAAAAGATAAATGGCAATTAAGTAGTTTCTGTTAAGTGTTTATTGTTCACCTTTTATGTGGGTGGCCTTTTAAGTGATTTTCTTTTTAAAGGAGAAGGGAAAGTTTGTTCTCTTCAGCATTTGAACTAAACATGATGCAAATACATGCAACCATCAATTTTAAAATAATAATCGTCTTGATTTTCTAAGCCGATAAACCAACTACTATACACCACTTCCTTTTCAGGCAGTTGTTTGCTTGGCTTATCACAGTTAACTATCACACTGTGTCTCTGCGTGAAGACGGTAATGTAATTAAATCCTATTAACACATCAAGAATAAAGCCCTTTAATGGGCACACAAGGCTTTGAGAGGCAGCTCATTCCTGAGCAGATTTAATATCTTTAAATTAAGCAAGTGTGAATGGGAAGATGAATCTTATTAAAAACTTAAATCTGATTATATTTGAAAATTATTGGTTTCTTAATGTAATAAATTATCCAATACAGACTAGAACAAATAATATGTCGCAGCTTCACATAACTCCACTCTATAACAAGTGACAAAAGAAATTATGTGTGACTGTGGGGCAAAAAGAAAGGTCTTTTTATAAAAGTCATTTTGCATAATGAAATACCTAAATCATTTTAATAAACATGGGGGGGGCAGTGCAAATGACACAGTTGGAGAGGGAATCATTTACCCTATTCAGAAAGGGAATGTGGAAATAGTGATGCTAAATTTTTTTTTTTTAATTGCCATTCTGGCCAATTTGTTGTAAATTCTGAAAAGAAAAGCTGCAGCTTATGTTGTTGGTAGCAAATTCCTTCTCCAGAAGGCGAGTGCAAATGCAAGCCATCTGCCAGGCATTCTGCTGAGAAAGCTGGAGTCTCCAACAATGGGCCAACAGGCTCTGCATACTAACGCACACTCACTCTGCAGGCGGGAAAGTTTGCATTTTCCCCAAAGGTACACTTTGCGTTGCCTCCTTTCCTATCATCGTGGGGACCACCCAGCACCCGCCCGCTCTCCCCCAATCCAACTGGCACCAGTTATGCTTCCACATGATTAGCCTGATGATGCTCACAAGGAGAACCCCCCAGAGAAGCGCTTTCTGTTGAAACTGAAGCAGGAATGCAAGACCTGTTAAATTATTTAGCCAGACAAATGCTTCTCAGTGTGCATTTCTTAACTTAATCCTATTTTAGCAAAACCTGGCGTCGCCCATTTCACTACACATTGGAACACTGCGTGGGTTTTATCCTTTTATAACTGGACCCTTTGGGAGGGCTGGGGAACAGTGTCCTCAGCTCATCTGAAAGCTGCCATCTCACCAGCAGATGGGTGGATTCAACAGAACGCACCGGGCAGGCAGGCACTGCGGGAGCGATCATGTCTGAAACCAGGGTCTGCTCCCATACTTGCACGTAATTCTTACTGCTCCACTCGAGGAAACTGGAACGCTGTTACTTGGCAACTGTGCCCAAACGGCTCATTCAACAACATGATGAAACATTTTAAATATTGCTTGGTATGTGGTGACGGGGCAAAGAGAGAGATGCTCTCCACTGAAAAGCTATCCTAGGAAATTCAACTTCTCTTCACCCCAGATCTGGCCTCTGCCAGCTTTCATCTCCAATCTCTTCTCGCTCTGATTACCATGTTCCCTCAGGCCTCTTGTCGAAAGTTCCTCAGACTTGCCAGACTGTCTCTTATCTTCCCGCCTGTGTACAGCAGCTTTCACTGCCTAGAATGCTTTCTCCAAAACCCCTCTGCTCACACATCCTCTGGGCAGGTGTCTCGTGTATGCTCCAGAGTCTGACTTGGCAGGTTCAAATCCCAGCTTTCTGACCTACTAGTTGTGTGACTGTGGAAAACTTGTTTAACTTCTCTAGAACTCAGCTGACTCAACTGAAAGCTGAGCACAGTAATAATATAACCTATGCCAAAGACTAACTAGGATGAGACCACGCTTTTAGCATAGTATCCAGGACAACACGTTTAGCAGATGTTAATTACGGTTACCATCTCAAGGCTCTAGTCTGCCACGACCCCTTTCTCTAATATTCCTTCTTTGTATGACTATGTGCTTCTCCACAACCACATGCTTACACTGTTGTGTTCATCACACATTTTAACTGGGTGCTTGTATCTGTCTTTTCTGTGAGACTTAAGTAGTTCCTTAAGAACTTGTTTTTATCTTTGCTGCACAAAGTTTGATATAGTACCAGGCACATAATAATTGCTCAATAAATATTAACTAAATACGGTAAGTAATGAAAAAATGCGTTTAGTAAGAGCTGGATTAAGCATATAAGCAAGGTTGGAAGTAAATGTTTTCCACCATAATTAGAGGAAGATAGCTTAGAGATGACTTCTTTATACTTTCTTCTATTGGTGGACACTTGGGTAGTTTCCAAGTCTTGACACTGCGAATACTGAGGCTATGAACACTAGGCTACATGTATCTTTTTGAATTAGAGTTTTCATCTTTTCCGGATACATGCCCAGGAGTGGGATTCCTGGATCATATGGTAACTCTACTGTTCATTTTTTAAGGAACTTCCATACTGATCTATTTTCATCTATTTGCATCTATTTACATTCCCACCAACAGTGTAGGAGGGCTCCCTTTTATTCACATCCTCTCCAGCATTTATTATTTGTAGATTATTTGATGATGGCCATTCTGCTCAGAGGGAGGTGATACCCCATTGTACTTTTTATTTGCATTCCCTAACAATTAGTTGTGTGGAGCATCTTTTTATGTGCCTATTGGCCATCTGTGTATCTTATCTGGAGAAACGTCTATTTAGTTCTTCTGTCCATTTTTTGAATAGGTTTGCTTTTTTAAATACTGAACTACATGAGTGATTTGTATATTTTACAAATTAAGCCCTTGTCAGTCTCATCATTTGCAAATATTTTCTCCCAGTCTGTAGGTTATCTTTTCATTTTGCTTTCAATTTCCTTTGCTGTGCAAAGGCTTCTAAGTTTGATTATGTCCCATTTATTTCTCCTTGTATTTCTTTTGCCTTTGCAGATTAATATAAGAAAATATTGCTACAATTTGTCAGAGAATGTTCTCTTCCAGGAGTTTTATGGTGTCAGGTCTTATATTTAAGTCTTCAAGACATTTTGAGTTTATTTTAGTGTATAATATGAGGGTGTGTTCTAACTTCATTGATTTACATGCGGCTATCCAGCTTTACTAAACCATTTACTGAAAATATTGTCTTTCCTCCATTGCATGTTCTTGCCTCTTTGGTTAAAGATTAATTGACAGCTGTGTAGGTTTATTTCTGTGCACTCTATTCTGTTCCCTTAAATCATCTGTCTATTTTTGTGCCAATACCACCCTGTTTTGATGACTGTAGCTTTGTAATATTGTCTAAAATCAGGAAAGGTTATGCCTCCAGCTTTGTTCTACTTCCTCAGGATTGCTTTTGCAATTCTAGGTCTTTTATTTGCAGAATTTCTCAGTAAAGACATCCTATCCTGACCATATTAATTATATTAATTCAGGCAATCTAAGAGCAATGGATATTTTTCTGTTTCCTTGAATCATCTTTGATTTCCTTCATCAATATTTTATAGTCCTTAGTGTGTAAGTCTTTCACCTGTTTGGTCAGGTTTATTCCTAAGTATTTTAATCTTTTGATGCAATATTAAAAGGGATTGTTGTTCAACTTTAAATTTCTGATAGTTCATTGTTGGTATAATAAATTCAATAGATTTCTTTATATGAATCTTGTATCCTGTTCCCTTGCTAAATTTATTTATCAGTTCTAATAGTCTTCCTGTGGAGGGTAGAGTTTTCTATATATAGCATCATGTCTCTTGCATATAATGAAAATTTTACATCTTCCCTTCTGCCTTGGATACCTTTTATTTCTTTTTGTTTTCTGACTGCTGTGGCTAGGACTTCCAATACTATATTGAACATAAATGGTGAGAGTGGGTATCCTTGTCTTATTCCAGAATATAGCAGGAAGGTTTTTAGCTTTTCATCATTTAGTTTTATCTTGGTTGTGAGTGTGTCACAAATGACTTCTATTATGTTGAGATATGTTCCTTCTATATCACTCTGGTGAGAATTTTTATCATCGATACTGAATTTTATTAAATGCTTTTTTCTGCATCTATTGAGATGATCATGTGGTTTTTGTCTGTACTTTTGTTGATGTAGTGGACCACAATGATTGATTTCCGTATGTTGAATCATCCTGTGACCTGGAATGAGTCTAACTTGATCCTGGTGTATGATATGTTTTATGTGTTGCTGGATTCAGTTTACTAATATTTTGTTGAGCATTTCATCAAAGATATTGGCCTGTAATTTTCTTTTTTGCTAGTGTCTTTGTTTGGTTTTGTTATCAGGGTGATGGTGGCCTCATAGAATGACATTGAATGTGTTTATTCTTCACTCTTTTGGAGGAGTTTGAGAAGGATAGGTGCAAGTTCTTCTTTGTATGTTCGGCAGAATTTACCAGTGAAACCATCCTGTCCTGGACTTTTGTTTGCAAGAAATCTTTTTATTACAGATTATATTTCACTTTTAGTGACTAGTCTGTTCAAATTACCTTTTCTTTCTTTTTTTTTTTTGATTCAGTTTTGGCAGGCTGTATGTTTATAGAAACAAGTCATCCATTTTGTGGGCATATAATTGTTCATAATACTTTCTTACAATTTTTTGTATTCTGTCATATTGGCTATTATTTCTTCTCTTTCATCTCTTATTTCATTTGTTTTGGTCTTCTCTCTTTTATTCTTGGTGAACTTGGCCAGTGGTTTGTTGATTTTTATTCTTAAAAATACAAAACAAAAAAACAGCTTGTGGTTTTATTTGTGTTTTTTCTATTATTTTTTTAAATCTCTATTTTTTTTAATTTCTTCCCTGATTTTTATTATAGTTTCCTTCCTTCTGCTGAATTTAGGTTTTGTTTTTTCTTCTTTTTCTAATTCTCTTAGGTTGGGTTGTTTATTGAGACTTTCCTTGTTTTTTAAGAATTGCTATGAACTTCCCTCTTAAGATTGCTTTGCTTCACTCCATAAACTTTGTATGGTTGGGTTTTTATTGTCTTATATCTTGAGGAATTTTTTAAATTTCCTCTCTGATTTCATCATTGATCCATTGGTTTTTAGTAGCATGTTGTTTAATTCCCATGAAATCATTTTTTCTCATTTCTCTTTCTGTGGTTGATGTCTAGTTTCATATCATGGTGGTCAGGAAAGATGCTTGAAATAATTTATATCCTCTTAAATTTGTTGAAGCTTGTTTTGTGTACTTACATGTTGCCTATCCTAGAGAATATTCCAAGTGCACTTGAAAAGAATGTGTATTCTGGGTTTGTTTGTTTGTTTTTTTTTTAGGTTTTTTGTTTGTTTGTTTGTTTGTTTGCAGGGGGCAGTGGGGGATGTAGTGTCCTGTGGACATCAATTGTCTAACTGTTCTACTGTGTCATTTAGGATCTCTGTTGCCTTACTGATTTTGTGTCTGCAAGATCTGTCCATTGACGTCAGTAGGGTGTTAAAATCTCCTACTACTATTTTATTCCCATCAATTTTTCCCTTTATGCCTATTAGTATTTGTTTTATATATTTAGGTGCTCCTAAACTGGGTGCATATATATTAACAAGTTGATATTCTCTTCTTGTATTGATACTTTTATCATTATACTGTCCTTCTTTATCTTTTTTATGGCCTCTGCTTTAAAGTCTATTTTGTCTGATATGAATATCACTACTCCTGCTTTCTTATCATTTCTATTTGCATGAAATATCTTTTTCCATCCCCTTACTTTCAATCTGTAAGTGCATTTCTCCCTAAAGTGGTCTCCTATAAGACATTTTATGAGTTATTGTCTTATTATCCAATCTGTCACTTTCTCTCTTTTGACCAGAGCATTTAGTCCATTGACATTAAAGTAATTATAAGTATGTACTTATTGCTATTTGAAACCTTATTTTCCAATTGATTTTGAATGTCTTCTTTGTTCCTTTCTTCTTTACCTTTTTCCTTTCGTGTTTTAATGGTTTTCTTTTGTGTTATGCTTGAGTTCCTTTCTTTCTTGTTTAATTAATCTATTGTATGCTTTTGATTTGTGGTTACCCTGGTTTTCAAGTTTGCTAGCCCATAACTATATCTACTTGCTTTAAAGTGCTAGTCATATAAACTCAAACACATTCTGAAAAACCTACAATTTCTTATTTCCCTCTCCCACATTTTTTTATTTTGGTGTCCTACTTTACATCTTCATGCTTTTCCTTTTGCTATTCATTGTAGTTATAATCAGTTCAGGCCATCTTTTGATTATATTTTAATCTGTGTACTGGCTTATATAAGTGATCTTCAATCTTTTTATACATTTGCCTTTCCTATTGTAACATTCCCTTTCCTATATATTCTTGTTTCTTTTCTATTTAGAGAAGAACTTTCAATATTTCTTTCAGGGTAGGTCTAGTATTTCTGTATTCTTTTAGTTTTTGCTTATCTGAGAAAATCTTTATCTCTCCTTCTATTCTAAATGAAAATTTTACTGGGTAGAGTACTCTGGGATGCAGGTTTTTCCCTTTCAGAACTTCGAATATGTCTTGCCACTCCCTTCTGATCTATAAAGTTTCTGTAGAAAAATCAACTGACAGCCTAAAAGAGGCTCCCTTGTAACTGAGTGTTTTTCTCTCACTGCCTTTAGAATCTTCTCTTTAACTTTTGCCATTTTAATTGTTATATGTCTTAGAGTAGATCTGTTTGGGTTCATCTGGTTTGGAACCCTGTGTGCTTTCTATAGCTGAGTAACTTTTTCCCTCCTTTGTTCTGGGAAGTTTTCAGCCATAATTTATTCAAATACATTTTTGACCCTCAATTCTCTTTCCTCCCCTCTGGGATTCCATTATGTGTAGATTGGCACACTTTATAGTATCCCACGGATCTCATATGTTGCTTTTTTTTTACACTTGTCTTTCTGTCTGCCATTCTGATTGGATGAGTTCTATTATTCTATTTTCCAAATCACTTATTTGTTCTTCTGCATTATTCAGTTTGATATTTATGGTCTTTAGTTTGAGTTTCATCTCAGCAGTGGAGCTGTTGAATTTTGACTGGCTTCTCTTTACAGTTTCTAGTTCCCTGTTACAGTGATCTGCATTCCTATCAGTAGTCTTTCATAATTCGTTCAGCATTTTTATTACCTCCTTTTTGAACTTGGGATCTTGTAGATTGGCGAGGTCTGCTTCATTGTTTGTTCTTCAAGGACTTCTCTTGTTCTTTTAATTGGGAATAGTTATTCTTTTTCATTTTACTTATATTTCTCTGACTGAATTTAGGATAAATAGTTATCTACTGTGGTCTTAAAGGGCTTCTCTTATGTGTCAGTGTGTAGGTTGCATGAGTCCAATATTTTGGGTATAAGGACTATTTTTGGTATGGATGCCTGCCACATCTTTTCTCAGGATCTGCAGGCTGTTATCCCCTTGATAGAAGGTGTGATTGTTGTTGCGGTAACTAGAGCTAGCAATGGATGTTGGGTGGGATCTCCTTTTTGCTCTATGGTTGTTACAGCCCTGTCATGGGACAGTCTGATCCCCAGTTATTGGAGCAAAAGCTCCCAGATCTGGTTCTAAGCCATGGTATGAGGAAGTCTGGGCTGGAGCTCTCTCTCTGGGAAAGATGCCTCTGCGTGTTCTTCCCCAGAAGCTGTCCACCAGGACATGTGATGCTGTCTGCCACCCAGTGTGCACACCCACAAAGTCCACTGCTGCAGGTACCTTGACCCATCTCTTCTATGGGAGCACCAATAATCAGCTCAGGTATTTTTCGGCAAATATGCACACTCTCAAAGCTACAGGCACAAAGACCTGCCACAGCCATGCCTCCACTCCCACTGTGGGAGCACTAGTAATCAAGCTCAGACTTCAGCCCCACCTCTGTCCTGGTGGCTCAGGTGGTGAAGAATCTTCCTGCAATGCAGGAGACACTGGTTTGATCCCTGGGTCAGGAAGATCCCTTGGAGAAGGGAATGGCTACCCACTCCAGTATTCTTGCCTGGAAACTTCTATGAACAGAGGAGCCTAGTGGGCTATAGTCCATGGAATTGCAAAGAGTCAGACATGACTGAAAACTAACACTCTGCATGTGTGCCCCACAAAGTTCATGATACCTACAGCAGCCAGATCTATGCCCCACTATGAGCACACTGACAATGTGGCCATGGTGGACTCACAGCCTTCCTTTTTCATGTTGACAGTGGGGATCCTATGGCAGGCCCACACTCAGTCCTGCACACACTCCCAGTTGCAACCAAGGGCATACTGCAAGCACTTCGGACTATCTCTGTTCAGTCAAACTGAGTATCTCCCCAGGCCTGCACTGGAGCCGGCACTGAAGCCCGGGTTTCTGCACTTAAGTGCATACCAGTAGGCATACATCTCAGGCTCAGAAATGTGGCAACATGGTCAGAACCAGATATACTGGTCTCATAGAGATCTTTCTGACAGCCTTGCTGGTATGAGATTTTCTACAAGCGTTCAGTAGTATTCTGGGAGAACTGTTCCACGTTGTAGATGTTATTTTTGATGTATTTGTAGGAGTAGGTGAGCTCCATATCCTTTCCTATACCATCTTGATCTCTCCCTCAAGAAATTTTTTTAACATTCAGATTTTAGAAAACAGTAAGAAGTTGGAGAGAGGGAATACAGAGACAGACACAGACAGATATGGATAGAGACAGAGAAGAGACAGAAATAGAGATGTCTATTTCTAATCATTGCCATTGAAAGGTAGTCTCCATTTTCATGTGATTGCTCTTTTTCTTTGATTTTATGTTGATAGTCAATGGTTGGATGTAGAGTCACTAAGATTCCTTCTACATTTTTCTCAATGCATACTTTTTCCAATTCGAGGTTTTGAAATCTGTCCAGGATCTAATCCATTTAAGTAGCCTTGCCCCATCCTACATGCCCCACACTACACACTAATCTCTTCTACTCTCTTTTCAGAACTAGATGTCCTAATTCAAAGCACAGATTATATATTTTATATAATTATTGTATACTTAAAAAAAAACCCTAAAACTAGAAAAGAATTACAAACACAAGAGCGCAAACACAGAGACTCTTTTCTTTGAATAATTTTAAAGTGCTAACCTGACGCTCTATCACCCCAGATAACTTTAATATATGTTTCCTACCAACATGCTCTCTCACACAACCATAATCAAAATATNAATATAATGCTATTTATCTTGGTACAGCCATGTTCCCCACAGTGTTGGGCCTGAGCCTGAGGTGAGTGAAGAACACACAGAAGAGCATATTCAAGCCATACGGATAGTCTTATTGAACCGAGAATCTCATCCATACTCAGAATCTCATCCATACTACTACAGGAGGAGATACCTCTTCTGCAGCAGCTGAACTCAAGCTCAACCAGGTGTGTCTCTTACCAATTAACAATGACAACAACTAGTGTTTATTGAGCACTACTTTTTGCAAAACACTTTACAATCATTGCTTCATTTATTATTCAGAACAGTCCTATAGGGTAAGGATTTTTCTCCACGTTTTTCTCTTGTATTTAGCACTTAGTGAATAAACGATAAACACTGTCAATGAATGAATAATAAAATCATTATATTATTACCCTGATTTTGCTGATAAAGAAATCAAAATGTAGAGGGGTTTGGGGGATGGACTGTGGTGAGGGTAATAAACCAAAAACTGGCAGAGAACTAAGCTTAACCAAGAGACCCTGAGTCAAGACTCCATATGACTCATTTCTAAATCCTTACATACCTTAACACATGCTTTATACATAATTGATACTCAAAATATTTCTATTGAATTGCATCATAGATAAAATTGACAATAAAGTGAGTATAGCTACATGGCAATGAAACTTTATTGTGAATAGTATAAATTTTGAAGGAAAGAAACTGCTCTCAAAAAAGTTACTGTTACCTCCTAGCTTCTCTCATTCTCCTTCCATCTCTCTGCCACTCACATTCCTCCCACTTTCAACAACAAATAAAAATTTCAAAGCCTCATCTTAGCCCTCTCATTTGTTAGGGCAGAAAATTCAGGGTCTGTTATACCAGAGAGTAAAGCATCGAAGCAATGTAAAATAAAACCATGTAAAATAAAGACTTTTCAAAGAATTCCTAAATTCTGATCCTTTCTGATATTCCCCTGACTGCAGTTAATAAAAATAGCTACAGTTAATAAAACATTCTATCCACTCCTTTTCAATGCTGCCTATTATTCTTGAATGCTCAAAAGCCCCAGGCTCCCAGCCAGGTCAAAAGGTTTCACAAAACATCCACGAATTATTTCGAAGCAGTGAGACTCCCACAGCATGTCTCCCCGGAAGCTGTAAGGCAAGAAAATCCATCCTCTCTTTCTGATCGAAAGTCAGAATTCACTGGAGGAGATACAAAGAAACCACCAGATAAAGGTTTATTTTTCACCTTCAACCTGTAATCCCAGATACACTCCTCACCTAAGTAGGGGCACTCTCTCCCAGGAGAAGAACCCCAGCCTACCTTCTATGACAGTATTTTCACTTCTTTTTTATAACAACTACAAATTTGGTTTTAAGAAAAAAATTCCATTCTCCAGTATGCTGGAGGGCACTAGCAGTTTTCTCTTCCTAGCACTGAAGCGAGAAAATACTCCCACCTTAGCCCTTTTGCCTACCCTCTTTCAATCAGATTTTAGCAGGTTCAAGTTGAGCCTGCTGAAGAGGAGCCTCTGTTCACTCCTCTGTCCAACCACACCTGTATGTACACCCCTCTGGGTGTGCTGGATGCTGTCATAACACTGTGGTCCCTGCAAGTAACACAAGATATACAGAGTGAGCCAGCCACCGCTGATTCCTCATCCAAAACCCCATTTCTTCAGGTGTGGATTGTGACTTTAGAGACCTCCTAACCCCCAAACTCCTGGAGCTGTTCATTTATATAATTCCACCCTCATCTGGCCAGCATTATATTCCCTACTGACACCGCCCACAGCAAAAAGGCTTTGAAAGTCAAAAGGTAACAGGTTCCAGGGAAGACCAACAGAGACATGCAAATAACTGTCTTAATATTCACCTTTATAAAATCAAGTCAAACGTTTTTGGTAAGCTACACTCTCCCAATAATTTGAAACACTGAATTATTAATTTATCTCATCCCTTTGCTAGGATACCTTCAACAAGTGTGTGACAGTTTTGTCAGAACAAGTGTCCAGAATCTATTTGCCTTGTGCGTGCTCAGTAACTCAATTACTCAGTAACTCAGTTATTCAGTCTTGTCCAACTCTTTGCAGCCAGGTGGACTGTAGCCTGCCAGGCTCTTCTGTTCATGGGACTCCAGGCAAGAAAACTGGTGTGAGTGGTCCTGCTCTCCTCCAGGGGTTCTTCTCAACCCAGGGATCAAGCCGGCATCTCTTACGTCTCCTACACTAGCAAGTGTGTTCTTTATCACTAGCTCTACCTGGGGAGTCCATTGTAGATTCTTCAAATTATTCTTTATCCTGGTCTGGAGAATCTCAAAAATTGGAGGAGATAGTGGATTTTTTTTTCACTTTGTCTCTATTGCATAATCCCAGTACACNCTCCAGGCAAGAAAACTGGTGTGAGTGGTCCTGCTCTCCTCCAGGGGTTCTTCTCAACCCAGGGATCAAGCTGGCATCTCTTACGTCTCCTACACTAGCAAGTGTGTTCTTTATCACTAGCCCTACCTGGGGAGTCCATTGTAGATTCTTCAAATTATTCTTTATCCTGGTCTGGAGAATCTCAAAAACTGGAGGAGATAGTGGATTTTTTTTTTTTTCACTTTGTCTCTATTGCATAATCCCAGTACACGACAATTAAAAAAGAAAACAATTTTAAGCCAAGTAAATATTATAAGGACCATTCCCAGAGCCCCTACAATTTCATATTCATCCATTTAAGAGACTTTCCTTGAGCACTTATTTTCTGCCAGGCTTTGTGCCAGATGCAACACAGGAACAGTCAAGTGGATGATGGATTTTTGAATTCTAACATTTTGAAGGTGCCAATGGCCATCTTCACCTTGTGAAACAATCTCCTTCATTAGCATAAAGTCTTTTCGTAGAGATTGCTTTGCTGTCCTATTTCTAGGCAAAACTTAGAACTTCTGTTAGAGCCTGCATTCCCACCTAGGCTTCTATCAGACTTGAGCTTTTAAAAATTATGACATTTTATTGCAGCAAAATTGAGTCCTCAGGCCAGATCCTTCTACAGCAATCACAATTACAACAAAAAGTTTATTAGAACAGAAAATATTCCAAAGTCCTGCTGATGGCACATGGAGGGAGTGTTCAGTTGACTTCTAAATGTTTTCCCAGAGGCACTGACTGGGAGCCATACAGCTGGTAGGTTTCCAGGGCAGGTTTTGTTGCCACTGTCCCCTCTCCTCACCACTGCAGTGTGCAGGTTCTTTTCCTGGAGGCATTTTTACTGTAACTACCATCCTCTAAAACTCCTGCCTGATTTATTCCTCAGGGTGATCTAAGACACCAGGGAACGGAGAATTAGCTCCTTTTAACCAAAAACAAAGGAAGGAAGTAGTTCTCAACTCCAAATACAGCCTCATTATCTTCCACTGGTTGATCAGATGCTGCTAAATCAGGCCCTAACCCAACTTTCCCATTTCATCTTCCTTAATGGAGCTAAGAAAGCGCAAAGGAAGAAAGTGTTAGGTGCTCAGTCATGTCTGACTCTTTGTGACCCCATGGACTGTAGCCCTCCAGGCTTCTCTGTCCATGGAATTCTCAGAGGCAAGAATACTGGAGTGGGTAGCCATTCCCTTTATGACCCAGAGGATCTTCCTGACCCAGGGACCAAATCGAAGTATCCCGCATTGCAGGCAGATTCTTTACCATCTGAGCCACCAGGGAAGCCTTAATGGAGAATTCTGGTCAAATGCCCAGCTCAGTACCATCCAAAAGGGCCCTGTGCTTTCTCATCATGATTCCTTCACACAAAACATCCTTGCCACCTAGAATGCCCTTCAAAATTTTAACTGTCCTTTAATACCCAATTCAAACCCCATCTCCTCAAAAAAGCTTTCACATAACTTACTCAAACTGACATCATCATATTCACTTTTTCACAAATTACAGTAATTATGCAGCTGAAAGGTGCTGAAGGTATGAATCAGAACAATGGTAGCAGAAATGCACAAAACAGAATCGATTCAAAGTCCATAATGGTGGTCAAATGACCAGGGCTGGGTGGCTGGCTGACGGTGGGTGTAATTATGGATACCTCTTGCCTGAAAACTAGGAATGAGGCTAAGGCCATGGGGAGAATCTGAAGCATTTTCCATACTAATTTTTACTAAGGTACAATGTTTAGAATCCAAGGCAGAAATGAACAACTGGTCTAACCTAGTGGGAAAATTCTTAAGATTTTGTATTTTCCCAAAGGAAGTAGAAAGTAAAGAAACATCTTCATAGCACAGAGATCTGCTGCTGACTCTAATTACAATAATCTCTCATTCTGAAATTACTTTTTTTTCCCCCTCACTGGTTCTTTTATCACAGACACCCAATTTGAAATCAAAGAAAACTGACGTCACCTCTGAATTTTTCATTACCTGAAGTATAGGGAATAAAGGATATATCTCTCATGCCCCTTGAGCCATACATGTGCATGTCTCAGTCTGTCTTGCCTGAAATAAATTCGCTACAATCACTGTTTTTACAATATGCTAAAGATATATTACCAAAATAAGCTTGCTCCTCCACAGAATAGTGAGCCGAAGGCATTGTGCTCCATCTTTACAATGAAATGCAGATTTCTCATTGAAAGACTAATCTTCAGTTTCAAAAGACTGAACAAAATGATGCTTAAGAAGAATTAGAGCTGGTTAAATATAAGCTGCTAAAAACATCAAGGACGAGAATATTCTTTAAGTATCCAAGCATTTTCATCTGCTTATGATTTAAACAATTTTTCCCATCTTGTCTTAGTATTTTCTTCTAAGTTCAGCAAACAAAAATCAGTTAAGCATGCTGACCCAGAGCCTTCTTTACCGAAATGATATTATTTCTCCATAACTGTGTCTTTAAAAGATTGCTTCATACTGGCAAGACTGGTCCCTCCAGTGACCTTGACATCTCACTAGCAGAACTGAAGGGCCCCTGGTAAAAATTCCCCTCCTCTGGTCTGGACCCACTTACAGCAGAACCAAGGTGAGTCCTGGTCTGACACTCATGCTCCTGGTGTGATATTCATGCCCACATCCACTCAACATCTCCTCTCAGACCACTGCTCATTGACAGACACCAGTTCAAGGAGACTCTGCTTAAAATTAACTATCCATCCCTTCCTTAGAAGACTTAGGGACCAATTTCAATGCTTTTCATCACTGTGTTCTACTCAATCTCCTATAGTTTTCTCTATCCCCAATCTGCATATCTGAGGTTATTGATATTTCTCCTAGCAGTCTTGATTCCAGCTTGTGTCTCATCCAGCCCATTTCGTATGATATATACTCTGCCTATAAGTTAAATAAGCAGGGTGACAATGTATAGCTTTGATGTACTCCTTTCCCAATTTGGAGCCAGTCTGTAGTTCCAAACTATGGACTGGTTCAAACTGTTGCTTCATGACTGGTTCAAACTACAGACTTTTCTAACTGTTGCTTCTTGACCTGAATACCAATTTCTCAGGAGTAGTTAAGGTGGTCTGGTATTCCCATCTCTTTAAGAATTTTCCACAGTTTGTTGTGATCCACACAGTCAAAGCCTTTGGCGTAGTCAATAAAGCAAAAATAGATGTTTTTCCAGAACTCTCTTGTTTTTTCTATGATCCAACAGATGTTGTAATGTGATTTCTGGCTCCTCTGCCTTTTCTAAATCCAACTTGGACATCTGGACATCTGGAAGTTCTTGGTTCATGTACTGCTAAAGCATTGCTTGGAGAATTTTGAGCATTACTTTGCTAGCATGTGAGATGAGTACAATTGTGCGGTAGTTTGAACATTCTTTGGCACTGCCTTTCTTTGGGATTGAAATGAAAACTGACATTTTCCAGTTCTGTGGCCACAGTTTAGTTTTCCGAATTTGCTGGCATATTGAGTGCCACATTTTAACAAGCAAAATCTTTTAGGATTTGAGATAGCTCAACTGGGAGAAATATCAATAACCTCAGATATGCAGATGACACCACCCTTATGGCAAAAAGTGAAGAGGAACTAAAGAGCCTCTTGATGAAAGTGAAAGAGGAGAGTGAAAAAAAATTGGCTTAAAACTCAACATTCACAAAACTAAGATCATGGCATCTGGACCCATCACTTCATGGCAAATAGAAGGGGAAACAATGGAAACAGCGAGAGACTTTATTTTCCTGGGCTCCAAAGTCACTGAAAATGGTGACTGCAACCATGAAATTAAAAGACACTTGCTCCTATGAAGAAAAGCAAACCTAGACAGCATATTAAAAAGAAGAGACATTACTTTTCCAACAATGGTCCATCTAGTCAAGTATGGTTTTTTCAGTAGTCATGTATGGATGTGAGAGTTGGACTATAAAGAAAGCTGAGTGCCAAAGGATTGATGCTTTTGAACTGTGGTGTTGGAGAAGACTCTTGAGAATCTCGTGGACTGCAGGAGATCCAACCAGTGTATCCTAAAGGAAATCAATCCTGAATATTCATTGGAAAGACTGATGCTGAAGCTGAAGCTCCAATACTTTGGCCACCCAGTGCAAAGAACTGGCTCATTGGAAAAGCCCCTGATGCTGAGAAAGATTGAAGGCAGGAGGGAAAGGGGATGACAGAGGATGAGATGGTTGGATGGCATCACCAGCTCAAGGGACATGAATTTGAGTAAGCTCTAGCAGTTGATAATGTACAGGGAAGCCTGGCATGCTGCAGTCCATGGCGTCACAAAGAGTCGGACACGACTGAGCGACTGAACTGAACTGAACTGATCCCCAATCTACCCAATCTCCTTTCCCCTCTCCATCCTCCAAACCCTTCCGCTGGGTCCTTTGGAACTCATCATCTGTCAGGAGTAAAAACAGCTTTTAGTCAACTTCTCTGAATATACTAACTTCTCAATCCAACTGAAATTTCAAGTAGATCTTCAGGTCGCTGCTTCTGCTGCAGCTCTCCCAAGTGGTGGTGTTTGTTCTCTGATTGCATTTGTCCAGAAGGAGGGGTTCATTCTCTTCATTTCTCACTGCCACTTCTAGACAAGTACTCTGATTCTGCCCTGCAAACTTATGCTACAACACCCATACTTCTCCATGCAATGATCTAGTTTTCCTCCCTGTCAACCTCTCTCATTAAATGAAAGGATGTCTCTCTTGTTCACTGTCTTCCTCTCCACTTCTATTTCTGCAACAATTTTTGGTGGATTCATGGCTACATAGATATGTCAGATCCTTGATCTTTTCATCTGCCATGGACATTATCCTGAATCCTACCTCAGCCACTTACTTTCATAATCAAACCCTTTTTCTTTTCATCATGAGTAATTTCACTCCTTCAGATTTTCAGTTTTAAGTATCTCTCTCTCTAATCATAGCCCATGATCTTTTCAACTTCTCTTTGACTTCAATTCCAACAGAGCTTTGGCTCCCCTGGGATATCGAAATCCTTTGGTCTTACCACTCTGGCACTGCCTGTCCATCAAACTCTCTCATGCCCACTTTCCCAGCCTAAATTTCACTTCTAAAATCACTTCCTCATGAGTTTGGGGTCGACATGTACACATTGCTATATTTAACGTGGATAAGCAGTAAGGACCTACTGGAACTCTGTTCAATGTTATGTGGCAGCTTGGATGAGAAGGGAGTTTAGGGGAGAATGGATACATGTATATGTATGGCTGAGTCCCTTTGTTGTCCACCTGAAACTATCACAACATTATTCATTGGCTATACTCCAATATAAAATAAAAAGTAGTAAAAATAAAATAAATAAAGTCACTTCCTCATACATACTCTCAACCCTCCTGCTCATCTCTCCTACCATGTATTCAGCTCATGAAACTACCACCACACATGCAACCCACTCCAGTATTCTTGCTTCGAGAATCCCATGGACAGAGGAGACTGGTGGGCTATAGTCCATAGGGTCGTAAAGAGTCAGACACAACTGAAGTGACGTAGCACGTACCCGTACTCTATGACTACACCTGAACCAACACTAAATGCTAGAGAAAATTTTTCAGCCCTCTGACTAATCTCATTTTAAAATCACGACCACAAAATTCAACAATGTCCTCAACAGTAACCAGGAATTTCAACATATTGTCCTGGCAGTTCATCCTCCTGCCCTCTAAGACAAGTGTATCTTATATCTTCTTTGCTCAGAAATCCAACATTTTCTGTATATTCCTCTTATTTCATACATTAAAAAGGAACAGGCAAAAGAGAACTTTCTCATACTGAAATCAAGTCTGGCATCCTATCTGCAGCTGTGCCCACATTCTGGATGTCCTCTTATCATGGGCAACCGAGCTGTGTGTCCTTTCTCAGGCCACCTCCTCCCCTTAGGCAGTGGACCCAGCCCCTCTTACCTGCTTGAGAACTTTGGCAGAGCATGAATCTCCATTCTTTCTAATAAGCATTGGGGGTTTGCTACCAGATTAACACATCAGTAAACAGATTGTAATAGTCTCCTTTTGAGGAAAAAAAAAAAAAATCTTCCATTGACCCCACATCTTTCTCCCCTTACTATTAATGCTCCTCTCCATTTTTTGGCTCCAATTCACAAGAAAACTATTTAAGTG
The DNA here is from genome assembly GCA_006410615.1 of Neotragus moschatus. Lineage (NCBI taxonomy): Eukaryota > Metazoa > Chordata > Mammalia > Artiodactyla > Bovidae > Neotragus > Neotragus moschatus. The sequence goes on along the minus strand of SJYA01000795.1, from coordinate 3,344,767 downwards.
TCCATGCTGTCTGTACTCAGTTTCTCACTCCTCAATCTTTCTTGAACCTCTTCCGTTCAGGCATTCAAGTTAAATCCTCTCCATGTCACTAAAACTGCTTCTTTCAAGGTATCAAAAGATCTTCTGAACTGCCAAAGATAAATCTTTTCTTAGTTATCATCTAACTTGTTTTTCTAGCATCAGCATCATTTGATATCTTATCTCTCCTTCTTTCCTGGAACACTTTTTTTTTCCTTGGGCTTGAAATATCTATCACATTTCTGGTTTTCTTCTTACCTCACTGTTACTTTCAATCTCCTTTCCTGGATTCTTCCTGCCATCCAAGACTCAGTCCTTGACCACTTCTCTCTCAGCTCTCATATCTTAATCCTTCCATTGCTTTCAATACTATGTGTTGAATGTCCCAAATTTATATCCCTGTCCTCTTCTCCCATCAACTTCATACATGTGCATCCCCAGCTCCTTACATGACATCTCCACTGGGCCATGCTACAGGAATCTCTGCAGATGTACTTCAAAACAAACAAAAATTGCTGGGTTATATGATAGTTCTATTTTTAGTTCTTAAGGAACTTCCATACTACCCTCCATAGTGGCTGTACCACTTTATATTCTCGACAACACTCTCACCACAATTTATTGTTTGTAGATTTTTTTTATGATGGCCATTATGACCCATGTGAAGTGATACCTCACCATAGTTTTGATTTGCATTTCTCCAATAATAACTAGCTATGTTGAGCATCTCTTCATGTGCTTTTTGGCTATTTGTCTTCTTCGGAGAAATGTCTGTTTAGACCTTACATGGACTTTTTTGATGGGATTGTTTGTTTTTTTGACATTGAGCTGCATGAGCTGTTTTTATATTTTGGAGATTAATCCTTTGTTGGTTGCTTCGTCTGCAAATATTTTCTCCCATTCTGAGGGGTGTCTGTTTTCTTTATGATTTTTTATGCTGTGCAACAGCTTTTACGTTTAATTAGATCTCATTTGTTCATTTTTGTTTTTATTTTCATTACTCTAGGAGGTGTATCAAAAAAGATCTTGCTGCAATTTACATCAGAGTGTTCTGTCTATGTTTTCCTCTAAGAGTTTTAAAGTGTCCCAGCAATCCAACTCTTGAGCTTGTACCAGGAGAAAACCATAATTGAAAACGATATGTCTACCCCAGTGTTCATTGCAGCACTATCTGCAATAGCCAGCATATGAAAGCAACCTAAATGTCCATCAACAGAGGACTGGATAGAGAAGATATCGTACATATATAAAGTGTAATATTGCTCAGCCATAAAAAAGAACAAACTAATGACCTTTGCAGCAACATGGATGGACCCAGAGACTGCCATACTGACTGAAGTCAGACACAGAAAGATAAATATTATATGATAGCAATATGGAGAATCTAAAAAAAAGGTAAAAATTGCAAAACAGAAGTAGACTCAGGGATGTAGAAAACAAACTTATGGTTATCAGGGGATAAGTGGGGGAGGGATAAATTGTGAGATTGGGATTGACGTATACATACTGCTGCTGCTGCTGTTACTAAGCCACTTCAGTCACTATATATAAAATAGATAAATAATAAGAAACTGCTGTATAGCACGTGGAACTCCACTTAATACTCTGTAATGGCCTATATGGGAAAAGAATCTTAAAAAAAAAAAAAAAAAAAGGATATATGTATATGTGGACCTCCCCAGTGGCTCAGTGGTAAGGAATCTGCTTGCAATACAGGAGATTCAGATTTGCTCCCTGGGTTGGGAAGATCCCCTGGAGGAACGCATGGAAACCCATTCCAGTATTCTTGCCTGGAAAATCCCATGGACAAAGGAGCCTGGCAAAGAGTCAGACACAACTGAAGCAACTAAGCACGCACACATGCCGATTCACTTTGCTGTACACCAGAAACTAACACAACAGTGTAAACCAACTGTACTCCAATAAAAAATTTTAAAAAACAGTGCAAGAATTCCTTGCCATCGACAATGAATAACCATGAGAAGATGTTTAACTTCACTAGCAATCAGGTTGTGGCAAACAAAAACCACGATGCATTTTTACTATCACATCATTATTACCAACCGTGCTGCTTATGAATATTTATGTGTATGTCATCAATGCACACGCACACACAATTTTATTGGGAATTAAAGGGTCATAAGGCCTGATGCTGGGAAAGATTGAAGGCAGGAGAAGAAGGGAAAGACAGAGGATGAGATGGTCGGATGGCATCACTGACTCAATGGACATGAGTTTGAGCAATCTCCAGGAGCTGGTGATGGACAGGGAAGCCTGGTGTGCTGTAGTTCATGGGGTTCCAAAGGGTTGGACATGACCGAGTGACTGAACAACAGTAACAGGACCTGCAGAAGTTCACCTTGAGAAAATGACAAGCATTTCCAAAGCCTTTATATATTCCGAGAGTTGGACTGTGAAGAAGGCTGAGCA
>SJYA01000795.1:3328738-3341909 GCA_006410615.1 Neotragus moschatus | reverse complement strand
CATCACTGATTCGATGGGTGTGAGTCTGGGTGAACTCCGGGAGTTGATGATGAACAGGGAGGCCTGGCGTGCTGCGATTCATGGGGTCGCAAAGAGTCGGACACGACTGAGCAACTGAACTGAACTGAACAGTGTTTATAGTTCCCTATTTCTAACATCCTTGTCATCACTCTGCTGTGTGTTTAGTGCTATGATGTCATGTTTTTTATTTGCATTTTCTTGACTATTGATGAGGTCAAACACTTTCTAAAGATTGGTCATGTGAACTATAGTATTTAGGGATGCAAGCTTAGGTAGTTAGATGATAAAGAAAACCAATAAAGGAATTACCATAAAAATCAGAGGAATGGCCACCCTTGAAGTAAATGGAAGATAAAACACTGGAAGAAGACATGCAGAGAGTGAGGGGCCTTATGAATGCTGGTAATACTGTCTTTCTGCTCTGTGCAGTAGTTACACAGTGTTCCCTTTGTGGTAAGACACTGGGCTATAAAGTCTTGCTTAGGATACTGCTTGTATTTGTTTTATTTTATGGTAAAAATTTCAAATGGAAGGCTAAGTAAACAAAATGAGTATTATTTGAGTACCTACTATATGCTAGGCTGTGTGACAAAGAGCAGGAATCAAAAATTAATGAGGAAGCGCCTTTGCCTCAGGTTACTGTGCATCACACAGTTAACCGGCGGCAGCATGAGCCGCTTCTAGAGTACTGAGAAGCCGAGAAGGATGTCAGAAGTGGGGGGTGGGGGCACGCGGTGATTTGTGTTGGGCCTGGTCGTGTGAGTGGGACTGAATATTATTAACAAAGAAAAGAAAGAGGCACTGTGGATACCTTCTGATGTGTGACTAAAGCCACCTCCCAGTCTGTGTACACACTGACCTTCAGAGGCCCTCAGTCACTCTCACACACACACACACACACGCTCACACACACACATTCACACACACACACACACACTCACACACACACACTCACTGTGTTAGGTGGCTGGGCTGCTATCACAGAGACCCACATATAAGCTGGTACTGTCTCACATTCTGGAAGACAGAATTGGAAATCAAGGTGCCGCAGGGCTGTCTTTCGGAGGGCTGTGAGAGAAGGATCTGCGGTAGGCTTTCTCATGTAGCTTGTAGGTGGCCATCATTGGGGCTGACTGAGTGTGGACTGGAAAAGAATTTCCCGACAAAGAGCATTTTGAAGAGAGAATTTACTGAAAAGAAAGGACGGAGGTTGTGAGGGGCACAGCAGAAACAGCAGGCTGACTTCCTGACAGACCACGGAGAGCCCACCCCTCTCATGGGCTTGTGGCCAATTTTTATAAGTCTCAGGACAAAGAAAATTCCTATGGCAAGGGGTGGCGTTAAGCCACTGGTTGGGGGTCTTTTGGTTGCCCACCTTGCTGAATATGGAGACAGGAGCTTCCTGGTTAGNACAGCAGGCTGACTTCCTGACAGACCACGGAGAGCCCACCCCTCTCATGGGCTTGTGGCCAATTTTTATAAGTCTCAGGACAAAGAAAATTCCTATGGCAAGGGGTGGCGTTAAGCCACTGGTTGGGGGTCTTTTGGTTGCCCACCTTGCTGAATATGGAGACAGGAGCTTCCTGGTTAGGGATAGGATGGCTCTCGACAAACAGGATGACACAGCTCATAACAAACAAGACGGCCCATGACAATGGCTGCCGTGGAACTTGGCCAATTCTGGAAATACTGCCCTATGACCTCAGCGTGTGGTTCTACAGCCATCTTATTTTTGTGTCTCTTCACAAGGTCTCCCTTCTATGAGTGCTAGCTGCGTCAAAATTTTCTCTTTTGATAAGGACACCAGTCATACTGGAACTTGATCACCTCTGTAAAGACTTTATCTCCAAATAAGGTCACATTTTGATGTACTGAAGGGTTAGGACTACAAAGTATAAATTTGGGGGGACATGTTTCCACCCATGACACCCACATGTACACACTTGACAAATTCATACATACATATATTCCCATGCATATACACAATCACATACACACACACATTCACACACAGACTCACTACACATACTCTAACACACATCCATATATACACAAACACTCCCATACACTCACACTCATACACACTCTCACATATTCTTGAAAACACTTAGGTATTTCACTTGTACACCCAGACTACCCTTTCTTACACACAAATCTCATTTTGTAGGGGATCTGCCCTTTCTCCCACTCTGCCTCCCAGGGACACTGTCATCTTAGGCAGCAATGTGACCTAAGCCAAGAAAAGCAGACCCTTCACCAAAGATGAGTCAAACTGGAACTGAGGAAAAATCCCCTTACTCTCTGGCGGAAAATTTGGGAAGATGCATACCATGCCACTGTTGGAATCCTGTCACAGGTCATTTTTGGAAGCCTGACTGCATGAGGAAAATGAGGGAAACCCACATCCCAGAAGAAGAAAGTGAGCCTCAGTGACCCTTATTCCCAGGTTCCAGCCACCCATGGGGTCAGCTGCACCCTGACTTACTCACAGTTCAGGAAGCCCCCTTTCCTGGGTTGGTTTTCTGTCGTTTGTAATTTAAATTTCTTAAAAAGGTCTCCCAGAGAAAGCCTAGGAGGCCTGAAAGATACAAGAATGATAGAAAGTAAATGACCAAGAGGGAACCTGTCACCAAACCTGGGTTTTCTTTTCTTTTTGTTCCTTTTTTAAAAAATTGAAATAAAGTTGACATACAATATTATTGATTTCAGATGAACACCATAGTGATTCAGCATTTAAATACACTACAAAATGATTGATCACCAAAATAACTCTAGCAACCCTCTGTACCCAGAGTTTTGTTCCATTTTATTATTCCAGTTGTATACTTTCTCCAACCACACTGCCTTCTCTCAACACTTCACCAATCTTCCCCCCACCCCCCTGAAAACTTTGCAATCCTGCCTTCTCCTTAACAGGAAAGGTCTCTATTCGTATGCCAGTCTCCCCAAAAGGATATAATGCCCACCACCACTACCACCCCCACCCCAAGAGAGGTAATTTACCATTATTTTATCCTCTAACACAGAATTTTAATTTTTTTTCTCATAGCATTTTGTATTTGTGTGCATCTACTTGGGTTTACCTCTCTTTCCCACCAGCCTGGAAGGCCCTAAGGATAAAAACTGGGTGTCTATTGTTTCCCATATTATCACTGGAACCCAGCACCTTGGATCAGTGTAGTGATCAAAAAAGATCAGTGGGAGAGGAGAGGGAGAGAAAGGAGGGAGAATGATGGATTCTTCATTCCTGCACTAATTTCCCAGCTATGCCCCCAAACCAGGCCTTCTGACAAGACTATTTTCAATTGGCAACTTCACTCTCAGTGTCTAGGCCTCTTGCTCACTGAAGGCTGTGCTGTGCTTTGCCCCTCCATGACTCCTCCCCTTAGTCTCCCAGGCTGCACCTCAGGAACGGTCCAGCCGCCCTGCCGTGTGACCTGCTTGCTTTAAGGGCGTGGTATCTGGGCCCCTTAGTCTCAGCACAACTACAGGTGGGTTGCTTGCCAGACATTACCCTGTCCTGATTTGGCAATGAGAAAACATGTGGAGAATTTAAAAGTTACTGAACCAGTTTTAATCGCCCCAGTGCTCCGTTTTTTGTAATTTCTTAACCCTTGAGGCCACAGGCAATGATGGCTTTCTTGAGCCAGAGTGGTGCAGAGCGATCTTGCTCAGAGACGTGCACAGCGACCAGGAACAGGCTGAGAGCCTCTCGGGGCTGAGGACAGAGGTCTGCTTTAGAGTCCCTGTTCACAGGGGGCAGGGGCTGGAGGGGGCTGTTTTGCACAGAGGGTTGTTTTTCAAGGTAACACATGCGGGAAGAATGACTGTGGTTTGTTAACATTCCAGAGTCTTTGATGCCAAAGCTCATATTTGTCCTGCACGGGGATAAAAACAGTTGGCTGTCAGTGTTTCTAATGCACAGAAAACCACATTCCCTCCTCTCTCTCCTTTCAGATACTCAACCTCTGGAAAACCAAACTGGCACGTTACCAGCACTTCAGTACTATGNGCCAAAGCTCATATTTGTCCTGCACGGGGATAAAAACAGTTGGCTGTCAGTGTTTCTAATGCACAGAAAACCACATTCCCTCCTCTCTCTCCTTTCAGATACTCAACCTCTGGAAAACCAAACTGGCACGTTACCAGCACTTCAGTACTATGTAGTATCTATCGCGTGGCAGAAATTAGTAAGGAATGTTACACTCCCTTTGCTGGTAATTTTTTACAGCCTTCACACTTGCCATCTCTCTAACTACACTTCTTCAAATGATATTGCCATTTGAGTGGTATCAATCAGACAGGGTTGCCCTTTGATGTCAAAAGTCTCAGAGTCAACCCATATGAGTAAATCCTGATTACTTCTGCATTCCAAAGAGAAAATGTATTTTTTTTAAATCAGAGTCATGAGCTGTGAGTGGCATTTAATAAGAGGTAATATTGACTTCTCATTTATGGGTGTATCTGATGCTAAAATTAGTGTACTTTGCTAACAGAACCACCCCAAGCCTAGCTCCTTCTTGGCCCTAATACACTATTGCTTTGCCTAACTCCTAATTCTAAGCAAATCTCATGACCTAGTTTGTTTTGTTGATTAAAAAATGCATTGGTTTTAACTTCACATCTCAGGTCTGATCGCTGTGAGACAAACTGGCTCATAAATCTTCGCTAGGCTACTAGTAACTAGGGAGAAGTTGCTTTCTTCAGTAAACATCCCCTGCTTCTCAGTAATAGGGTGCCTTCCATCACCCAGAGGTTTTTTCCTTTTAATTGAGTGTTTGTTGAAGCATGACTCTGAGATAGGAGGCCTATTCAGGAATAGAAATTGCAGCCCAAAGTGCCCATTACTTACCTGAGACAGGGCCTGAGACCAAGCATGCTTTCCAGGGCCTGGACACACTAGCAGGTGGATTTGGACTGGGGGGTCGTCTGGCCACACTGACAAAAATCATGGAGGTGTAGGAAGATGATGGAAGACTGGGTCTGGGTATTCTCTCCAAGCTCCCACCACCTCCTCCCAGAAAAGTTGAGGGAAAAAATAACACAACCACTCTGTATTTGCTCTCTACCTTAATAAAAGAAAAAGAAAAATAGAAAAATTTAACTTCTCTGCACACCAGAACAACTCGTCTTGTGGTGTTTCAATACATTTTTCCTCTCTAGGAGTCAGGCGTCCATTTTCAAAGCCTCTAATACTCTTTGAAGAAAGAACTCAGAGTTTTTTGAATCTCCGTTTCAAGCCCAAAATTCTATTAGCCACTTTCTTAATTCTTTCAACAGGGCTACGTGTAATGAACAACTATGAGCGAGACCTTTGCTCTGTCTTAGCTCTCACAATCCTAACCTCCTGGGCCCCATTTTTCCTAACCCACAGCTCTTCTGATATATCAACATGGACAAGATTTTACTTTGAATTGTTCATCCTTCCAGGAATGACAGATGTCGGATTAAACTGCAAAAACCTCCAACTTTACATTCACTGTCTTCACCTCCAATCAATAACTGCATTTGGTGCTTCTCAGCAGGAAGGCACCTCATTACCACCTTCCTCAGCAATATCCTCCTCCTGGCCCCTCAAAGCTTACACAATTTTGCACATACACTTCTCACCCCTGATGTGAAGTGGTGTAGTGTCTTCAAATATGATTTATTTGAATTCTAGCAGCAACATCTGAGGTGCATCTGGGTGGTCCCCTGTCCAGAGCTGAATTTTGCCCTGCTACAGAAATGGGTTATTTACGATCCCTGGAATAGTTACGGCTTGTCTCTTGGCTGGAATAATTCACACTGACCTCCCTGTGGTATGCAGCATGTTGTGAACTCCCTGCCTTCAGACAAAATGGCACCAACATCACAAATCTCTGTCCACAGAAATACTTGAAAGTTGTTCTTCTCTCCATTCTTTAACAGAGCAAAACCTTTGCTTGATCCTTGTCCTCACTGCCCTACCCCTTTGCCCACCCCTTCTCTGTTGCTAGGCTCCTGAAAGTCCCTGTCCTTCTCACCATCACTGATACACTCTTCAGTAGCAGCTTAAAACCCTCCTGAGAAGGGCATGCCTGCTGAGCTGGGTTTTCAGAGGATGGGAACACCCAGGGGATTGTCTCTGGGAGAAACAGGCACCTAGGAAGGAAACGGGCCTGTTGACATCCTGATCAGGAATTATATTTCTATATGAAGCAGACTCTAAGAAGCTCTAGTGAAAATGAAGCTTAGTAGTAGTATTTAACAGAAGAGTAAGGAAAACAATTTGAGGCAGCAATGCCAGGAACTTAGAGGAGGGCATGGCAACCCACTCCAGTATTCTTGCCTGGAGAATCCCACAGAGAGAGGAACCTGGGGGACTATATAGTCCTTAGGGTCTCAGAGAGTCAGACATATCTGAAGTGACATTAAGTTAAAGTGAAAATGAAGTCGCTCAGTTGTGTCTGACTCTGAGACCCCGTGAGCTATAGCCTACCAGGCTCCTCCATCCATGAGATTCTCCAGGCAAGAATACTGGAGTGGGTTGCTAATTCCTTCTCCAGGGGACCTTCCCGACCCAGGGATTGAACCTGGGTCTCCCAAATTGTGGGCAGACACTTTACCCTCTGAGCCACCAGGGAAGCCCAAAGTGACATTAACACGTGTGCAATGGCAAGAACTAGTGTAACACGGCCTCTAATCTCCAACCCGAACATCTGCCCCATTCTCCTTTCTAGTAAAAAGCACCCTCTGCCTGCTGTTTTATGCCTCAGTTCAGTTCAGTCGCTCAGTCGTGTCTGACTCTTTGCGACCCNTCTTGCCTGGAGAATCCCAGGGACAGGGGAGCCTGATGGGCTGCCATCTATGGGGTCGCAGAGTCAGACACGACTGAAGAGATTTAGCAGCAGCAGCCGCCTCAGAAGAGATGAGGAGTTGGAGAGGGCTAGAGAGGCAACTCAGAGATAAGCCACAACAGGAAACGGCTACCACTTCCGATTCGAAGGGGGGAAACAGGACAACATGGCAGAAGGTAGAACTGCAGTGAGGGTGCTGAGGAGGAACCTGAGCCACAGAGAAGACCCAGCTGCTACCAGAGAAACTGCCCAAAGCAAGAAAGGGTGAGATACTGGCTTTTCTGCGTGTGTGTGTTCTCCAATCTTATGCTGGTGTCTCCCGCTGGCCAAACCTCTTTTCAAACTCAAAGGCACAGGAGCCTGGGAAACAATTCCCTCCAGTATGGGTCAAGGTTTGAAAGGGCAAAGAGTGAAGTTAAGGGTAAATGGGCAAATGATTGGCATAGCCATTATCCTTATTGCCAAAGAAATAGCTCTTTAAAAGAACTTCATTATTTGCTTACAACCATGGTAGGTGGTATTCCATACTGTCACCTTTTTTAGCTTCCTCTTAAGCAAATTTTGTGCATACACTAGCCCAAGGATCAGGCGCAGTGACTGTCCCCAAAGAAAGAATGTCATCTTCCATCCCCATACCAAGACTCAAGCCTCTTACTCCCTTGAAGTGCTGCAAAGTACACTGACTGTCTCCTGGAGTTAACCTGTTTCTAATTTCTTCATGTGGCCTTCAAGGCACGCATAACACAGACATTCTTATGCATATTAAGACCTCCTGTATTTCAGTTTCTAAATCTGTGTAATGGAAGGCTATTACCTACCATACCCTGAAGCCCCAATTCTGCTCAAGTACATTACAAAGTGTGAAGCACTTTACACAAATGACTTGTCATTACCTTTTGATTCTGCTCTTTTTATGCTACTCTATGCTGCTTCTCTTACTAAGGACAAATGGTCATTCTGGTGTGTTAAAAGACATCACGAACATGTGTCCAAAGAAAGCGGTCACCAAATAGAACAGCTTTTGCTAAATTTCCATGTGGTCCCAAACTAAATAAGCCTTAAGGCATGCTGATATCAGTTCAGTTCAGTCACTCGGTCGTATCCGATTCTTTGCGAATCCATGGACTGCAGCACACCAAGCCTCCCTGTCCATCATCAACTCCAGGAGTTTGCTCAAACTCACATCCATCAAGTTAGTGATGCCATCAAACCCTCTCATCCTCGATCATCCCCTTCTCCTCCGACTTACACAAATGACTTGTCAGTACCTTTTGATTCCTGCTCTTTTTATGCTACGCTTGCCACTTCTCTTACTGAGGAAAACTGGTCATTCTGATGTGTTAAAAGACATCGTGAACATGTGTCCAAAGAAGGCAGTCACCAAACAGAATAGCTTCTGCTAAATTTCCATATGGTCCCAAACTAAATAAGCCTTAAGGCATGCTGATATAGAAGGTAAGTTTGATCACGTGTTAGAGTTCTCAGCCAGGCCTGACACACCAGTACAGTCATATTGGGGCTCAGCTTCTAAAATATGACAACTGATATATCTAAATGCATGCTTTTGTTATTCCAGATGCATATTGTCAGCACATTTTAAAACTCAAGGTATTGAGAAATCAAAAAATCTAGTCAACCTTAAGAAAGAATCACCACGTGTCCCCTTACGGAATATCTGCTCTGTAGCAGGCAGGACAAGATACCGTCTCATTCCATCCTCACAGCATCCTGCAAGATGAGTGTCATCATCCCCATTTTATGGATGGGAAAACAGTTTAAGCAGTCTAAAGGATCTTTCTCAAGGCCACACAGCCAGTAACAGCAAAGCTAAAAACTGGATCAGCAGTAAAGCACTGACATATTTTCCACTCAGCCCAAACTAGAGATTCTACACTGTAGAATGTGTATACCTTCAGGGATCTCTGTTTTCCCCTTCATCCTCCTTTGGCTATTCCAGACACTGCTACCCTGGAAGCTTCACTCCCCTACTATGTGGCCCCCAGGCAGACTTCCCTGTCTATAGGAAACACAATGGCCTGACAGTGAGCTCCCCCTGTCCCCAAGATCTCTGCTGACAAGGTGCATACTTGAGTGACAGCCCAAGTGGCCACTCTCTGAACTTCATCATCACATTTACACAGAGGTCACACACCCCACTACCTGCTCCCATACAAGGACTGACCACAGCAGGGACACTAAGACAGGGCCATTCTTGGAAAGTAAGGGACTGACAGGTTCTCCTAGCTCCTCTGCTGCTGCTAAGTCACTTCAGTCGTGTCCAGCTCTGTGTGACCCCATAGACGGAAGCCCACCAGGCTCCCCCGTCCCTGGGATTCTCCAGGCAAGAACACTGGAGTGGGTTGCCATTTCCTTCTCCAATGCATGAAAATGAAAAGTGAAAGTGAAATCGCTCTGTTGTATCCAACTCTTAGCGATGCCATGGACTGCAGCCTACCAGGCTTCTCTGTCCATGGGATTTTCCAGGCAAGAATACTGGAGTGGGGTGCCATCACCTTCTCCACCTGGCTCTTCATCAACCTAAAATTCATCCACCCAACTTTCCTTCCTTCTTTCTCTCATTCACTTGGGTCAGATCTGCACTGTGATCTCAGGGTTCTCCCAGCTGCATCCTTATGTCCTTTCACAGGTGCTTCCTCTAATAAAGCTCTAGTTTGTCGACTCCAGCATGGCATATGCATCTCAGAGGACCCACCCTGGACAGCATCCTTGCTCTTGCTCTTTCTCTCACCTGATTGCTCTTGAGTTCATGTTGCAGACCTCAGGGTCCCAGTATCCAACTTCAGCATCAGTGCACCTAACCAATCAACATATTCTACCCACAGCCCCACTCCCAGGCCCAAACTGGGAGTGTGATGAAATGCTTTCCCCCATTCTCAACACTTCTCACTGCAAGCATCAATTTAATCCTTTTGTGCTGCTTCAAAGGGCCTTCTCATCAGGGGAAAGAAAGAAAGTTATAAATCTACTGACTCTAAGGTGTAAATATTAACAACTTAATATGCTATCTCTCCAGGCAGTTGCATTTTAAAGAGGCCAAATTGAGAGGGCAGCCAAATTGAGAGGGCAATCACTTAACCCAATAAAATGAATAAATCTGCAGATATTTCTTGAGTATCCAAGTCAGAGAGTTCAAGAGAAGCTGAATTCAAATTTAAAGAGTACAGCTCTTAGGTGGAATTTAAATCATCTGCCCCTTGGCTGGGAGATCTTATTTTCATCAGAGCAACTTAGGCTGTTCCAAGACACTTTGAAGGCAATCCTGGATAAAACCTTCTGTCCCCCAAACATTCCATTCTTTTTCCAAGAGTGATCAGACATGCTCTTGTTCATGTGGGGGACAGAGGGTTTCAGTTCAGCCTGAGGCCCCCAAACTCCAGCAGGTAGGGAGAAGCCTCTGGATGATTCTCTACCCTTTTTTTGCCCAGTTTCCTTCAATTTACAGCCTTTTAGAACAAAAAGCCAGAGAACTCTTGTATGGCATGTTCTATGATAGAGGATACTCCATCCTTGGTCTTACAAAGCACTGGCCAGGCCCTTCCCTGAGCTGTTCAGGCAAGGTGTTTTTTTAATCTGGGCTTGCTCCATTGTTCATAAGAAAATTAGCAACAGCACAATGGAGATCCTCCTTTATATTCCTAAACACTGAGAGGGAAGAATAAGTTAATGCCTTCAGAGTACTTTAAGATATATGACACAGTAAATAATTTTCTATTGTTGGCTGGACGATGTCACGGGTGTTCAATATTAAAACAAAATAAAAATTTCAAAGCACTTAATAGACAGAGTAATTATGGAGTCATTCAAATGAGTGTACTCAGTGTGAAACCCTCAAGTCAAGCATATTACACACATATGAAAGTTACTTTTTTCACGCCAAAAGAAAAAACTCACACATGTGCACACACACACACAAGTAACAAGAAAATTAACCGTATAAGCAAAATTAATGACATCATTTTTTTTAAACACAAAAGTCTAGAAATCTGCAGTTACTATAAATCAAGGTCTCTGTTTCCATGCTAGCTAGCACAGTCTGGCAGACAGTGCCCTCCAAGTTATTAATCTGGAGGTTTGTTTCCACTGTACTCATCAACTTAGCATGTGACACTAACAAAGGCGTTTATGTGTAACCCCATTTACATCTGTTAAACCAAAACAATACATTCAAGTAATTTCAAGTTCCTCAATAGCTTCACAAGAACTTCACCAATATTCATGAGAGAAAATTCAAAACTCCTCACTCTCAGAACAAAAATCCCACTGCTGGCCAAAGACGTCCAAGACCAGAGGGATACCATATCCCCTGAGATAACTCAGCTGCTGGAGTTAGACTGCTGAAGAACCAGTTGAATATTCGCTCAGTTATTGATTGAATAGAAAAGGACAGCCCAATCAAGAAAGAAGGGATTAAGCCAAAAAGGACAAAGGCTAGTGACCATGTCCCTCCCAGTGAGGGGACCCATGGCTGCTGCAGCCTGGGCTGCACAGAAAGGTCTTCCACTGCCTTTGTTTTTGTAGCACCGCACAACATGTGGTATCTTAGTTCCCCAACCAGGGATCAACTGCACCCTGCAGTGGAAAGGTGGAGTCTTGACCATTGGACTGCCAGGGCAGTCCCCTTCAGCAGTTTAAACTAGTCTTATTCAAAAGTGAAAGGGTTGCATTATTCACACTAACCAAGAGCTGGAAGCAGCCTAAGTGTCCATCAGTAGAGGAATGGATAAAGAAGACATGATGTGTATATACAACAAAATATTACTCAGCCATTAAAAAAGAAAGAATAAAATCTTGCCATTTGTGACAACATGGATGAATCTAGAAGATATGATACTATGTGAAATAAGTCAGACAGAGAAAGGTAAATACTGTGTGATTTCATTTATATGTGGAATCTAAAAACTGGTGGTTGCCTAAAGGGCTCAGAGGACTGGGGAGATGAAAAGAAAAATAAAAAGCAATTATGTTGGTTAATGAATGTTAGATTGCAGTAATCATTTAACAATGAATTTATAGGAACCTATCATATTGTACTCTTGAGAGTCCCTTGGACTGCAAGGAGATCCAGTCAGTCCACCCTAAAGGAAATCAATCCTGAATATTCATTGGAAGGGCTGATGCTGAAGCTGAAACTCCAATACTTTGGCCACCTGATGCAAAGAACTAACTCATTGGAAAAGACCCTGATGCTGGGAAAGATTGAAGGCAGGAGAAGAAGGGGACGACAGAGGATGAGATGGTTGGATGGCATCACTGACTCGATGGACATGAGTTTGAGCAAGCTCCAGGAGCTGGTGACAGACTGGGAAGCCTGGCATGCTACAGTCCATGGGGTTGCAAAAAGTCAGACTGAGTGACTGAACTAAACTGAACTGATCACACTGTATACCTTGAATATATACAATTTTGTCAATTATACGTCAATAAAACAAAAAAAATAATTTTTAATATATATTTTAAAACAAGAAAAAAAGCTGACTTCCCTGGTGGTTTAGTGGATAAGACTTCACTTTCAGGGAACACAGGTTCAATTCCTGGTGCAGGAAGATTCCACATACTTTGGAACAACCAACCCCATGTGCCACAGCTACTAAGCCCGCACTCTAGAGCCCATGAGCCACACTTACCGAGCTCAATGTGTTGCAATTACTGAAGCCTGTGCACCTAGAGCTCCACAATAAGAGAAGCCACCTCAATGAGATACCTGCACACCACAATGAAGAGTCGCCCCAGCTGGCTGCAACTATAGAAAGCCCATGAATGGCAACTGAAGGTTCACTCTTATTCAGTAAATATTAGTGTTAGACTAGGCGAAATAAAGGATGTCTGGTTAAAAAGTTCTTAGGGCTGTCACAGGACAGAAAAAATCTAACTTCCCAAAGGAGAATCTTAATCTTCTTCAAATCCGGTGACATAATCAGTGTATCTGACACTCAGGGCAGGTTATTTTTCTCTCTCCTCCTTATAACAGAAGTAGTTTAAGGAATAATTATGAAATTAATAATAATGGCCAGAAGAGATTCAAAATGTAAACAATTTTAATCAATTTTTATATACATATGCATACCACTAATAAAATTTAACAATTAAGAAAAACAAATATTATATTATGAAAAAGGAATAAAAGCAATGGATTAATAATTTTCATCAAATGTATGTATTTTGGGGGAAAAAAAGAGGAAAACTTAAACTTATATAACTACTGCTTCAGAAATGAACAAATGGCAATTTAAGGAAAACGAAATTAAAAGACACTTACTCCTTGGAAGAAAAGTTATGACCAACTTAGATAGCATATTCAAAAGCAGAGACAT
>SJYA01000795.1:3255992-3327956 GCA_006410615.1 Neotragus moschatus | reverse complement strand
TCTGAGTGAACTCCGGGAGTTGGTGATGGACAGGGGGGCCTGGCGTGCTGCGATTCGTGGGGTCGCAAAGAGTCGGACACGACTGAGCACTGAACTGAACTGAACTGAATCAATAAGAATTTTCTAAAAGCAAATGTCTATTTTAAAGACTATATCATTCAAAGTAGTAAAATATCTCAGGTATAAACTACAGTTTTCACTTGCCAAACAAAAAATATGATACTCCACTATTCGCACGGTGTTTCATTGTCTTAAACTGCAAATACCAATGAAATCTCCAAGTACATATAGAATGACAAACCTAATGCAATCCCAATTCCATTTCCTTATCTCTACAATCATTCTGCTATTATTGCTTATGTCAAAGCTACTATTTAAGCACAAACACATACACTAAGCCAGAGAAAGGAGACTATACTGCTCCTGAAGCCAATTATAATAATTCTGAATTTCCTGGGTGGCAGAAGGTGATAAGTAGAGGAGGACACTTTATAATCTGTGTTAGTTTTCATGTAGAATACATGAAACATTCTTTAATAATGTTTCTTAAAAGACAGGTAATAAAATGTGATAATTTGGAGCTTGTGTGTGTGTATGGGTATTCAGATTCTTTGCGACCCCATAGGACTTCCCAGGCAAGAACACTGGAGTAGGTTGCCATTTCGTACTCCAACCTGAAGCTTACATATATATTAAAAATCAACGATAACTCTGATAACTGTTTAAACTTAAACCAAAACAGGTTTCTCCAGGAAAGAATATCCTGTCACTGACACTGTTTAAAAGTACCAATCCATGCAGTTGTTGACTCATTTTCACTGCTATACAGTATTTACTTTATAAGTAGACCACTTTTATTTGGGCTTCCCAGGTGGTGCAGTGGTAAAAAATCCTCCTGCCAATGAAAGAGACACAAGAGACTTGGGTTCGATCCCTGGGTCAGGAAGATCCCTTGAAGGAGGAAATGGCAACCCACTTCAGTATTCTTTCCTGGANTAAAAGTACCAATCCATGCAGTTGTTGACTCGTTTTCACTGCTATACAGTATTTACTTTATAAGTAGACCACTTTTATTTGGGCTTCCCAGGTGGTGCAGTGGTAAAAAATCCTCCTGCCAATGAAAGAGACACAAGAGACTTGGGTTCGATCCCTGGGTCAGGAAGATCCCTTGAAGGAGGAAATGGCAACCCACTTCAGTATTCTTTCCTGGAAAATCCATGGACAAAGGAGCCTGACGGGCTACATTCATGTCACAAAGAGCCGGACACAGCTGAGGGACTGAGCATGCACTCACGCGTGGTGACTACAAGCAGATCAGCTTGTTGCCCATTTATCACTGGTTCCTAACTCTCCAGTGAGAGTCCTTACTGCTGTGCCCAAGTTGGATCTTCTCATTGCCTTGCGTTTGAGATGACTGAGCTCTCACTTAACAGAGCATTCTTGAAGCGTTCTATCAGAAATCTTGAAATGTGGGTATGGAATCACTGACTTTTTTATATAGTAGATAATTTACTTGATTATTTTATGTACTGTTTATCTCCCCCATAAAGACAGGGATACATTGTCTGTTTTACTCACTGTCATGTCCCAAACGTCTAGACCAGCATCAGGCACACAGAAAGTGCTCAATGCGTACTGGATTAAACTGACAATCTCTACTAATTCTCAGCTAGTATCATTCTATGGATAGATTGTCATCTGCACTGAATTAACAATAGTTCTTTCCAAAGAGCTATACCAAAGATCCAGCAAACTGCTTCTTCAGTTTTCAGAGCATCAGAATTGAGAATTCTTATCCCCAACCACAGAGTCCTGTATCCCTTCCCACAACCATGGGGCTGTCTAAGCTGATTCTCCAAGTTTGCTCCAAGAATGCCACTTCTGGGAGATAGTAATAAACTTTTCTGCAAAAGGAGGCAGCAGGAAGAGGCCCCTTGATTAAAATATTTTAGGAAATTTTTTATTAAACAAAATTAAAGGAGAATTATTTTGCTTTCTTCCCCACTGTAACACTTCTCAGGATCTGTGTTATATTGTCACAGTGACTCTCCCATATTGTATAATATGTAGGGTTTCTGGAACTTATTTGCTTTTATTTATGAGATTTTCTGAGAAATTCTGAACTGCAGTGAAATGGTCTTCTAATTTCCAAGCACAGTGGACTCTTAATCTAAACATGTATATGATAAAAACCCTCATAGAATAGTTGTAAGAACTAAAAAAAAAATCCACAGGCAGCACACTGAACAGCACCTGACATGTGGTCAACATGCAGTAAATGCTGGCTCTGGTCCTTGTAACTTCCTACATGGTTACCTGAATCTGAAGAACTCACTGCAATTTTCTCATGTCATTTTATAAATGGACAAACCAAGGCATAGAGGAAAAACATTTGTTGTAAGATAAATATAAGAAATAGTAACCCAATGAAGCAGTGAAAATATAGTTTTCCCACAAGTCTAACATAATACCTTATATTTATCACAGTTGTGTTCCCCTTGACCTAGGGAAAGTCATAAAATGCCAAAATAAATAGGGTCCATCTTTGCTGAAGTACTAATTTTACGTCAAGATTTGGGGATCAAAAAATGAAGTAATTAACTTGCAAGTAAATTTAAATAAATTTAAAAGAAAATATTTCAGAATAAAATGCAAACACGAAATTCAAAGAAAAATACGGACATTCAAAATATTTCCTGTTGCAGGAGGCAGCTTTGAGCAGAGCCCCAGCAGCCCTGCACCATCTTCGCCCTTCCCCTGCCATGAGGGGTACACTGAAAGAATCTCTGAGAGGCGCTGCCCAAAACTGAGCCCTATGCATAAACGAAGCAAGGAGAAAAGAACATGTGCTATCAAATGTGATTCACGATTCAAATGTATTTTAATATCTTATTCTCTTCACACTCTGAGAAACCATCTGATAATGTGATTGTTTTGTAAAACTCTTCAGATAATGTAAGGATTTTATAGCTATTGCACAGATTTAATAAGCAAAAGACTTGCTAGCATGAACTAAGTTCAACCCAAACCACTGTTCAATTTAATTCAGCACAATATTCCTCTGCTTAAAGTGCATGTAATTGCCAATTTATATAGTTGCCAAAACCAAAGATTTGCTAAATAGAGTTCTGCCAACAAATAGAGTATGAAAAAGTTTATCCCCAACTATCATACACCAAGAATGAATGAAACCCATCACTAATCAATCATGTATCTTATTCATTCCAAGAGCTTCTTTCAACTGTATGATTATTCAATGAGTAAAATCAAACCTATTTATGTTAGCATTTCTCTATATCTTATCACTATAAAGTTTTTAAAAATCCTTACAAAGTGAAGAGAACATGTAAAATGAAATTGACATTATCTTAAACAGTATTAGATTGTTATTCTCTCCTCTTTTATAAAGATTTCCTTTATGGAGAGTGATTCTTAAATAGCACTGATTTTCCTGAAACTCTCCAAGTGCTCTCTTCTACTTAAAGTTCTTATTGAAGGGATGAACAATATATAGCACTGCTTTGTGGGTGTGGGTTTCAGTTAAGGACATTATACTGTAGAAATCCACTCTGCAACTTTCTTTTTTTCAAGTGGAGATTTTTGAGATGCATACAGGCACATATAGACAGATCTATTGCCATTGACTTAAAGAAAGCTCTAGACATTCATGATAGAAGTTGTTTCTAGGGAGCTGGAAGGGGGACAAAGAAAGGGTGAGGCAGACAAGAAGCGTGTGAGCTGTGAGCTTTGTGGGGCTTGTCACTGTATTAAATATCAAAGTATTGCCATTCCTGACAAAATGGCAACAATTGTTAATTGTGGGTGATTACTTCCTTGTGCTTTTCTGCAATTTTTTAAATTTCTCAAATTTAAGTAAATATACTGGGNCGTGTGAGCTGTGAGCTTTGTGGGGCTTGTCACTGTATTAAATATCAAAGTATTGCCATTCCTGACAAAATGGCAACAATTGTTAATTGTGGGTGATTACTTCCTTGTGCTTTTCTGCAATTTTTTAAATTTCTCAAATTTAAGTAAATATACTGGGTTAGCCGAAAAGTTCATTCCAGTTTTCCCCTAACATCTTATGAAAAAACAGAATGAACTTTTTGGCCAATCAAATACTAAAGATTTTAAAACACATTCTTCTTTTGTTACCTAGCAAAAAAATTTTTCATCTTTTTTTTGGGAGGGCGGGGCCGGGGGCTACTCGGAGTCTTTGCTGCAGTGTGTGGGGTCTTCACAGAGACATGTGAGCTTTTCTCCAGCTGCAGCCCATGGGCTTCTNTTTGGGTAAACTCCAGGAGTTGGTGATGGACAGGGAGGCCTGGCGTGCTGTGGTTCATGAGGTAGCAAAGAGTTGGACACGACTGAGCGACTGAACTGAACTGAACTGATAGCACTTTTACATAGTAGAGGAGGGACAGAATTTATGCCAGGATAGATTCCTAAGTGCATTTTTACATTCAACAAAGGTGGACTCCAGAACCTAGTGTAAAATAGGAGTGTTAAGTGCCTGACATAATCAATTAAGAGAATGTTTCTGTTTCCATTGGCAGATCTGGGGTTTCAGATGACCTGGAAACAAGAGGATCTGGAAGCAGGTGAAAGGAACTGTGAGACTGGATGATCTGAGGGGCTGCCAGACTTGAAGAAGCAAGACAGCAAATGAGAATCCCCTGGGGCTAGAATGGGCAGGGAGTTTAAGAAAAGTAAAAATAAATATTTCATTTTCAATGTATTTTTTATTCCATGCTGTGTCTCTCCTCCTTTATCCAAGTCTTCAGTAAAACAGGTCTTCTGATACTGTATTAAAAGACTGAAAAATCAGGGACTACATTTGCAACAGTAGCTAAGGAAAGCAAGATGGCAAACAAGGTCTTAGCAGAAACCAGAGTTGAACACAAGAGACAATCAGGCAAATATAAGTCCCCACCAACCCCACTCCCAGAAAATTCTTGGAAATTTGAGAAAGGTATGGGTCTAGCCCCAGTCCAAAGGGTAGTAGCTCAAGTTGCTTTCATTTACCTTAAAGTTGAGGTAGGTCTCAGGTAATCAGAGGGGGTAGGAACCAGACAGCCTCACTGTACAACTCCAGGGGCCACCATTCACATAACATTATCTGTGAGATGGCAGCCTCATTGGGAACACTCAATTTACACACACATCATCTCATTTAATCTTTAAAACACTCCTGGAAAAAAAGCATTATTATACCTGCCTTACAGATGAGGAAACTGAGACAATGAGACGTCCAAGTTACCATGAGTACAGGTGAAATCAGTACTCAGATTCAGTTCATCCCAATCACAAAATCCATTCTAATTCCATACATCACCTACTTGCACGAAGTGGCAAACGGAAGCAGGTCCTCTACACAGTGCTACGTTGGCACTTTAGAACTACACTCTTCCACCTAAAGCAAGAACCCATAGAAACTCAAATGAATCCCCAAAATCCAATAATTTTTGATCATAGCAAACAAACTTCTGCAAATTTGTACACATCACATCTGGCAAAGAAACAGGCAAAGTTAATAGTCAGAGTGTAGAGAGTTAATAACTGAAGGGAAATCATGGCATATGAAACACCCTACTTGATTCTGCCTTATTTTCAAATCTGAACGTCATTCCACTTTAAGGATATCATGCAGTTTCCTAAGGCAACTCCAAAGGACAGTGTGCTCTCCTGTTTCTTTCTCCTCTAGGAAAGCCACAAACATGGTTCATTTTAAATGTCACCAAGGTTTCAGAATGACTGTAGCCAGTCAACTCTCAGCACTGGAGGAATTCTGAACGCAAGTCAAGTCTTATTTCCCTGGAACTTTCCCACCTTCTCCATATCTCCTCTCTTCAATAATATCCTTGATGTCTTCCATCTGGCCTCACAGTCAGTGCGTCTTGCTCTGTACACCAGGATATCAAGGCCTCTCTGTGTTTCCACTTTCTTGTTTCCATCTGCATTTCCATCCAGTCTTTAGACCCTCTGTATGTGACTCAACCTTCAATCAGACCAACTTTGCTCTGCTTCTTGATGCTTTGAGTCCAGAGAAAATCAAGCAGCTACAGACAAATGTTCTGTTGCTGTCTCTTATACACATCTCCAAGTCTTCAGTAAAACAGGTCTTCTGATACTGTATTAAAAGACTGAAAAATCAGGGACTACATTTGCAACAGTAGCTAAGGAAAGCAAGATGGCAAACAAGGTCTTAGCAGAAACCAGAGTTGAACACAAGAGACAATCAGGCAAATATAAGTCCCCACCAACCCCACTCCCAGAAAATTCTTGGAAATTTGAGAAAGGTATGGGTCTAGCCCCAGTCCAAAGGGTAGTAGCTCAAGTTGCTTTCATTTACCTTAAAGTTGAGGTAGGTCTCAGGTAATCAGAGGGGGTAGGAACCAGACAGCCTCACTGTACAACTCCAGGGGCCACCATTCACATAACATTATCTGTGAGATGGCAGCCTCATTGGGAACACTCAATTTACACACACATCATCTCATTTAATCTTTAAAACACTCCTGGAAAAAAAGCATTATTATACCTGCCTTACAGATGAGGAAACTGAGACAATGAGACGTCCAAGTTACCATGAGTACAGGTGAAATCAGTACTCAGATTCAGTTCATCCCAATCACAAAATCCATTCTAATTCCATACATCACCTACTTGCACGAAGTGGCAAACGGAAGCAGGTCCTCTACACAGTGCTACGTTGGCACTTTAGAACTACACTCTTCCACCTAAAGCAAGAACCCATAGAAACTCAAATGAATCCCCAAAATCCAATAATTTTTGATCATAGCAAACAAACTTCTGCAAATTTGTACACATCACATCTGGCAAAGAAACAGGCAAAGTTAATAGTCAGAGTGTAGAGAGTTAATAACTGAAGGGAAATCATGGCATATGAAACACCCTACTTGATTCTGCCTTATTTTCAAATCTGAACGTCATTCCACTTTAAGGATATCATGCAGTTTCCTAAGGCAACTCCAAAGGACAGTGTGCTCTCCTGTTTCTTTCTCCTCTAGGAAAGCCACAAACATGGTTCATTTTAAATGTCACCAAGGTTTCAGAATGACTGTAGCCAGTCAACTCTCAGCACTGGAGGAATTCTGAACGCAAGTCAAGTCTTATTTCCCTGGAACTTTCCCACCTTCTCCATATCTCCTCTCTTCAATAATATCCTTGATGTCTTCCATCTGGCCTCACAGTCAGTGCGTCTTGCTCTGTACACCAGGATATCAAGGCCTCTCTGTGTTTCCACTTTCTTGTTTCCATCTGCATTTCCATCCAGTCTTTAGACCCTCTGTATGTGACTCAACCTTCAATCAGACCAACTTTGCTCTGCTTCTTGATGCTGTGAGTCCAGAGAAAATCAAGCAGCTACCGACAAATGTTCTGTTGCCTGTCATCTTAGTTAACCAGCAAAGAATTTAGGTTTGTGACAAGTTGATTCCTTGGGACAAATGACATCATACCATGTTCCAGAGCACTCACTCTGATAGACTCCACGACCCTGGTTCCAAGGAAGCTTGTCCACAATTTAGTCATGGATCTGGGAAATTCCATCAAGGAAAGACTGAAGGCACTATTAGTGATAACTGAGAAGGGGCAACTCTTTCTCCTAGGCTAGCTCTCAGTCTTGAAATGACGCAGCAGCAGCAGCTCTCAGTTATTNGGACAAATGACATCATACCATGTTCCAGAGCACTCACTCTGATAGACTCCACGACCCTGGTTCCAAGGAAGCTTGTCCACAGTTTAGTCATGGATCTGGGAGACTCCATCAAGGAAAGACTGAAGGCACTATTAGTGATAACTGAAAAGGGGCAACCCTTTCTCCTAGGCTAGCTCTCAGTCTTGAAACGACACAGCAGCAGCAGCTCTCAGTTATCTCTACACCCACCCCAAATAAAAGTATCAGATACTATAACTCTGATGCCTATTGTTTGGTGGGAAAAAATCTGTTCTAAGAGTTTTTTTGCCCAGTTAATATTTGCATCACAAAAAAAAGAAGAAGAAATGGGAAGAAGAGGAAAGGAGTGTTTTTCTTTTATTCCACACAACTGTTGTTGACAATCCTCTGCTATCATAATCCAAGCCATGAAGCTCCTCCCATACCATGGGGAGATTTTTGCAGGGGTTTTTACCTTAATCACCTGCACAGATGTTTTCTATTGGAGTTCAAGTTGACAGAGAAGTCATCATATCCTTTTTCTGACAATTCTCCACTGGAGCTGCCTAGTGAAAAACACAAGAAGCACTTTGGAGGCTGAGAGAGTTCCTGTTTCCGAAATTTACTAGCTCTCTGTTCTGCAGAGTGCAATGAGCCTGGAGCTAATCAGAGCTGGTTGTGGATATATCTGTTAGAAACCAAAATAAAGGCAAGGAGGAAAGACTTTGATTTGTGTTGATGGAAAGTTCAAGATAGCTCTGGACTGGCAAGGCTGAGTTCAGGTGCTCCAACCCTATGGAGCACCTGCCAGAAAAATGCTTCGAACCCTATCTCCCCACTGCATGGCAAGAAGGCTGCCAGCAGTTCCACGGCCATTTCTATTATCTCATAAGACCTACTGGAAGGAGATTCTCTTCCCAAAAGTTTCAAAGAAATCTTAAGTTCCAAAGAAGATCTTAATGTAATACTCTCTTAATGGTATGTCATTGCCATTACCTGAGAGGATAACACGGCTTGACCACGTGCCCACCCAGGAGCTGACACTGAGGATATAGACTAAAAACCACATAAACTGTGGATCATAAAAAAATGCTCCCAAATGAAATCAAGTTGTTGTTACCAGAAAAGGAGTGAGGAGGTACTGGACATCCAAAGACAATAATCTACTATGGGGAGATGAATGAAGGTAGACAATCAGCCCACAAACAAGCATTTGCTGACTTCCAACTGACCCTAGAACTTGTCAAATGCTCCATACCCAATGTTTTGGATGATGTGCAGAACTGGGTGGTAAATGGAGGAAGGAAACAGTATTATAGGAGAATGAGCATTCTTTGTTGAGAGCACAATCTGACACCCAGCCCCAAAGCCTACCACCTTTCCCAGAAAGTCAAGTGAAATGGCTATTCTTCATCTTCCAGCCACCCTTGCTCATCCTGAGGCTGCAGAGTAGGGTTTTTTAGTGCTACTCTCTTATCCCTTATAAGTTGTCCTTGATGATTATCTAACATTCCTTTAACATAAATCCCCTCTTTATTGATGGTGGGCCAATCAACGAGACCACAGGCAAGTTTGGCTATATCAATAACTAACAGAATTTTGAATTCAAAGCTACAGAACAAACACCTGAAACCAGTCATGTCAAAAGAAAGTCAGCAGCACCAGAGCGAAGATCACCAGCACCAGTCAAAAACCAACAGGTAATCCAGATGACTCACTGCATAAAATTGAGGGAGGCAGAAATGAACACTGCAGTTTGCCCCAGATGTTACATCTCCTTCAAGACAAAAGATTTTAGGCCCCACACTCAGTGGGGGATGGCCCCCCTCATGTCAACCACTGTTTTGAATAAAAAGAACCAAAAGATATGGTTCCAATGATATATTCGTTAAATGGTTCTTAATAGAGCTAAAACCTAAGTTGATAGAAAACAGAGTTGACAATTACAGTGAAAATTCTAGGAATCTTAGGCAGTCAGTGAAGGAAGATTATTTTAGGGATTCTCAAAGTGATCTGGGAAGGTCTGTCACACAATGTGGGGTGAATGTCAGTGTTATTAGTTACACCTGATAGGATTCTTCTGCTACAAACTATTGAAATTCACTCTGATCTGCTTAACCAAAAAGGGGATTTATTAAACATCAGCTCACAGTATTGAGCTAAAAAAAAAAAAAAAAAAGAATGCAGAGTGTGTAAGAATAAAGGTTGCTACAGGGATCAAGGTGGCAGCAGCAAACTGGTATCCCTACAGGGCACAGCTTGGGTAGTTCGCCTCTAGGTCCTTTCCATCCAGGTGCTATTCTGCTCAAGTTTAATGTCTCAAGAGAAACACTGATTGGCCCTGGTTGGGTCCCATGTCACTGTCTGGCTGGGTGGTGGGCTGCACGGGGGGGTGGGAGGGGCGGGGTGGGTACGGAGAGGGGAGGTGGAAGTATCGGAGGAGAGGCGGAAGGTCCCGATAATTAGTTAAGAACTAGTTTTCCACAAAGACTGTACCCAGCATGAAAAAGGTAATTCCCAAATGCCATCAGAGGACAATCAACTGAAGAAAAGGGCAGTGGGGCTCAGCAGAGAAAGAGAAAGAGAAAAGGAAGGAGGGAAGGAAGGGGGGGGTGAACCCTGAACTATATGTAGTCCTTTATTCCTATTCCATAACCTCTCTGTTTATTTTTCCACCTCTGTAACCCAGAGATAATCATAGTTGTTGTCGGTTAGTCACTAACTTGTGTCTGACTCTCTGCGACCCCATGGCCTATAGCCTGCCAGGCTCCTCTGTCCATAGCATTTCCCAGCAAAAATACTGGAGTGGATTGCCACTTCCTTCTCCAGGAGATCTTCTTGACCCAGGGATTGAACCAGAGTCTCCTGCTTGGCAGGAAAATTCTTTATCACTGAGCCTCTTGGGAAGTCCCCAGTAATCATAGTACCAATCTCCCAAAGTACTACAGAATTAACTGAGATAATATCTTGTATGTATTAAGAATTCTATAAATTTTAGCTTCTTTTTAGTTGTTATTATTATTATCTCAATTCAGTAACCACATGAAGTTCAAATCACAAGTGAGCAATGCCTCAGAGGAGGAAAGGGACTGTGGAGAGGCAAGTGTAAGTGGGGGGGCATTCTGGAGCGTGTGGAAAATCAGGAGGATGGTGGTTTGGCTGCAGTGAAGGGGTGGCCGGGGCCAGAATCCTTGCCCTTCAGAGTTCTCTGATGGATGCTGCTGACTGCTGTTGCCTCCTCATAAACCCTTCAGGTGATCTTAGGGAGCTCCAGAGCCATCAAGCTGTGCATGATGAAAACACTAATTGAATCAGCTTTTGTCCAGAATGGCCACCATCAGGTCATACTCAACAGCGTGGGCTTGGGAGGCAAACCTCAGCTTGAATCACAGTCCCGCCTCTAAACAGCTGTGCCTCTTTGGGGAAATTACCAAATCTCTTCAAACTGTAGTTTCCTCAGTAATCAAAAGGAAAAACAAAAGCACCTTTCCCATGGGTTATTGTGAGAATTAAGTGAGATAACACAGATGTTGTATTAACCGTATGATTAGTATTGTTAATATATTATATTATCTGTTGTTATGAAGAAGGTAGGAACCCTCCAACCAACCCTTAGAATGGAGAATGGATAGAAGAATAGCAAACAAATCTAACACCCAAGTCTAGGAACTCCACATTCTACTATGGTATGCTATGCTTAGAATTTTCTGTGCTTCTGTTTGCCCTGGGATACTCTTCTTCTTTAATTCGCTTTCAGGTAAGTTTGACATACATTGATTACCTTCGGTAAGGCACAGGCAGGTCTGGGCACTGGAGTACAAGGATGAGCACCACATACTCCTTGCTCTCACGTGGCTCGTATTCTTTCAGTGTGGCATGCAAATGAAAAGTTATGAGAGCAAGCTAAGTATTCAGATGGCGACTAAGGGAAAGTCAGAATAGGGGTAAAAATTGGGCCTGACCAGGAGATTTGAGAAGTTCCACCATAGAAAATGACTCCTGGGCTGAGTTTCAAAGGAGGACCAAAAGCTGGCCAGGTACCAACAGTGGGAAAGGATATTCCAGGCCAGAAAAGCAAAGGCCCAGGCACAGAGGAATGATGCTGAGGGTCTAGGGGATCACAAGTTTCGCACCGTGTCAAGTGCAAAGCACCACTGCATATGGAGGCAGAAGAGGTGGCACACTTCCATGCCCTTCTTGAAGATACTTTTAAGCCGCAAAGCCCTGTGTGATCTGCTCCCACTCATCCCCCGGCTCTTGGCTCTCATCACTTCCCCTCCACTCCACACAGAGTGACCTACCTTGTGATCTTTGAGCACAACTCACATATCCACACTCAAGGCCTCTGCCCTTGCAGTTAGCTCTTCCCACAAAATTTCCGTGGCTGGCTCCTCCAAAGGTCCAAGTTCAAATACCATCTCCTGAGAGAGACTTTCTGTAACCACCTAACCTACTCTTTCTCTTCCCCACCAGTCACTAAGACCTAAATCAGTTAGAGTTATAGCTTCTGAATAAGCCTATGCCTGATAAATGCCAAGCCAAGGAATACTGAGCTGAGGTTAAGAACTCAGACTCCAGGTGACCTAAGTGGGAAAGAAATTCAAAAAAGAGGGTATATACGTATATGTACAGTTGATTCACGCTGCTCTACAGCAGAAACTAACACAACACTGTAAACCAGCTACACTCCAATCAAAATTAATTTAAAAATTAAAGAACTCCAATACCATGATCGAAATGCTTATATTTAAATCCCTCTCCACCACTGGCGGCTATGTGACCTAGACAGGTCACTTCGCCTCTCCATACTTTAGTTTCCCTTCTAGAAACGGAGATAACTATTGCATCTACCTCACAGAAGTGTTAGGAGGACCATCTAAAGTGCTTAGCACAGCCCCTGAAATGTAGTAAATGCTCACTACATTTCAGGTATTTACCCTGCCTGGAAAGTCATTTAAGAAACTATTATCAAGAAGAAATAGAAAACCATCTGCTTTTCTGAGATAACTGCTAAATTCTTTGTTTTTAAGGACCTAACTTACTTCAAATAAT
The DNA here is from genome assembly GCA_006410615.1 of Neotragus moschatus. Taxonomy (NCBI): domain Eukaryota; kingdom Metazoa; phylum Chordata; class Mammalia; order Artiodactyla; family Bovidae; genus Neotragus; species Neotragus moschatus. The sequence continues at coordinate 3,315,226 of SJYA01000795.1, read as the reverse complement.
CAAACAATCATCCAAGATAAGCAGTGGATCAACGGAAAGAAACATATAATGCAAAGTGTCCCCAAAATGGAAACCCTCAGGAATGCCAAGGCATATATAAGGAACATAAGTGACAGGNACCATGATCGAAATGCTTATATTTAAATCCCTCTCCACCACTGGCGGCTATGTGACCTAGACAGGTCACTTCGCCTCTCCATACTTTAGTTTCCCTTCTAGAAACGGAGATAACTATTGCATCTACCTCACAGAAGTGTTAGGAGGACCATCTAAAGTGCTTAGCACAGCCCCTGAAATGTAGTAAATGCTCACTACATTTCAGGTATTTACCCTGCCTGGAAAGTCATTTAAGAAACTATTATCAAGAAGAAATAGAAAACCATCTGCTTTTCTGAGATAACTGCTAAATTCTTTGTTTTTAAGGACCTAACTTACTTCAAATAATCAAACAATCATCCAAGATAAGCAGTGGATCAACGGAAAGAAACATATAATGCAAAGTGTCCCCAAAATGGAAACCCTCAGGAATGCCAAGGCATATATAAGGAACATAAGTGACAGGACGCTGTTGAACAATGAAGGTACAGTAGTTAATCATGAGGTCTGAATCTGAGTTTTCAGCAAGCATTTTAACACACTGGCGCATGCTTAGTCCAGGTGAAGGTCCCAGATGACTGACACCACATCCCGGATACACTCAGTGAACAGGTGCACATTTCATCACCACGTCCCATTAACAGGCCTTCTCTCAGCTACAGGAGCACAAGCTTCCCAGGTCTGTTACACTTGACTTGTGCCTAAGTCTGCTCGGAATGATGACAATCAAGGTTCCACACTGCCTCGCAATCCCTTCCGCATAGCTGGGCTAAAGGAAACCTCCAGTAGAGTAGAGATGCTATCAGAACCAAGCCAGCCCTCGATTTGCTCTGTTCTTAGATGTCAATTACTCACAACCCAGAGTCAATTTTGACCAGGGGTAAGAACAGATATTTCAGGTAAGAAAGCTGAAATGAATATACTCTCCAAGGAAGCAAGCTGTCATTCTAGGAATTAGGTTCCTATGCTGGTACGTAAGCAACATGGGCTTCCCCGGTGGCCCAGCAGTAAAGAATCTGCCTGCAATGCAGGAGATGAGGCAGGAGCCTCGGCTTTGATCCCTGGGTCGAGAAGATCCCCTGGAAAAGGAAATAGCAACCTGCTCCAGTATTCTTGTCCAGAAAATTCCATGGACAGAGAAGCCGGGTTGGGAGCAGAGTTGGGGGGCGCGGTGCAGATTACAGTCCATGGTTTCACAGAGTAGGACACAACCGAGCAAAGACATACACACAGCAGAAGCAACACAGACTGTCTACTAGCCGGTCTATTCTACACACCAACACACGCATGCACATTAACAGCAGTAAGTTTCTGATGGGCATTTTCCAGCGAGTAAGCGTATTACTGAAAAAATAGAGACTTGGGTTGAGGTGAAATGGGGGAGGCATTCGCATCAGCCTGCTGTGTTTTCATCACCAGCATCAGCTGCATTGTTCCATCCTCAGGGGAACTACTCTCTTCCCATCATCATGTCATTTTTATTATGCCAACAAATGATAAGGCAAAAACCCATCATCACAAACCAGCCTGTGAAAAGCCAACTAACAATATGAAGTTGAAAATGAAGAAGAAAGTCTTGCATTTCCTTTTACCTGTAGGGAAAAAAAAAAAAATGATGAAGCCCAAGGTAAGCCCCCATCACCATTCAGCAGTCCATCTTACTTTAAAATATACAGCACACAGACTGAACAGGAAGATTTCTGCTATGTACGGCAATTGTTCCATTTTCTGTATTTCATAACCTGCAATTTTGAAGCCATGCTTGGTACACACGCTTGTAAAATAGTCATATCAGATAAAAGCAGAGGGATGCTAAACTATTGGAAAATAAATCAAATTCTCAGCAAGCAGTTATATCCATCATGTTGCAGCAAGCACACATATAGTTTAAGCTCCGCGCGCACAGTCTATCCATTGTAATGATTTGGGGTCAGGATCCTGCCACATGCATTTAGCATTCTCTAAGAAGTAAGCCCAAGAGTGTAGCGGGGAAGAGTGCTGAGCTGGAATCTAGTCCTGGAAGCTGCCCTCAATACATTTCTTTGAGTACAGCCATTGTATCTAAGTACAAGGCAGAGAAGAATTAACACATGCATAGAACCTGACCGTTTACAAGGTGCTTACAAGAGCTTTATCTCACTTGATCCTTAAAGGAACCTCAGGAGACCAACAGAGAAACGATTCCAGTGTTACAGTAGCAAAAAGACATTTGGAAACATCTGTAAAATGTTAGAAAAAGTCTGAAAACCCATCCACATCCACTCTCTTTCAAAATCGGAGTACAGATGTGGGAGAAAGGTGCTTCAGCAACATCTTGCCCTAAATTCAACGTATTTGCACTTTACTGCAATATATAGTCCCTCTTTTTGAACTTTTTTTTTCTTTTAATACAAATAAGCAAGTTTGTTAAATTAATTAAGGCTAGTTTATTAGGCAACTGCCCAAGACTCTGATGCCTTATTTAAGCACCAAATATGAAAATTATTCAGAAAAAGAAATCAAAGCTTGGACATACTTATTAAACCAAAGAATAGTATCTTATTATGAGGTCTTAAAAAATATTTCATAATATCCTAACATAAAAAGTAATGAAAATGAAAATCCTTGAGTGTTACCTAAGGAGGGAAAAAAACCATAAAGCTTCAAATTCCAAATCTGAATATCACACTAAAGTCACATTTGTTCACAATGCTATACAATTTAACAGACTTAACCTCCTCAAAACCAAGCTGCCCTAGACATGAACATCCAATAACCAGCCTCCAGTTCTCCCAAGACTCTACTCCCTCCCCAGATTAGCTCTTCTTGACTCTTTTCCTCCCCCTTAACTGGGACTCCAAATTTGGTACCTAAATCATTTTCTCTCTCCTACCTTCAACTTCATAGTACACTTGTCCTTACCTTTGACCATATTATAAAAACTAAACCCTGGAGCCATGCTATAATCCACATTTTTCACCTCTGGAAAAGATCACATAAATCCATAAACTGGCCGGTGTATTGTATTAGACCTTTCATGTCGCTATAACAAAACAGCCCAGGCTAAGCGGCATACACAACAGACATTTATTTCTCACAGATATGGAAGCTGGGGAGTCCAAGGTCAAGGTGCTGGACAATTCAGTTTCAGGTAAGGGCCCTCTTCCTAGTTTTCAGATAGTTCCCTTCTCGCTTTGTCGTCACATAGAGGACACAAAGCTCTGGAGTCTGTTCATCTTCTTATAAAGGCCCTAATCCCATCATGAAGACCCCATCCTCATCACTTCATCTAAACCTAACTACCTCCAAAAGATTCCATCTCTAAATACCATCATATTGGAGGCTGGGGCTTCAACATACAAACTTGGGAGGAGGGAGATGTAAAATTCAGTCCTTAACAGCCCCATTCCTAATACTCGATGTACATCCTTAGCAATGCTCAACAGCAATTATTTTGCTCATTCTTGTCATACCCTCTCTCTTAAATTTATATATAAAGCCAAAGAATTGCCCTGGTACTAGCTGAGATTTTATATATACACATATATGAATAATGTTACCATATATTTGTATAAAAGAACAGAAAAACAAAAGTTGATGTATTAAAGAGTCTACATAATAGGCCCTTTTAATGATCCTGAAAACCCTTTCAAATGTTCCCCTAAAGTTTTAAAAATTATCTAATAATGAAAATTCTTTTTTATAACATCTAGCAATTAACATAAAATTGGTTTCTATTTCAGTCTTCACATATTTAGTTTTATTTGCTAAAATTTCAGCATTGTTTTTATCTTTATTTTATATATATACAATATTTCAGGCACATTATGGATGAAAAGAGTTGTGTGGAAAACTAACAATTTCATAATATTTCTTTCAGAAAAGTGCTTTATGAGTTCCAAATATATATTTTTTGATAAATAAACTTATAGGGAAGAAATAAACTGTAAGTTGGGGACTATCCTGGCAAAAACATCCTGCTTACCAACATAATATTTAAGATTTGAGTCAATATAACTTAATTTAAAAGTTTTTACAAAGGGAGAGAGACATACAAGGGTCAGATGGCAGCAAGTACCCACGTATAATTATTGATTCTACATAAAAGTGGAAAGCATAATTCTAAAGCCAGGGTTTCCAAATTTGGGCCTGCAGGATATGAACTGCAGAATAAACCTGAGCTTCCCTAGTAGCTCAGAAGGTAAAGAATCTATCTGCAGTGCAGGAGACCCGAGTTAGATCCCTGAATTAGGAAGATTTCCTGGAGGAAGGCATGGCACCCCACTCCAGCATCCTTGGCCAGAAAAGTCCATGGACAGAGAAGCCTGGCAGGGAGAATACAGTCTGTGAAATGGCAGAGTCAGACAGGACTGAGCAACTGAAACTTTCACTTTTTCAGAAAAGTGGACCACTATTCAAAGCAACTGTTTAAAAAACATATTCTAGGAACTATTTCAGTAGCATTTAGAATCTAGAAGGACAACCAACCAAAAGGAAAGGTAAAAGAAAGCAACCCCTAAAGAGTAGATATGGTCTGCTCAGAAAACTTCAGTTCTCAATCTGAAATGATAAGGCAGTTCCAAGAATTCTCAGACTCTTGTAGTTCTTGAGCAGACCTCTCCCTGCCCAGAGCTTGCCAGGATATGTCAGGTACCCACCTGTCACACTAGAAATAAAGGGTATATCAGGTCCTGCCGAAGAGGATGTTGAAATAAATCTATTACTGTTTCCCACACTCTGTTCCTTCCAACCCCACTTTCAAGTTCTTAAAAACTACTAGCACATCCAAAGACATCTTTGTGTCCAGCATTGATCACAAATGACACGTGATCACTGCTAACCATACTTTCTATTTCTGCAAATTTCAACTCCAACATCTAGAGAGAAGCAAAACCAAGGAATGGACACTAGAAACTGAATCTTCCCAGGATCCGGAAGAATATTTATCACCCATTTTGAAATCATCTTTCCCAAAAGCCTCATGCTTAAATCAAACAAGATCACTAAAGAGCAAGGAAAACAAATCAAAAGAAAAAATCTACGATACAGGACAAGCAGGAGATGCCCAAACCCTTTAATCACTTATCACTGCCCTTTAAAAAAAAAAAAAAAAAGACGTTGTGGGATGGTCAAGGTAATCACACTAAGAGATTAATTTATATAGCAACTCTAGCCCAATGAGTTCCAGGATCATATATGTCACAGGATTTTAGAGTTTAGAGATAATTCATTTTATCTCCAGGAGAGGTGAGGGGGTGGGGGCAGGAGAGGATTCCTTTGTTTTGTTTTACAAAAACTGCGGGGTATTTTTTAATGTTATAGGTTTCCCTTGTGGCTCAGCTGGTAAAGAATCGCCTGCAATGTGGGAGACTTGGGTTCTATCCCGGGGATAGGAAGATCCCCTGGAGAAGGGAACCGCTACCCTCTCCTGGAGAGGCCTGGAGAATTCCATCAACTGTATAGACCACGGGCTTGCAAAGCTTCTGATACGACTGAGAGATAATTTCACTTTTCACTTTAATGTTATATTGAGCAAAGTAGAGCATTAACTCCCACCCTCCTAGCCCCAATACTCCATAATCAACTGTCAAGTGTTCTCAGATCGCTACTTCAAGCAGCACACGGAGTGGTGGGGCAGAAAGGGAGAGGCGGAGTCCACCAGGTGCATCTCGGAAGGCCCCGTGTCTGGTGCCCGGTGATGAAGCCTCCAGCCCAAAGCCCAGGACCCTGGGCCTGTCCCTCCCCAAACCCCCAGCCCTCAACCCCCAACCCCGCCCTCTCCGCCGACCTCGCAGGCCTCCCTCCACCCACCCACTCTAGGAGCCTCCCGCCAGCCTCACTCTAGGAGCCCAGGACGGCCTGAGCACAATGGAAGCTGTCCTCCAGAGCCAGGCCAGAATGAGCCTTCCAGACCCGTTTTCATGCCTGCGAGTAGGGAAGCGCGATCTGGCGATGACTCCCACACCGCTTTGTGGTTTTTTGTTTTGTTTTAATCCAAATGTAAAGTATTATGCCTACACACTTAAAAGTATGCCATATAAATTATGTTAAAATTTTAAGTAAGTATCTGTTCAGTTCAGTCGCTCAGTCCTGTCCGACTCTTTGCGATCCCATGAACTGCAGCACACTAGGCCTTCCTGTCCATCACCAACTCCCGGACTTTACCCAAACTCATGTCCACTGAGTCAGTGATGCCGTCCAACCATCTCATCCTCTGTTGTCCCCATCTCTTCCCATCTTCAATCTTTCCCAGCATCAGGGTCTTTTCAAATGAGTCAGTTCTTGGCATCAGGTGGCCAAAGTATTGGAGTTTCAGTCCTTCAACATCAGTCCTTCCAATGAACATTCAGGATTGGTCTCCTCCATGATGAACTGGTTGGATCTCCCTGAAGTCCAAGGGACTCTAAAGAGTCTTCTCCAACACCACAGTTCAAAAGCATCAATTATTTGGCCCTCAGCTTTATAGTCCAACTCTCACATTCACACATGACCATATCTGTACTGGAAGGGAAAATCTGTTCTCAAAAAAATGAATGCCTTATCTTTAGGAGGGACTGAATAAATACATTTCAAATGAATGAACCAAGTGTTATTTAGAGAGCATTAATTAGCACTGAGGAACTTTGGAGGCTCAGCAGTGAAGAATTTGCCTGCAATGCCAGAGACCTGGGTTCTACTGCTGGGTCAGGGTGATCCTCTGGAGAAGGAAATGGCAACCCGCTCCAGTATTCTTGCAAGTGAAATCCCATGAATAGAGGAGCCTGGTGGGCTCTATGGAGTCTCAAGTGTCAGACACGATTCAGTGACTTCACCACCACCACTTAGTGCCAAACCGAATGCTGTGTCCATGCACACTATCTATCAATTTGATGTTCTTATTTCATGAAAGAGGAAAGAGTTACTTGCCCAAAGACACAAAGCTGATTAATGATAACACTGAAATTCAGGAAAACACTGAATGGTTGGGAAATCAACATAGGACTGGTGTCTAGGAAGCCAAGTTCTAGCGCTGGCCATGCCTCTAATGTTCTGGACCTTGACTAGGATTATTAATTCTTTTGGGCCTCTGTTTCTGTGTATAAGGAGTTTCACTGGCAGCTCAAATGGTAAAGAATCTGCCTACATTGTAGGAGACCTAGGTTCGGATCCCTGGATTGGGAAGGTCCCCTGGAGAAAGGCATGGCAACCCACTCTAGTATTCTTGCATGGACAGCTGAGCCTGGTGGCTACAGTCCACAGGGTCGAAGAGTAGGACATAACTGAAGCGACTAACACTTTCACTCCCTTATATAAGGTTTCCTCTCTAAAATCCTACAATTCTATAATGCATGCCATCCTACACCTGCATTTCAGTTACAGATTCTTTCAGACAAGTGGCTGGATGAAATTCTCCCAGATGTGATGTAAAAGCACACAGTTCTATCGTGCAAACACTCTCATATTAGTCATGCTTTGAGTGCACTACCTCGATTTTCTAATCCATGCAAGTGCTTAATTTGTTGTATGTAATTTGTTCCTTTTCAAGTTAATATCCCTGTATTATAAAAATCAATAAACACACATTGAAAATAATTACAAAGATATAAACCTCTTACTTTGCAAAAATACGTGGTAATGCAGGCATTTTTCTACCCAGCAACATTTACTATGTGTTAAAATGATGCTCTGTGCAATCTTAGGCAGAAGAAAATGTTTCCTAGGGAAATTTCAAACATCTACACGAGAAAAAAAAGAATACACATAATCAACATAATGATCTCAAGAATGGAATCAACAGAAATAAAATTGCCTCCTTTGGTTCTTCTGGGAGAATAGCTAGTTAAAGATAAAAATCAATGCTAGCAGAGGGGTGGCTTCAGTAGCCAGGATCAGCTTACTGCTGTTCAGTGGGTGCATTTGTTTATGGCTTTGCTACTGAAACACTACAGGATCAATGAATTTGCCCTGGGTTTCTTACCCTTTACAACCGCTAGTACCAACCCCACGTGGGCTGGCAAGGCAGTCAACATGGAAACACGGGCTCTCGTGGCAGGTGTTTCTTTCCTGGGCTCTGACCACTGCTTCTGAAGAAAGTTTAAAACCAAAGTCCAATGGATTCAGGTATTAGTATTCAGCATTTTCCAAAGTGTGCTTTTTGAGATACTCATTCAGGTCAATTAAATTTTGGAAATATTGCATTTGTATCCCCTTGTTGAAGAGTCACAAGGCATAGTGGCATATTAAAATCTCCAAGAAACCGTTTGTAAAAATACATGCATAAATTGGTTTAAGTCATAATATCCAGATTTATTTGCCCAGAGTTCACCCCCACCCTGGATTGACACATCCCAAAACATTCCAGGGAACACATTCTCTTTAGCTACTTTGAGAGCTACTGACTCTCTGACATGAAGGTTAAATGACAGAGAGGGAAGAAGGACTCCATTCATGGATCACCTACTGTGGCCAAACTATGCTCTCTGGGCTTTGCATACAATTTCATTTACTCTTCACAACAATCACAACAGTCCTGTGAAATAATGTCTTGTTATCTCCATCTAACAGATAAGGGAACTGAAGAATATATGTAAAATTGACTAAGAAAGATGCTCACAAATAAATGAAAAATCTGTCGTTGCTGCTGTTCACTCACTAAGTCATGTCTGACTCTTTGCAGCCCCAGGGACTATAGCATGCCAGGCTTCTTTGGCCTCTACTATCTCCCAGATTCTGCTCAAAGTTGTGTCCATTGAATCAGTGATGCTGTCTAACTAGCTTGGCCGCTGTCACCCCTTCTCCTTTTGCCTTCAATCTTTCCCAGCATCAGAGTCTTTACTAATGAGTCAACTCTTCACATCAGGTGGCCAAAGAATTGGAGCTTCCGCATCAGTCTTTCCAGTGAATATTCAGGGTTGATTTCCTTTAGGATTGACTGGTTTGATCTTCCTTCAGCCCAAGGGACTCTCAAAGGCCTTCTCTAGCACTACATTTTGAAAACATCAGTTCTTCCATGCTTGGCCTTCTTTATGGTCCAGCTCTCACATACATCACTCTCCACACATGACTACTGGAAAAACCATAGGACTATATAGACCTCTGTTGTCAAAGTGATGTCTCTTTGGGCACAAGCCATTTCACCACAACAGAGTTGTGACTCATGAAGGGGAAATGAGAAATACCAGATTATAAATATATATGCACACATATATATATATATTCTAAATATATGTATACATTTATTATATATAATCCAGAATAAAGATTGTTAACTAGATACCTATAGGTTGTTCTAATTTAAAAAAATTGGTTGTTAACTGTTTAAAACTCAGGAGACTTCAAATTTAAGAAAATATCAGAAGCTTTAACAATGAGAGGCCACTTCCTTTGGGTAATGTCCTACTAATGCTAAGTAGTAGCTTTCCCTTTTGGTAAGGCCTACAATCTCCAGTTCCCCAAACCCCATCTGGCTCATTTGAGTCACTTATGTAAGATGTCTTGTCTATAGAAACATTCAGGTATGTGATGTCTGGTCTAAAAAGATAGACACTGAAATGCTCTTTAGTACTGTGATTGGCCCTAGGTTACAATCAGTCAGAACAGTTCCTGCCCTCTCAGACCTTATACTCTAGCAAGTGAAAGTGAAAGTGAAGTCGCTCAGTCGTGTTGGACTCTTTGCGACCCCATGGGCTGTAGCCCACCAGGCTCCTCCCTCCGTGGGATTCTCCAGGCAAGAGTACTGGAGTGGGTTGCCATTTCCTTCTCCAGGGGATCTTCCCGACGCAGGGATCGAACCCGGGTCTCCTGCATTCCAGGCAGATGCTTTAACCTCTGAACCACCAGGGAAGCTGTAACTGCTTAAAAAGTAGTAAGTTGGAAATATTAAAATGAGAAAATGAAGCGATACCTTGGGCATCTGGGAGAGGAGCACATACAAGAAGTGATTTTTAAGCAAAGAAATGAAAGATTAATAGGAGATGTCCAGGAAAGCAAAAAGGGTAAGGTGTATTATAGGCAGACCCCATCACTAATGGCTTTTCCAGATGACTCAGTGGTAAAGGATCTGCCTGCAATGCAGGAAACGCAGGGGATACAGGTTCAGTCTCTGGGTCAGGAAGATCCCCTGGAGGAGGAAATGGCAACCCACTTCAGTATTCTTATCTGGAAAATCCTATTGACAGAGGAGCCTGACAGGCTACAGTCCAAAGTATCACAAAGAGTCAGACAGGACTGAGCATGCACACACAACCCATCAGTAAATATTTATTGGGCAACCTCTATAAGCTTATAGTCATAATGGGAGACAAGACAGCAGGCCATCAGTAAGAGCATACACAGTGTTGATGGCGTCAGGTCAATCACGTGAACTGGGTTCTGAGGCAAGGGGGTTCTCTTCCACTGCAAAGCCACTCGGACCGGCAAGAAGAAGGCTGAATAACAATATACTGTGATAATGAGAGCNGCTTTGAGTGCACTACCTCGATTTTCTAATCCATGCAAGTGCTTAATTTGTTGTATGTAATTTGTTCCTTTTCAAGTTAATATCCCTGTATTATAAAAATCAATAAACACACATTGAAAATAATTACAAAGATATAAACCTCTTACTTTGCAAAAATACGTGGTAATGCAGGCATTTTTCTACCCAGCAACATTTACTATGTGTTAAAATGATGCTCTGTGCAATCTTAGGCAGAAGAAAATGTTTCCTAGGGAAATTTCAAACATCTACACGAGAAAAAAAAGAATACACATAATCAACATAATGATCTCAAGAATGGAATCAACAGAAATAAAATTGCCTCCTTTGGTTCTTCTGGGAGAATAGCTAGTTAAAGATAAAAATCAATGCTAGCAGAGGGGTGGCTTCAGTAGCCAGGATCAGCTTACTGCTGTTCAGTGGGTGCATTTGTTTATGGCTTTGCTACTGAAACACTACAGGATCAATGAATTTGCCCTGGGTTTCTTACCCTTTACAACCGCTAGTACCAACCCCACGTGGGCTGGCAAGGCAGTCAACATGGAAACACGGGCTCTCGTGGCAGGTGTTTCTTTCCTGGGCTCTGACCACTGCCTCTGAAGAAAGTTTAAAACCAAAGTCCAATGGATTCAGGTATTAGTATTCAGCATTTTCCAAAGTGTGCTTTTTGAGATACTCATTCAGGTCAATTAAATTTTGGAAATATTGCATTTGTATCCCCTTGTTGAAGAGTCACAAGGCATAGTGGCATATTAAAATCTCCAAGAAACCGTTTGTAAAAATACATGCATAAATTGGTTTAAGTCATAATATCCAGATTTATTTGCCCAGAGTTCACCCCCACCCTGGATTGACACATCCCAAAACATTCCAGGGAACACACTCTCTTTAGCTACTTTGAGAGCTACTGACTCTCTGACATGAAGGTTAAATGACAGAGAGGGAAGAAGGACTCCATTCATGGATCACCTACTGTGGCCAAACTATGCTCTCTGGGCTTTGCATACAATTTCATTTACTCTTCACAACAATCACAACAGTCCTGTGAAATAATGTCTTGTTATCTCCATCTAACAGATAAGGGAACTGAAGAATATATGTAAAATTGACTAAGAAAGATGCTCACAAATAAATGAAAAATCTGTCGTTGCTGCTGTTCACTCACTAAGTCATGTCTGACTCTTTGCAGCCCCAGGGACTATAGCATGCCAGGCTTCTTTGGCCTCTACTATCTCCCAGATTCTGCTCAAAGTTGTGTCCATTGAATCAGTGATGCTGTCTAACTAGCTTGGCCGCTGTCACCCCTTCTCCTTTTGCCTTCAATCTTTCCCAGCATCAGAGTCTTTACTAATGAGTCAACTCTTCACATCAGGTGGCCAAAGAATTGGAGCTTCCGCATCAGTCTTTCCAGTGAATATTCAGGGTTGATTTCCTTTAGGATTGACTGGTTTGATCTTCCTTCAGCCCAAGGGACTCTCAAAGGCCTTCTCTAGCACTACATTTTGAAAACATCAGTTCTTCCATGCTTGGCCTTCTTTATGGTCCAGCTCTCACATACATCACTCTCCACACATGACTACTGGAAAAACCATAGGACTATATAGACCTCTGTTGTCAAAGTGATGTCTCTTTGGGCACAAGCCATTTCACCACAACAGAGTTGTGACTCATGAAGGGGAAATGAGAAATACCAGATTATAAATATATATGCACACATATATATATATATTCTAAATATATGTATACATTTATTATATATAATCCAGAATAAAGATTGTTAACTAGATACCTATAGGTTGTTCTAATTTAAAAAAATTGGTTGTTAACTGTTTAAAACTCAGGAGACTTCAAATTTAAGAAAATATCAGAAGCTTTAACAATGAGAGGCCACTTCCTTTGGGTAATGTCCTACTAATGCTAAGTAGTAGCTTTCCCTTTTGGTAAGGCCTACAATCTCCAGTTCCCCAAACCCCATCTGGCTCATTTGAGTCACTTATGTAAGATGTCTTGTCTATAGAAACATTCAGGTATGTGATGTCTGGTCTAAAAAGATAGACACTGAAATGCTCTTTAGTACTGTGATTGGCCCTAGGTTACAATCAGTCAGAACAGTTCCTGCCCTCTCAGACCTTATACTCTAGCAAGTGAAAGTGAAAGTGAAGTCGCTCAGTCGTGTTGGACTCTTTGCGACCCCATGGGCTGTAGCCCACCAGGCTCCTCCCTCCATGGGATTCTCCAGGCAAGAGTACTGGAGTGGGTTGCCATTTCCTTCTCCAGGGGATCTTCCCGACGCAGGGATCGAACCCGGGTCTCCTGCATTCCAGGCAGACGCTTTAACCTCTGAACCACCAGGGAAGCTGTAACTGCTTAAAAAGTAGTAAGTTGGAAATATTAAAATGAGAAAATGAAGCGATACCTTGGGCATCTGGGAGAGGAGCACATACAAGAAGTGATTTTTAAGCAAAGAAATGAAAGATTAATAGGAGATGTCCAGGAAAGCAAAAAGGGTAAGGTGTATTATAGGCAGACCCCATCACTAATGGCTTTTCCAGATGACTCAGTGGTAAAGGATCTGCCTGCAATGCAGGAAACGCAGGGGATACAGGTTCAGTCTCTGGGTCAGGAAGATCCCCTGGAGGAGGAAATGGCAACCCACTTCAGTATTCTTATCTGGAAAATCCTATTGACAGAGGAGCCTGACAGGCTACAGTCCAAAGTATCACAAAGAGTCAGACAGGACTGAGCATGCACACACAACCCATCAGTAAATATTTATTGGGCAACCTCTATAAGCTTATAGTCATAATGGGAGACAAGACAGCAGGCCATCAGTAAGAGCATACACAGTGTTGATGGCGTCAGGTCAATCATGTGAACTGGGTTCTGAGGCAAGGGGGTTCTCTTCCACTGCAAAGCCACTCGGACCGGCAAGAAGAAGGCTGAATAACAATATACTGTGATAATGAGAGCACACTGTTCCCCAATGCACTACAAATTCTGTCCCATCACACCAGGATCCCTGTGTCCAAGCCTCACACACATAGGAAACTGGTGTTAGAAGGAATGTGCCAGGTGAGCCTGTGAGGGGGAAGTCACAAAGCCATGGGGACAGGTAGACCAGGGAGCTTTGATACACCAGCCAGTGATGTATCTACCCCATGGCAGCTCCTGAAAAGTTAGATCCTCTGATCTTTCAGTCATGCCACATGCCAGGTCTTATCTTCCCAATCACAAAAATTAAAATAAATATAAATATATATAGAGAGAGAAAGAGAACTTGCATAAGCATAAATTAATTTTAGATTAATATTCAATCCAATTATTTTTAATCTCATTAATTAGAAAATAGGTAATTAGGTAGGAATTCGTATCCATTTTACAGAAGAGGTAAAGCTTCCCTGGTGACTCAGAGGGTAAAGCATCTGCCTGCAATGTGGGAAACCCAGGTTCAGTCCCTGAGTTGGGACAATCCCCTGGAGAAGGAAATGGCAACCCACTCCAGTATTCTTGCCTGGAAAATCCCATGGACAGAGAAGCTTGGTAGGCTACAGTCCCTGGGATCACAAAGAGTCGGACACAACCGAACGACTTCACTTACAGAAGAGGTAACTGAGACTCGGTGACTGCACATCTTACTGAATGTTACATACAGGTAGCAATTCCAACCCCCAAGTTTACACCTTAGGTTATGGTTTTGCAAACTGTAGCCCGGTGGGCAACAGTCCAAAGGGTCACAAATAGTCAGACACAACTGAGTGACTGAACTGAACTGACTACCTATTTTGTAATTATTGAGATTAAAAATAACTTGATTGAATATTAATCTAAATTAACTTATACAGGTTCTATGTATATATATATATGTTTATTTTAATTTTTGTGATTAAGAAGATAAGACCTGGCGTCTGGTTAATCATGTGAACTGGGTTGAATCATAACATCCAATCAGTGGCTTATGATGAGGACTTTTAAATGAAATAAGATAAAATGGAATAAAAGGTCATCCTTCACTTATAGTAACACTAAATACACTATTTCATGAGATTTTTCTGATTTATGTGTTTACTGGGTTCAAAGTAAAATTGTTTCTTACTATATATCAAGATTGAATAGTTTTAAAGTCATTGTTCTGAGATCTTATAAAGGTATATAAAAAAGCAAGTCACATTTAGCTTTACATCTAGTGACTAACCCTTTTTTAAATAATAAAATTACCCCAAATCACTTCTGTCCTGAAAATTTAGTGTTTTCATGATCACTACATAGAGGAGAGAACCAGAGATAAGATTTAGGAATTATATCAGTTAGAATAGTAGGCTACAATGTAGCAACAAACACCTAGCCTAAAATAACCAAGGTCTATTTCTCAAAACCATTCAAGTTCAAGTTCTCAAAACCATACCCACTAAGGTCCCTGGCTCTTCCTGCAAAAGTAGTTTCACAATCACTGTGGCACTGGGGAGCGAAGGTGGAGCACATTGTCTCTTAATGTGGAACATGCTGTCTCTTAAGCTGCCAAGATGAAGTTATACATGTCACTTCTCATGCTTTACTAGCAAAGCAAACCACATGGTCACATCTAACTTCAAAAAGGCAGCAAGGACAATCCTGCCATGGGTCTGGGAAGCAGAATCTGAAGCATTGGTTGAATAGCACTTATGTTGGCCGTAGGAATCATGGTTATAGAGGATAGTTGAAGCCAAGAAGATGAAAGAGGTCTTATCCTACTCTCAATGAGGAGAAAATTTAGAAAAAAAAAAAAAAGGCACCAAGACTCATTTTAATAATGTAGTCCCTATATTCACATTTCCAAACATCCTCCTAGTGGCTTAAATTCAAAATGTCCCAAATCAAACTCATTATGCTCCCTACAACATCAGATCCCTTTATTATGTCCTTTATTTTGATTAATATCATCACCATTCACTTAGTCACTCATGTGAGTCACCTTGGGGTCATCTTCAACTCCTCCCTGGCCTTCATGGGCATAGCCAATCAACCACTGCCCACCTCCAATAAACATCTCACAAATCCATTCATATGTCACTATTCCCATTCTAACTGCCTTAGTGCTAATTCACAGAATCTCAACCAAGGCTAGCTACCCTATGTAAGGATATATTTCTTTCATATAATTGTCAAATTTGAAAATCTGTCTCTTTAACACTGACTGTTCTTGTGCCCTGCGAAGTTTCTGGGTTTTTTCTGTTTATTATTGGAACTTTGCAAGCACTTTTTCTTGAAAATGCCCCCCTATGATGGACAAACTCAGTTACAGGTATGAGTAAAGAAGAAAAAAACATTTAGAAAATCCTTAAGAGAAAGAAAACAGGAAAAGAAGAACCAGAAGAGTAAGGCATATTTGTATGGCTACTGTATCTTTTAAAGTTCTTCTTTCTGCCTCTAACTTGAAGGGTTTACAGTTTTATATTAAAAGAGAGAGGCTGATCCCTCATAGAGAATCTTCTGGTATTCCAGGAGTTGAGACTGTAAGGCAAAAAAAATCTCCAAGGAAGAAAATAGCAAAAAAGAACAGATAAAGAATATTTAAGTAGACATTTTTGAAAAGAAAAAGACTGGTCCTCACTGTAAGCAAAACTTCTATGTGATATTTTTAATGAGGTTCTAAACTTTGCCCTCCACCCCTCAAAAGAAAACCCTCTCTTTTATTGAGATATATTTTGAAATAATAATAATATATTACTAACATTTATGCCATTCTTATCATGGGTCAAAACTCTCATTCTTAACACCAACTTAATGAGGTAGGTGTTACTATGTTCATGGATGAAAAAAAAAAAATGAGATCGGAGCAGTTAAGTAATTTGCTGGGGTCACATTTACTCCACTAAATGTTCTTATCCACTATAGTGTAATGACTAAGTTAACAACTTATTACCATATGTAAAAGCTACTAATAACTTTGGAACTTTGCTGGACTTCAAAAACACTAAAAACTCAAGAAAGTACAGAATTTTTTTCCTCTTTTGTTCGCCATGGAGATGAGAATCAAGTAGAAGTTACAGAATTTGTGTGCTTTATCTACTACCTCTCAAACAGCTTTAGATAATATCAGTGATAATGTACATCTACACCTTTCTCTTGCCTTTAAAAGGAATGCCTATACTGTTTGCCATTAAACCTAATTAAGCTTTTCTGCTGAGCTTGATATAACTTACATTCAGGATATATTCCAATTGAGTATATAGACATTAATAACTGCTTTTTTAGATGAGAATTTGGATTCTTTAACCCTGTGGCAGATTTGAAGCATGGGCATAAATTCTCCACACCTCCCTAGAGAAGTGAGGTCTCTGTCTCCTCTCTAGAACTGGGGCAGACAACAGAAATGATGCTTTGTGATTCCAAGGCTAGTTCATAATAGACCAGGCAGTTGTCACACTTGCTCTTGGATTGCACTTGTAAGAAGTCTGATGATGCTAAAGCCACCATGCTGTGAGGAAGCCCAGGTAGCATGGAAAATCACATGTAAGGGCTCTGGTTAACAGTCCAGTTGAACCCAAGCTTCAGTCATTCCAGTCCATGCTCTAGCCATGTGAACGAAGAACCTCCCAAATGGGTCTCATTCTCAGCCATTTAGATGAGGTCCTAAATTTGAGGCAGAGACAAGTCACTTCTGCTATGCTCTGTCGAATTTCCCACAAATCTGAGAATTTGATTAAATGGCTATTTAATACCACAGTTTAATACAGTTAGTTATGAAACAATAGACAACTGGAATAAGTGTAAATACCTTTCTTTGTCTTATTTTATACGTTTTTGGTCTGAATTTGGCTTTGTTACTTAAATCGCAACCCTGAATTTCTTTTGTTTGCATTTATCTCTTTAGCTCATCCTGCTATTTTCAACCTTTCTGAATTATTTTGTTGCAAATCTCTTTTAAGTACAAGCATGCTCGGTCACTTCAGTCATACCCGATTCTTTGCGATCCTATGCACTGTAGCCCACCAGGTTCCTCTGTCCAAGGGGTTCTCCAGGCAAGAATACTGGAGTGGGTTGCCATGCCCTCCTCAGAAACAGCTGAGAGTTAGGTTTTTCTTTGCACTCCAATCTAAAAATCTCGCTCACTTGATAATTGAGCCAAATTCATTTATAATTTTAATGTGACAGATAGCTTTGATTTCAGTTCGCTTGTATTATTTTGTATTTTCTCTTTTTAAGACAACCTAGACAGCATATTAAAAAGCAGACATTAATTTGCCAACAAAGATCTGTCTAGTCAAAGCTATGGTTTTTCCAGTAGTCATGTATGGATGTAAGAGTTGGACTATAAAGAAAGCTGAGCATCAAAGAACTGATGCTTTTGAAATGTGGCACTGGAGAAGACTCTTGAGAGTCCCTCTCACTGCGAGGAGATCCAACCAGTCCATCCTAAAGGAAATCAGTCCTGAATATTCACTGGAAGGACTTTCGCTGAAGTTGAAACTCCAGTACTTTGGCCACCTGATGCGAAAAACTGACTCATTTGCAAAGACCCAGATGATGGGAAAAATTGAAGGTGGGAGGAGAAAGGGACGACAGAGGATGAGATGGTTAGAATGCATCACTGACTCGGTGGACATGAGTTTGAGTAAGCTCCGGGAGTTGGTGATAGACAGGGAGGCCTGGCGTGCTGCAGTCCATGTGGTCACAAAGAGTCAGACACAACTGAGCAGTTGGACTGAACTGAACTGAACTTTTTAAGTTTAATGAAGCTTTTCACTATGTGGTCAACTTGAGAGGGAGAGAAATAAAGATGATATGTGTATATGTATGCATAGTTCTTCTGCTCTTTAGAAAAGTTTAAGTTTTTTTTCTACAGGTTCAGTCAGTTCAATTCAGTTCATTTCAGTCATTGGAAAAGTAATGTCTCTGCTTTTTAACATGCTGTCTAGATTGGTCATAGTTTTTCTTCCAAGGAGCAAGCTTCTTTTAATTTCATGGCTGCAGTCACCGTCTACAGTGATTTTGGAGCCCAAGAAGATAAAGTCTGTCACTGTTTCCACTGTTTCCCCATCTATTTGCCATGAAGTGATAGGACTGTATGCCATGATCTTAGTTTCCTGAATGTTGAGTTTTAAGCCAACTTTTTCCTCTTTCACTTTGAAGAGGCTCTTTAGTTCTTCTTCACTTTCTTTCATAAGGGTGGTGTCATCTGAAAATCTGAGGTTATTGATATTTCTCCCAACAATCTTGATTCCAGCTTGTGCTTCATCCAGCCCAGCATTTCACATGATATACTCTGCAGGTTACATCTGTATTCTGCAGGTTACATCTGTAATTACAGCTTTATATAAAATGCTCTCAGTTTTCTGTTTTTAAACAGTATCTATTAGTTTTTTCCTCTTTCTCTCTCTCCCCTTTCTCCTCTCTTCATCTCTTTCTCTCTCTCTCCTCCATCATCCAATGGTATATGATTATATAATTTTTATCTTTGTACTGATAAATAAGCATTTCATTTTCATCGCTTCATTTGGCAGCTTTATATTAAATTGTTTGCCAGTCAGTATTAATGAGGATTCAACAGACCTGTTCTCCCTCCTACTCTTTTTGCCTCCCTCTCTTCTTCACTAGAGGTAGTTGTATCACTCCTGCACTGTCATGCATATGAATATCACACTGTGGTCTCTTATTTTATTTTCCATAATTGTGTTAGTCTTGGCTCCATTTTTCAATAAATTTAAACTCACTACCAGAAAAGAATGAAGTAGGACCCTTACCTTATACACATATAAAAATTAATGGGAAATTAATTTCTGTGCTGTGCTTAGTCATGTCGGACTCTTTGCAACCCCATGGATTCTAGCCCGCCTGGCTCCTCTGTCCATGGGGATTCTCCAGGCAAAAATACTGGAGTGGGTTACCATGCCCTCCTCCTGGGAATCCTCCCAACCCAGTGATCAAACCCAGGTCTTCCACATTGCAGGTGGATTCTTAACCATCTGAGCCACCAAGAAAGCCCAAGAATATTGGAGCAGGTAGCCTATCCCTTCTTTAGTGGATCTTCCTGACCCAGGAATTGAACTGGGGTCTCCTGTATTGCAGGCAGATTCTTCGCCAGTTGAGCTACAGGGAAGGTAAATGTAAAAGCTAGCATTATAATACTCTTCAAAGAAAACATAGATGAAAAGCCTCACAACATTGGATTTGGCAATAAATTATTGTATTAAAAAAAGCATAAGAAACAAAGAAAAAATAAATGAACTGGATTGTATCATAACTTAAAACTATGCACCAAAGACACAATCAATAATGTAAAAATACAATTAACAGAATAAAAGAAAATATTTTCACATCACATATATGATAAGAATTGATATCCAGATGTATGAGGAACTCCTACAATCATGGATCTCCAACCCCCAGGCTGCAGACAGGTGCCAGTCCATGTCCTGTTAGGAACTGTGCCACACAGCAGAAGGTGAGTGACAGGGAAGTGAGGGAAGCTTCACCTGCCACTCCCCAACACTCTCACGATTGCTTGAGCCATCCCTCTCCCAACCCCCTGCCATGGAAAAATTCTCTTCCATGAAACTAGTCCCTGGTGCCAAAAAGGTTGGGGACTGCCACCTATAGCAACAACAAAAACCCAATTTTAAAATGAGCAAAGGATCTGGATAGACATTCTTCAAAAAGACAAATAAATGGTCAGTATTCAAGATACACATGAAAAGATGCTCAACATTACTAATCACTAAGGAAACGCAAATCAAAACCACAAGGAGATACCACCTCACACATTAGGATGGTTACTATTAAAAAAAAAAAAAAAGAAAGAAAGAAAATGACAAGTGTCGGTGAAGACAAAAAGAATCTGGAACCTCTATGCACTGTTGGTGGGAAGGTAAAATGGTGAAACCACTGTGAAAAACAGTAATGGCAGGTCCTCACAAAATTAAAAAGAAAACTACCATATGATCCAATAATTCCTCTTGTGACTATATTCCCANAGAAAATGACAAGTGTCGGTGAAGACAAAAAGAATCTGGAACCTCTATGCACTGTTGGTGGGAAGGTAAAATGGTGAAACCACTGTGAAAAACAGTAATGGCAGGTCCTCACAAAATTAAAAAGAAAACTACCATATGATCCAATAATTCCTCTTATAACTATATTCCCAAAGAATTGAAAGCCACTTGGCTTAGACATATTTGTATATCCACATTCATAACAGCTGTATTCACAATCAAGAAAAGGAAGATGTAATCCAAGTTCTCATCGGAGGATGAATGGATAAACAAAATGTGGCATATACATACAATGAAAGGCAAACATGCCTTTGAGACGTGGCAGGCTTGGTTTCAGACCCCTGTAATGAAGTGAATATCACAATAAGTGAGACAGAAGAAATTTTTGGTTCCCCAGTGTATACAAACTTAAGTTCAAACCATACTCTAATCTATTAAGTACGCAACACCATAATATAGAAAATAATATACATGCTTTCATTTAAAAATACTTCATTGTTAAAAAATGTCAAAGTGATTACGATAGTAATATCAAACATTACTGATCACAGAGACTTCCCTGGTGGTCCAGTGGCTAAGACTCTACACTCCCAGTGCAGGGGACCCACGTTCGATACTTGGTCAGGGAACTAGATCCCATGTGCCACAACTAAGTGTTTGCGTGCTACAACTAAAGATCCTATGTGCCACTACAAACCTCCAGCACAGCCAAATAAATAAATAAATAAAATTTTAAAGGAAAAAAAAATCACTGACTACAGATCACCATAACAAATATAATAATAATGAAAAAGTCACGTGGGAACATGATGCAAGTGGATGTTTACTTGCTTGGAAAAATGGTTTCCATAGATTCAATCAGTGCGTGGTTGCCACAAATCTTCAACCTGTAAAAAATGCAGTTATCTATGAAGCACAATAAAACACGATATGCCTTTATTACTCAGCCTTACAAAAGGAAAGAAATTCTGACACCTCCACGACATGAATGAACCTTTACAAAGGCGAAGTCTGTAATCCACTCCTGCACTAGCTAGACAACCTGAGTTTTTCCAATCGGGGCCCCTTGTTGCTGCACTGGGTTTGCCCCTCGACCTGAAAGCCCTGGGCAAGGAGTATGTGAAGGGTGAATTTAGGAGACATAAGACCTTTGGAACTGACAAGGCCCAGTGTTTCTTGCAGAAATGAGAGACATATGCAGCAGTGCTATGGCAACAAGCTAAAGAAAACAGACAAAATTCAACTGAAAAAGCATGTTTTGGAACCATCCTCCCAGAAGAAAATCTTAATGACTTTCATGCTGAACAAATTGGACAATAGCAGGAACTGATGCAAGAAGCCACTAAACTCAATAGCCAATTTGGTATCACTGACTCTATGAAACCAAAAATTTAGTCTATTACAATAAAGCTTAACAAAGCATTTAAAGTTCAAAAAAATTACTATGCTCAGTGAAATAAGCCAGTCACAAAAAGACAAATACTATATGATTCCCCTTAAACAGGGTACCTGTTCCAATTTATACTGACAGAAAGTAGTTGCCAGGGGATGAGGGGAAAAAGAAAAGGGGGAGTTGTCATTAATGGGTATGGAGTTTTTGTTTCACAAGATGAAAAGTGTTCACGAATGGTTGCCCAACAATATGAACTAACACACTTACCACCACTTTAAGAAATGGTTAAGATCATACCTTTTATGTTATGTGTATTTCACAATCAAAAATAAAATTTTTGAAAAGAGAGGGGGAAATGTATATTAAAAGGAACTCAAAGACATATCAGTAGCAGTGTAGAGTCCATATTTGGAGCTCAATTTGAACAAATCAGCTATTCAGAAAATTTATGAGACAATCACCAAATATGAACACAACATTTGATGGCATTAAAGAAATACTGTCATTTATTTTTAGGTGTGATAATGGTACTAGGCATTGTATTTTTAAAGTATTCCGTATATCTCTTCTGTTTCAGAGATACTACAAAAAATGTAATGGATGAAATGACATAATGGATTATTTCCAAGTTGGAGGACAGGGAGAAAATGATGGGAGGTATAGATTAGCCATGATCACTGTTGAAGATGGTTAGTGGTTACCTGGGAGTTCATTATGCCATTCTCCCTATTTTTGTATACTTTGAAATTTTGCCTAACAAAAAAATTCAGTTTCAGAAAGAAAAGAAGCTCATTGCTAGTTCTTTTTCCCCTGACGAGTAAGGCATCACTTGATGGGCAGAATTTGTCCCATGAGTAGTTTACTCACTAAAGGCTCACGGCAATGCTCATCCCTGAGATTTTCCACATGTGGTTGGAGTGAGTAAAACATCCTTGGCTCACACTTTCTCTCCCTGAGAATCTGAGCAGCACCGTTATTCCAACTCCTGATGCTGATTGTGGCTGTGAATATGAATGAATATGAAATCAGCCTGATATTTTTCCCTCTCTAAGTTACTTCAGACTTTTACTGTGCAAAATATTCTCCCTTCATTTTTAGAGTTCAATCTCAGTCTCTTGTTATGATGGTCTGGGTCAATATTCCTTGGTACACACTGTCTTTTCAGTTTTTGTAGACTCACATTTTCTTATCAGAAAGTTTCCTTGACTTGTATCTTTAAATGTTTGGGTTTTCCTTCATCGTTTATGTTTTTCTCCTGTTATTCAAATGAATGTATCCAGGATGTCTTTTTCTTGTCTTTAATGTCCATTACTTCTATCACTGTTTTTATGATGACTCTTTTCTTCATATTTCTTCCACTTGTGTCTTCATTCTATGTTTATTTATTTCCTGCGTTTCAGTTCACCTTTTATATTTTCTGCTTACCCCCCACCTCTCCTCTGTGTTCTTTAAATTTTTCTTTGTGGTCTTCATTCATCAAGCTAATTGCTTCATTGGGTGTATTTTTATTTTAATTCATGACAAATTGTCAGGACCAGAATGTCATCTGATTGGGAGTATTTTCCATCTGCAGGACAGTTTTGCTACTCTTTTCTACATTTCTTCCTATAGCATCTATCAATGTCTTCTTTTTTCAACTTGTCATCATTGAATGAGTTGCACTTTCCCAAACCAGCTATTTACATGAAGTTCTCTGACTGAGGAGAGGCCAGGGCAGCCCTCCAGAATATATTCTCCTCCGCTGCCCTAGAGTTGGGGCTTCCCAAGTGGCTCTAGTGTAGAAAACTCATCTGCTAAGGCAGAAGACATAAAACACACGGGTTCGATTCCTGGGTCGAAAGATCCTCTGGAGGAGGGCACAGCAACCCACTCCAGTATTCTTGCCTGGAGAATTCCATGGACAGAGGAGCCTGTCGGTCCACAGACTCGCAGAGTCGGACACGACTGAAGCAACTTAGCACACACACCCCAGAATTAGATTGTTCCGTGCAAATACAGCTCACCTTTGGTGCTGCTGGTTACTGCATTCCTTGGAGCCAAACCAGGGAAGGCACACTCTTACACTAGTCCTGCTAACCTGAATTCCTGGACAGCTATGCTCATTTTAGCACTTCAGTGAACCCTTCCCCTTCAGGATGGTATTTTCGCGGGGACTTCCCATGATCTGCCATCCCTAACTCTCTCCCACTCTGTGTTACTTTTCGTTTCCTCCTCTGCAGCTGCTACACAATTTCAGCTTCTCTTAGCAGCTCTTAAAGGTGTTGCAGACTCTGTGGTTTATATTTGTCTCCGGGTTTTTCTGAAAATGACAGATTCTTCCTTTTCTTTTTCTTCTCCTTCTGTATGATCCCTAGGACATGAGGAGGGGAAATGCTGTCATGCATAGTCTCATGCATAACAGCAGTCTGACGACATTATTAAGGAGACACTCTTGAGAAGCTTTATGCCTCCCATTTTATTGTGGCTGACTTTGGTTTTGTTACTCTGCTTTTAATGAATTTACCCTCTATAAAAACAGCTCACTTTCTTCTCACTCTGTGTGTGTTTAGTCCATCGGAGGCTTTCTGAGCAAGAGTAAACCATCTCATCTGGGAAAGCATAAAAATAATGTAAAGGGAATGATAAGCCCAGATGCAATAGAATTCTTCCACTCAGTCAGTCCTGAAATGGAAGCAGGATTATTGCAAACCAACTTATGATGCCTTACCAGCTGCTGAATTGGATCCCGCTTTAACTCTGCAAGATGACAGGATGAACTTATTTTCTTTTATGTAATGAAACCAGGATCTTTCATGGTCAGTAAGAGTGTGGAAGCATCTGGATTCATTGACTGCAGCAGACCTTAATAGTGTGTAACTCGCTGGGGGAAAATTGTGTGTCTCATATTGTCATTTTGCATCTGTTACCCTGATTAGGATCATTGTAATACATTCAGATTCATTAATGGTGGCTACTTTGGATCCCTAAATAATTAATGGAATCATAGGTGTCTCCCTCAGCAACGACCTGATGGCACTGTGTATTAGGCAGGGCCGTGAGCTCTGAGTAAACAGCTCTGACACAGCTCCGTCTGTTTTGCAAGGCACCTCCTCTTACACCAGCTTTCTTAGCCTCGCCTAGAAAAACAGGCAGAACTAAGAGTAGAAACCAAAGCAGACTCCTTGAATCACAATGATTTTAAGTGAAAGATTTGTTTTTGTTGTTCAGTCGCTCAATTGTGTTCAACTCTTTGCAACCCCATGGACTGCAGCATGCCAGGCTTCCCTGTCCTTCACTATTTCCTGGAGTTTGCTCAAACTCCTATCCATTAAGTCCATGATGCCACCCAACCATCTTATCCTCTGTCATCCCCTTCTCCTTTGCCTTCAATCTTTCCCATCATTGAGATCTTTTTATGAGTTGGCTGTTCGCATCAGGTGGCCAAATGCAAGATGCCAGTCTCCAACTCATCTGGTGATGGGTGTATGGGGCACCTGGGAATCACCATTTTGATAGGCATTCCAGTGTTTCTTTTGTGCCCTAAAAACTGAGAAGCTCTGAATGGAGTCCTCTTGTCCAGAAAAAGGCAGCAAGATTGGAAAATGTTATGCTGTGAATCCCAGTGCCGACTTCTATAACATTGTGTATGTGGATTTCAGTAGTGCTAGTGGTAAAAAAATTCACCTGCCAGTGCTGAAAATGTGGATTCGATCTCTGGGTAGGGAAGACCCCCTGGGGAAGGATATAGCAACCCACTCCAGTATTCTTGCCTGGAAATTTTCATGGACAGAGGAGCCTGGTAGGCTACAGCCCAGGGGGTCCCAAAAAGTCGGACACGATTGAGCACACACACAGTCTCCTTACCCCACATGTTTAATATGGTTTCATGGCTTGAAGGAAAGAATTTCTCCTACTTTTAAATTACAGAAAGAATCTCTTCCTCCCTCACCTGAGTTTGTTGACTGCTCTGCCTTGGTTCAACATGTACTCCAAGGATGATCAGTCAACCACATTTGAACCAAAAATGCTAATATTTTGAGATTTTTCTGAGGGCAAATCTAAACGAATAAAAAAGAAAAGCCAATTTATTAGGCTGCGATTAAAAACACACACACAATTAACTGTGGAAGTGCTTGTTTCCCAATATCCCGAGGACAATGAGTCTTGGCAGATTTTTCAATTTATCTGCATTTCGTCGAAGTAGAAGACTATACAAATAAATGACAGTGGCGTATCCCGAGGGCATTGCAGAGGTCACGAAAAGATCTATAACCCACACAAATTGCAAACATTAAGAAAGAAAATACCCTAGTCAGGAACTGTGGAGTCAATGCGCATTTGCAAATGTCTCAAGACTAGATGAAAAGAGGAGGGAGGGAGGGAAAAATGAATATAGAAAATGAAGATGCGGGAGGGGACCAAGAAAAGACCAAGGAACTCTGACACAATTTACATCCCAGAAATTATTCTGCTGGGGTGGAGGGAAGAAGCCTCTCTCAGTAGCCCTGCCCATAGCTGTGTGTGAGCATGTATTTAGTCATTCCGTCATGTCTGACTCTTTCTGATTCCATAGACTGTAGCCCACCAGGTTCCTCTGTCCATGTGTTCCACAGGATAGGAATACTAGAGTGGGTTCCTATTTCCTTTTCCAGGGGATTTTCTTGACCCATGGACTGAACCCAAGTCTCTTGCATTGGCAGGTAGATTTTTTACCACTGAACCATCAGGGAAGCCCTTCTATGGTTATCACTAGAAAATCAAACAATTAGTGGTATATTAAGGTTATCAAAGGAAGCCAGAGGAGTCTTGCAAACTCCGGATGCCTAAATTACTGTTCAAAATGTCACAGGCACAGGGAGCTAATACATGGCAGGCAAGAGGCATCACTTGCAAAAGGAAATGGGTATTGAGAGAAGATAAAAATTCATCAAAGTGTTACTAAAGTGGCTCAGGAAGTAGCCACAATGTATCAGGTTTTATTGTCAAGCATTTATTGATTTAAATTTAATCCTCACGGCAACCTTTCCAGATGATGCTTATTTTACTGCTCAGGAATCTAAATATGTATCAAGGACACTCATCTAGTGAGCCAGGTAGAATATAAACCATAGGCATCTAACTCCCAAGTCCTTACTTTAAACCACAATCCTACTATGGAAGATACTATATCCCTTTAGGCTCAAAAGCTGCCATTCTGGTAAAATATGCAGGAGAAAGAGTCTATATCTATGAGTCTACACTAGATTTGACTAGATGGAGACACTGAGCCATCTAGGGAAATTAATAAAGCTTTGCACATGGGCAGCACAGCTGATTTGCTGGATGAAGGCTGAGACTTCTGGTCAAGAATTCCCAGTTCCATCAGACATCCATGTAGACATCACATTTTCACTCAGTGAATTCGGGTTCAGTCCCTGGGTCAGTAAGATCCCCTGGAGAAGGAAATGGCAACCCACTCCAGTATGCTTGCCTGGGAAATACCATGGACAGAGGAGCCTGGCAGGCTACAGTCCATGGGGTTGCAGAGTCAGACACAACTGAGTTGACTAAACAAGGACAATGGATTATTTAATTTCAACTTTGTCAGTCTGTATTCCCAATGTTAAACACAGTATTACCTAGCACATGATAGTGCCTAGTAAATGCCTGATGAATGAGTAAATAAATATATGAAACCAGTGAATGGATGAATCAGTTTGCAAAGAAATAAGCATCGCCATATTCACCTGTAAAAAAAATCATTGCACATAGACAAGTATATCAACCCCACCGTCATCAACTCTTTTTGCCAGACATTGGTCCCCAAGCTTCTGCATAAGGAAAGGGGGTATAGTCATTACCATAGCTGCTTATATAATAGACTGTGCCGAGAAAAGCAAATATAAATGAAGATCAGGCCATGAGCATTCATTCCCAGGCTGATGGCTCACATAGCCCCAGGGGCTTTGTCCATGTGCATTAGTTTTTAGCATTCCTCTGCACTGCTCTTTTACTACAAGAATCAATCTGAACTTTTAATCATTTGTTCTTTGACCTACAGCATATGGATTTACAGCATACTTTTCACAGCTATGGGATCTTTGTCTTGGATTTTTCCATTGTTTAAAAATCAATCTTAACTAATTGAAGCTAATTTGAGATCAACAACACCTTCCAGTCTCTATCCAGGGCCTACGAAAGTATGAAAATGCCCATACAATTTTCCAGCTGAGTCAAAGTTCATTTCATGGGCAAGCGTAGGAAGGGCTCATCTTTAATAAGCAGATTCTTTAGTTGTGCAGCTTTCAGTTGATAGATGGAAAAAAACAAAGGAGAAAGTTAGACCTCTAAGTTTCAAACAAGTTTTCACCACGATTAGATATGTGGCTTTGAACAAATCGCTAAGTCACACTACATCTGTTGATCCCACTGAAAACTGAATTGCTGAATTCTCTGCCAAATCTATAAACACACACGTTATTCATTACAGTCCATCTTAGTCCATAAGTTTTCCTTGTTTATCATCAAGATTGTGAGTTACTTGAGGATGTGCCATGAACTTCCTTCTTTCATCTCTTCCATTGCTTCCAGACACTGCTAAATACAGAAAGCTAATCAGCAGTCAACTGAATTGAAGTAAATCAAGTCTCCCACATTTGCCTTCCAAAAAATTATGAAAACTTTTCCAAATTTATGTAAACAAACATTTCAATAATCAAAACAATATGCTGCACTTGGGGGCTTTTTCCTTTTGTTTTATTTCTCACTTTTGTGTCTCTGTGTGCGTACTTAAAATAATCCATGGTTTTTCGCTCTTGGTTAAAAATTGTAATGGTTTTGTACATGATTTCCCCAAGTGAAATTTCCATTGAAAATGGGAAATATTCAACTTCTGTTTTCACAAAGTGGTTTAAAATGCATGACAATTAACAAATGAGTCACAGGCAGCCTCTTCCTGTAACTAATCCACTGCAAGCCAGATTCATCAATTACAGCAAGGATACAATATCCACCCAAACAAACACCCAGATTTCCTAGACTTTGTGTATTTTTTGTTTGCTTGCCTTCCTCTTTTCTTTCTGTGTATTTTATTCATCAATTATCTCCAACAAATTATGAGAAAGGTGTCTCCCTCCTCTACTGCCACTTTCCGATCTGTACTTAACTGCAGGGTAACAGCAATAAAAGCTATAACTAACAGCACCAGCCTTCTAAATCTGCAAGCTTGGGAAGAAGCTCGTATCAGGGTGTTATGTGCTAGATTTAATGCGGATGTTGTAGTCTGAAGCGAAAATTATTTGTACAGCTGGAATATAACATTTGCATAAGTTACAATTAAAAGGGAAAATATAATTACAAATTTTCAACTTAATTTGAATGGTTTTTAAAATGCTCATTTGGCATAGGCAACAGCTTGCAGGCAAACAGAACATTCTCTCGGAGTTGCATCCCTTTGTCTGGGTATCAGTAGTGAACTCCTTTTGAAGGGTTTGCTTTAACCCCTGAATCCCAACAGTAACCAGCATTGAGAACCTAAGGAACAAGGCACTATTTGTTTTCAGAATAGGATTACAACATACACAGCAATTCATAAATATTTGCATCTTTTAATTGTTTCTAAAAATGGAGTGGCAAGTGGCCTCCAACAGTAACGTTATTTCTCCCGTGGAGCGAATGAGCAGTGGAATTTTAACTAGTTTCATTCCCTTTCAGCTCTCAGATCTGAGATCTTTNCTCAGGAAGTAGCCACAATGTATCAGGTTTTATTGTCAAGCATTTATTGATTTAAATTTAATCCTCACGGCAACCTTTCCAGATGATGCTTATTTTACTGCTCAGGAATCTAAATATGTATCAAGGACACTCATCTAGTGAGCCAGGTAGAATATAAACCATAGGCATCTAACTCCCAAGTCCTTACTTTAAACCACAATCCTACTATGGAAGATACTATATCCCTTTAGGCTCAAAAGCTGCCATTCTGGTAAAATATGCAGGAGAAAGAGTCTATATCTGTGAGTCTACACTAGATTTGACTAGATGGAGACACTGAGCCATCTAGGGAAATTAATAAAGCTTTGCACATGGGCAGCACAGCTGATTTGCTGGATGAAGGCTGAGACTTCTGGTCAAGAATTCCCAGTTCCATCAGACATCCATGTAGACATCACATTTTCACTCAGTGAATTCGGGTTCAGTCCCTGGGTCAGTAAGATCCCCTGGAGAAGGAAATGGCAACCCACTCCAGTATGCTTGCCTGGGAAATACCATGGACAGAGGAGCCTGGCAGGCTACAGTCCATGGGGTTGCAGAGTCAGACACAACTGAGTTGACTAAACAAGGACAATGGATTATTTAATTTCAACTTTGTCAGTCTGTATTCCCAATGTTAAACACAGTATTACCTAGCACATGATAGTGCCTAGTAAATGCCTGATGAATGAGTAAATAAATATATGAAACCAGTGAATGGATGAATCAGTTTGCAAAGAAATAAGCATCGCCATATTCACCTGTAAAAAAAATCATTGCACATAGACAAGTATATCAACCCCACCGTCATCAACTCTTTTTGCCAGACATTGGTCCCCAAGCTTCTGCATAAGGAAAGGGGGTATAGTCATTACCATAGCTGCTTATATAATAGACTGTGCCGAGAAAAGCAAATATAAATGAAGATCAGGCCATGAGCATTCATTCCCAGGCTGATGGCTCACATAGCCCCAGGGGCTTTGTCCATGTGCATTAGTTTTTAGCATTCCTCCGCACTGCTCTTTTACTACAAGAATCAATCTGAACTTTTAATCATTTGTTCTTTGACCTACAGCATATGGATTTACAGCATACTTTTCACAGCTATGGGATCTTTGTCTTGGATTTTTCCATTGTTTAAAAATCAATCTTAACTAATTGAAGCTAATTTGAGATCAACAACACCTTCCAGTCTCTATCCAGGGCCTACGAAAGTATGAAAATGCCCATACAATTTTCCAGCTGAGTCAAAGTTCATTTCATGGGCAAGCGTAGGAAGGGCTCATCTTTAATAAGCAGATTCTTTAGTTGTGCAGCTTTCAGTTGATAGATGGAAAAAAACAAAGGAGAAAGTTAGACCTCTAAGTTTCAAACAAGTTTTCACCACGATTAGATATGTGGCTTTGAACAAATCGCTAAGTCACACTACATCTGTTGATCCCACTGAAAACTGAATTGCTGAATTCTCTGCCAAATCTATAAACACACACGTTATTCATTACAGTCCATCTTAGTCCATAAGTTTTCCTTGTTTATCATCAAGATTGTGAGTTACTTGAGGATGTGCCATGAACTTCCTTCTTTCATCTCTTCCATTGCTTCCAGACACTGCTAAATACAGAAAGCTAATCAGCAGTCAACTGAATTGAAGTAAATCAAGTCTCCCACATTTGCCTTCCAAAAAATTATGAAAACTTTTCCAAATTTATGTAAACAAACATTTCAATAATCAAAACAATATGCTGCACTTGGGGGCTTTTTCCTTTTGTTTTATTTCTCACTTTTGTGTCTCTGTGTGCGTACTTAAAATAATCCATGATTTTTTCGCTCTTGGTTAAAAATTGTAATGGTTTTGTACATGATTTCCCCAAGTGAAATTTCCATTGAAAATGGGAAATATTCAACTTCTGTTTTCACAAAGTGGTTTAAAATGCATGACAATTAACAAATGAGTCACAGGCAGCCTCTTCCTGTAACTAATCCACTGCAAGCCAGATTCATCAATTACAGCAAGGATACAATATCCACCCAAACAAACACCCAGATTTCCTAGACTTTGTGTATTTTTTGTTTGCTTGCCTTCCTCTTTTCTTTCTGTGTATTTTATTCATCAATTATCTCCAACAAATTATGAGAAAGGTGTCTCCCTCCTCTACTGCCACTTTCCGATCTGTACTTAACTGCAGGGTAACAGCAATAAAAGCTATAACTAACAGCACCAGCCTTCTAAATCTGCAAGCTTGGGAAGAAGCTCGTATCAGGGTGTTATGTGCTAGATTTAATGCGGATGTTGTAGTCTGAAGCGAAAATTATTTGTACAGCTGGAATATAACATTTGCATAAGTTACAATTAAAAGGGAAAATATAATTACAAATTTTCAACTTAATTTGAATGGTTTTTAAAATGCTCATTTGGCATAGGCAACAGCTTGCAGGCAAACAGAACATTCTCTCGGAGTTGCATCCCTTTGTCTGGGTATCAGTAGTGAACTCCTTTTGAAGGGTTTGCTTTAACCCCTGAATCCCAACAGTAACCAGCATTGAGAACCTAAGGAACAAGGCACTATTTGTTTTCAGAATAGGATTACAACATACACAGCAATTCATAAATATTTGCATCTTTTAATTGTTTCTAAAAATGGAGTGGCAAGTGGCCTCCAACAGTAACGTTATTTCTCCCGTGGAGCGAATGAGCAGTGGAATTTTAACTAGTTTCATTCCCTTTCAGCTCTCAGATCTGAGATCTTTGGTCACATCTCCTGTACAATGTTTTTCTCATATCACAGTCTCTTTAATGGCTCCAGTTTCTGATTTTTTTCCCTCCTTAATTACATGTCTTTTTCTTGTAGCTATCTCATACTGAAAGGCATGTCATTCTTCTCAGACCCAGGCTCGTCTAGGCGTCCATGTACCGAGTCCATTTGTTCATTTGTTTTCAGAATTTCTTTTCAAGAAGCAAAGGAATTATTTTATTATCCTCAAACACGAGAATCAAAATTTTTATAAAATACTTATATAACACATTTACTTGAAACCCTGCTTTCCCAAAGTCATAACTGTGATTATTATGTAACACCCATTGTGTGGCATCAATGAATTTTGAAAAAGAGACAAAAAAGAGAAAATTATTCCATTTAATTTTTCTCAGAAAAAAAGATGGATTAAAAAAGACATATAAATGGAAAAAATGCTATTATTATAAATTATAAAATTAACTATGCCTTTCTATTTTCCTGATCCATCTTTTCACAGCTATCACCAAATAATGAGACACCAGAACATACTCTTGGAAATGCATGATTTATAAAAACTGGTCCTTTGTTCTATTTGCCCTGAAATCTGAAAAAGAAATTCTATGGGAAACCAAAGAATATAAAGTAATAATATAACCTTATTTCATCTTTTTCCTGAGAAACCACAAAGGTGCTCATTTGATTGAGAGTATTATTAAATAGTATGATGCTTTTTTAATCACAGAAACCTTGTTTATTTATGTAATAACAAATACAGGACAATGAGAAGCACCATACCACCTTCAGGAAAAGGCACTGCTGCTTCAAATGACTTGCTAAAACTAACAAGGAAACTGTCTAAATGATGACCCTCTGGACAGTCAGCTTTTGTGCAACAAAATTACAATAACTTCATCACTCAAAAATGGAATATAAGTTAGACATACATATGATAAATAAATATATACCTTAATTATATTGAAAAACTTCCAATATTTTAATAAGCTTTATCCTGGGGCCTATAAGGTCCTGTCAACCTCCTGGCCCACCAGTGTTCTCTTTTCTCTTTGATGCATTATGGATAGTTGTTTCAGACCCTAAGTTTAGATTCAAAGTCATAAGCCAGAAGTGGACCATTTCCTAGAGTAAAGGGTATTTCCCAACCAGTGGAACATTTTTAACACTGGTGAGATCATTTTAGTTGCCAAATATCTGAACATTTTCATTGCTATTTATTTGTGTTAAATATAACTACATCAAACTTGTGATTTCACCAATTTTATTCCTGAGAATGACACTGAGGAAAAATATCACAGATGGTGTTCAGGCATAGTAAAGTCATGAAAGAAGTTCTTTACTGTCTGAGCCACCAGGGGGCTTGAAAGAGGTACTGAAATGACTGAAGTTTAGGAAACAGTATCCTAAAATATCACTTCTCCATCAGGGACTGAGTTCTTATTTTTTATTTTTTTTTTTTTTAGGAAAAAAGAAATCTTTTTCAAAAATAAATTTGGAAGGAAATTAAAACCCCAAGGAAGAGCAAATTATTTTTAAATTTTACTCTTCTCTTTGGTTCATGGAAGACCGTTCTCAAAAAGAGTAGGAGAGCTGCAGCACAGTGACTTTCCTTGAATGTAGAGAGTCAGTTCGGAACAAGCTTTCTCAGTGAGATACGGCAATTTTTCCAGAAGGAGCCTCACAGCAGGCCAAGACTGGAAGGGATCAAAAAGAGCCTCTGCCAAGTCGTGAGTATGGTACAGGTTGCTTCTTGCGCCTCAGGAAGTCATGTCAGGGCAGGAAGGGAGGGATGCTAACCATCATGCGAGGGTTGCCGGGAAAGAGACCCTGGGCGGAGCTCCCAGAGGTGGAAGCAAGCAGGAGGATTAGAGCTTGCCAGCACCCCTTCCCTCCCAACTCCGCATCTCCTGCTTTTCCCCTCTTCCCTCGCTCCTTCTCTTCCCTGCCCTTCTTAATCTCTTCTTCTCCCTTCACCAACTGAATTGCTAAAAAAAAAAAATGAAAGTGCTATTTGCTCAGTGATGTCGAAATTTTGTGAACTGACTGTAACAACACGAAAATATGCTTTTTCATTATTGAATGTCTTTATGTACAGCTTTCTCTTTTCTCTTGAGTTTCAAATGTGCATGATATCAAAGTTTTATATTTCTAGTTTTCCAAAAGTGTTACAGTCAGGCTTAAAAATGGCCCTAAGTTAGTTTTCACTTGTATGTTGTTCTAAGACAAATAGTTTGTATGATTCAGTGCCCAAACCCACCACCAGGACTGAAAACAGTGGTAATCAGAGCTGAAGCAAAAGGATCCATTTTCCTCTCTTGGTAGGAAGACCTCTTATTGTTGTTTATTAGCTAAGTTGTGTCCAACTCTTGTGGCCCCATGGACTGTAGCCCACCAAGTTCTTCTGTCCATGGAATTGCCTAGGCAAGAATAGGGGAGTGGGCTGTCATTACAGTAATACATGTAACACAGGAATAATTAATGGAGTGGAAGAGTCATTATGTTTTATTGCTCTTTGTAGCATCCTGAAGAAGTTATGCCATTCTGAACAATAAAATCAAAGTCTAGAGTAATTCACTATGAAGAGAAAATAGATCATTCTTTTAAAATGTTTATGTATACCCCTTTTTCATATAAATGATATCTCCTACAGCAAGTGTCAGAATGAATGGGTGGATAGACAGGGCTTTTCATTCCAAATTCCTCAGAACCCTGCAGCTGCTTGGGTGCAGAGGAAAAGCAGGATCATGTAGAAAGCTCTCCATGTTCCACCCACCTCCAGCCCATGGCAACTCCACTGCTACCTATTTTATATATGGGAGTCATTGCAGATTTCATTTTTTAAAAAGGATTCCATGGCTTTTAAAATTTGGAAAGTCATAGGAATAAAAAAGTTCATGTGCCTGGACTGACCCTGGGAAGATGGAGAAAGAAGCACAGATGGTGAACGTTTCCTTAGTCTAATAGCTCCATTTTAATTCTTTAAAAGACCGTCTCTTGCTCTTCTGTGACTTTAGAAATTAGTCCCTACTCTCTCTATCTCCTACTCCTTGGGGGGAGGAGGGTCACATAGATCAAATGGATTGGGCTACTCTCCCTTTACAGTTTTATTTAAATTTGTCAAATATTAATAACTCAGATCTCTGTTCTAACGAGAGCCAGACAAGTCTAAATATTTCTTACAGACAGAGCTGGCAAAATTCAAAAGCTATTGGGGTGAAAGCAACTCATTAATTTCAGTGGGCGTTTGAGTCCCAAAGGGAAGGCATACATCATCATCGGAGCATTGTGATGTCACAGAGGAACTTCATTAGTGTGCCTGTTAGCAGGGAGTCATGAGAGTTAAGTGAAACAAAATGTAAATAGCTTCTTAATTAGGTGTCCGTGAAAACTAGAGAGTCTCCAGAGTCATTAGAGATGACCATGCTTGGCTGGCAGCCTTTTAGACTGAGGGTTAGTGCTGTCATAACCTTCTGTCACAGATGGAAAGTGGCTGGGAGATTCCATAGGTCCCCAGAAGACAGGGTGACGTGGAAGAAGCATTCAAGACAATCGGGAGTGACTTCATCCACATGGTTGAGGTCCCCTAGAGCAGGAGTTCTACGACTTCTTGGGGCCACTCCAGAGAGCAGAATATTTAGGAATCATCTCTACTTATGCTGAAGCAGGGGTGGGAGCAGGCATGGACAGAGACAACTTTATCAAAAGGAGTGACAAGACAGGACAGTTGCATGTAAAACAAGGAGACTGGAACATTCCTTCACACTGTATACAAAAATAAACTCAAAGTAGATTAAGACCTAAATGTAAGATCTGAAACCCTAAAATTAGAAGAGAACATAGAACACTGTTTACAGAAACAATAGTGATTTTTTTTCTAGATATGTCTCCAAAGGCAAAACAAATAAAAGCTAAAATAAACTAATGGGACTTAATTAAACTTTAAAGCTTTTGCACAGCAAAAGGAACCACCAGCGAAACTAAAAATAACCCGCAGATTGAGAGAAAATATTTGTAAATGCTATGACTGACATGGAGTTAACGTCCAAAATACATAAACAGCTCGTACAACCCAATATATTAAAAAAAGACAAAAAACTCTAAAAAAAAAAAAAACCCAATCAAAAAATGGGCAGAGGGTCTGAATAGACATTTTTTCCTAACAAGACATACAGAAGGCCAACAACAGGCAAATGAAAAGATTTTCAATATCACTAATCACTAAAGAGATATAAATCAAAAACAACAATGAAATGAAAACCATCTCACACCTGTCAG
This sequence comes from Neotragus moschatus, assembly GCA_006410615.1. Lineage (NCBI taxonomy): Eukaryota > Metazoa > Chordata > Mammalia > Artiodactyla > Bovidae > Neotragus > Neotragus moschatus. Next base: position 3,278,599 of record SJYA01000795.1, on the reverse strand, counting down.
AATGGCTGTCATCAAAAAATCTACACATAACAAATGTTAGAGAGGAAGTAGAGAAAAGCCAATCCCCCAACAGTGTTGGTGGGAATGCACTGTTGTTGCAGCCACTACGGAAAACAGGATGGAGGGTTCCCAAAACACTAAAAATACTGCAGTCCATGGGATCACAAAGAGTCGGACCTGACTGGCCATGTGACCTAGTAATTCCACTCCTGGGGATATATTCCAAAATTCTCCGCTGATTTGAAAAGGTACATGCACCCCAGTGATTATAGCAGCACTATTTACTATAGCCAAGATATGAAAGCAATCCAAGTGTCCTTCAACAGACAAATGGATAAAGATGTGAGGTGTGTGTGTGTACGTAATAGAATACTACTAAGTCTTAAAAAGGAATGACATCCTGCCATTTGCAGCAGTGTAGACGGACCTAGAGAATAGTATGCTTATTGTGAACCAAGTCAGACAGAGAAAGACAAATACTGTAAGGTATCACATACATGTGGAATCTACAAAAATAATACAAAACAGAAACAGACTCACAGATGCAGAAAACAAACTAATGACAACTGAAAGGAGGAGAAGCAAGTTAGGCATATGGGATCAAGAAATACAAGCTACTGTGTATAAACTAGATAAGCAACAAAATACACTGTATAGTGCAGGGAAGCATAGCCATTATCTTGTAGTAACATTTAATGAAGTATAATCTGTAAAAATCCTGAATCATTTTGCTATTCACCTGAAACCAATATTGTAAATCAACTATACCTCAACTTTAAAAAGAGAATGAAGAGAATGAAACTTATTTTAATGTAGGGCATTTTAACTATTTATTTCACATTAGAACCATGAAGACAGAGTCCTGTCCCTATCAATATTACAAGAAGTTAGTCCACAAAATACCCAGACGCTAAGCAGACATCAAGTAAACTTTGAACCACAGGTTGAAAATCTCCACTTGACAGCTCTTTTCTGTCTAGATTAACATGTTAGAACTGTTGCTAGTTCCCTCCACCCTTCCACCCCCCACCCTTGCCTACAAAATTCCTTAACTTGTGCCAAGGCGCTTCAGGATCCAACCCATTCTTTCCCAGCCTTTCCTCTCATTGCAACTTAACCTGTACCCTGTCTTACAGGCCAGTCTGTGCTGGCCCTTTGGTTTAGGCATATTCTTTTATCCAAAACCTCTGAGTGGCAAATCAAATTCATCTTTCAGAATCCAGTTCAAATTTCATCTCCTTACCTGAAGAATTCATGACTCTTCCTTTGTGTTACAGACACTATCCAAGCATCTACTTTAACATCTTATTTAGAAAAGAGTGTGGGGAAAGCAGTTTTTCCCTGAGCCTGAGGTCAGCCACACCTGCACAGACCTAAAAAACCAATAGTGTGCATCCCGGGATCCCTGCACACCGGGCACTGAAGGAGTAGCTGACAAGGTAACTAGTCCCCAGTGGCAGGGGAGGGGAGATTTAGAGTAGCATGTGGTGTTGGCCTCTTGTATCTGTCCCCAGTCTAACTCCATGAACACATGGTCAGATCTTTACAGACTGATGGTTTAAGAGCATTAATTCTGAAACTCAGTGCCTCAGTGCCTCAGTGCCTCAGATTCAAATATCAGTCCTGTCACTTGTGAGTTGCCTTGAGCAAGCAGTTAACCTCTCCAGGCTCAGTGGAGATGATAATAACTCTGTTCCTGCTTCCTGAGACTATCATGAGGCTTATACATATTAGCATATATAAAACTTTCTAGCAGGACCCATCACACAAGCATCATATAACATGCCCATCATATAACAAGCATCAGCTGCTATACTTAGGAAGAGAGATGCCAATTAAGTAAAAAATTAAAATGCTGCAAGGCTTTGGGGCACATACAGCACTAATCCAGAATCCCTGAGCTGAGAGAAAGCAGAGGACCACCATAGAACAGAAGCAGTGTGGCACTCTGAAGTAATGGCATCTAGTGGGACTAGCAGTCATCATAGCCCCAGCAGAAGGCTTAGGTGCTTCACAGAGGCAGCAGCCCTCAGAGAGAGCCATCTGCCACGGAGAGAGCAGCAGGACCCAGCACAAGCAATGGCTGTCACCGTGCGGTCTCCATGGTTACCCGCAGGTGGTGGCACAAGATATCCAAAGTGTCCAGAGGGTGCAGAGCAAAGCAGTGGAAGTGACAGAGGAGCCTGGATGAAGCGAGGACACCCAGTGTACGTGGTACCAGTGTCAGCAAAGGCAGTGATGGACATTTGTTATTGTTGTTTAGCTGCTCAGTCATACTGACTCTTTGCAACCCCATGGACTATAGCCTGGCAAGCTCCTCTTGCCTGGCAAGAACGCTGGAGTGGATAGCCTTTCCCTTCTCCAGGGCATCTTCCCTGACTCAGGGATCAAACCCAAGTCTCCTACATTACAGGCAGATTCTTTACCATCTGAGCCACCAGGGCAGCCCGATAACAACAAACGAGGGGGCAACACTCAGTGGACACCACAGTCTGAGACATCAGCCCAACTCACATGTCCTTGGAACACATTCCCTGAGGTCAACCAGGAATACATGGGGGGTTGATTTGCCAGGGTACGGAGGCCCTCTAAGAGTCCAATGTGGTGAATCCCTCAAATTGTCATTGGTGGGACCACTTTTTTTCAGAAGGAAAATATTGAGACATCATGAAAAGCACCTGCCTTGGTTTCAGATAGGCCTGTGCTCTATTCAAATGAAGATATTTGAGTGTGTGTGCTAAGTCACTTTAGTCATGTCCAACTCTATGCAACCCTATGTGCCCGCCAGCCTCCTTTGTCCATGGGATTCTTCAGGCAAGAATACTAGAGTGGGTTGCCATGTCCTCCTCCAGGGGATCTTCCTGACCCAGGGACTGAACACATGTCTTTTACATCTCCTGCATTGGCAGACAGGTTCTTTACCACTGGTGCCACCTGGGAAACAAAGATATTTACAGAGCATCTATTCTGTGCCTCCGCCTCTGCTCTAGTTCGTGGAAATACCACAGTGAGCAAGGCAAAAACTTCCTCCTCACACAGAGCCTACGTTATAGTAGGGACACAGATAATAAAGTAAGAAATCAAGCTAATGAAATCTTTCTGTTTGAGAGCTGTGAAGGTAGTAAAGCTGGTGATCTGGTGTTCACGTGGGATAGAGGGACCTCCTTAAATACAGCAGTCAAAGTCTCTCGTTCACAGTAAGGACAGATGGCCAGAATGGCAGCTCAGGGGTTCTGGAGACAGAGAGTGGGACCCTAAGTTTTGGAGACTTGACATACTGGAGGAACAAAAGGAAAAACAAAGCCCACAACAGAGGTCAGCAAACTGGTCTATGGGCTAAATCCAGCCTGTTCCCTGTGTATATAAATGAAGTTTTATCGGAACATTTGTTCATCTATTACCTGTAGCTGTTTTCGTGCTCTCAGAGCAGAGTTGAGTAGCTGCAACACAAACTGTATGGCTTGAAAAACCTTTAATATTTACTCTCTGGCCCTTTACAGAAGAAAGTGTGCTGATCACTGGTCTAAAGTCTAGCCAGTGAGCTTGAGTGAGAGCAGTGGGAACAGAAATTTAGGGGGTGCTGAGGGACAGCAAACTGCAGGATACCATAAACCGTGGCAAAGAACTTGGGCTACATTCTACGCTTAATGAAAACCGTTGGAAGGGTCCAAGCAAGGGAAACACATGAGCTGATTAATATTCTCCACTCTGGGAGCTGTGTGGAGGCGGACTATAGGGACAACATGGCAGCAGGGCAGCAAGCTGGACAGATGCCACAGAGCCCAGGGAGGGAGCGAGTTACCACGGCTGAGAATGGTAGCCGTGCAGATGGGGACATGTAGTCAAGATGTGTTATCTCAGGTATAACAAATGTGAGGGTCCCAGCTCAGCTGTATAACCTTAGGCAAGTGACTCAAACTCTTTCAGCCTCACTTCCTTGTGAGTAAAACCCTCAGAGCACTATTGTGTGGATTAAATTACAAAATGCACCCGAGGTATCTGTCAAAAAATGTGTTCAATCAATGTTGGCTGTTATTGTTGGTGTTGTTGACAGGGGAGGCCCATGGAAAACTAGGTCACAGCATGTACCTCACTGTGTGAGCAGCGCCCTTCTCTCTCTGACCAGACTGGTGCTTTCCCCAGAGACAGGGAAGTAGTTATTCATCTTTATATTCCCAAAACTAGGTCTGGCACATGGTGGGTGTTTAATAAATGTATATTGATTTAACTATTAAGGTTTGAGGGTTTTTTTGAAGAAAGGAAAGGTATTTTTCATTCTGCCATTTTTTACCAGAAGTGTTTCATTCCTGGGATTGATGCGATACATTTTTATGACACGGATCATTCTGAAGATACGGAGCCAGTTGTATCTAAGGAGAGCTAGTACTTCACATCCTGTCCATTGCAAAGGGAAACTCAAATACTGTGCCCCAGGAAGCCTCTAACCCGATGAGATATGTCAACGATTACAATTATATATTAAATCTAGACTAAAAAGTCACTATGCACAAGAAGTTCAATCATGTCAGATGCTTCTGCTTATAAAAGAGCTCTGAATTGTTTGAAAGTATCGCACTGTTTTCGGACATTTATTTCAAACTAGTTGGAATTCTGATCCCTGATCCAGCCTTATTTTTTTTATTGTTACCTTTTTTCTTTTATTGAGTCATTATTCTGCCTATAATTGAGATTTCAGATTTTTTTGCAACTTTCTTTATTCTTTGACACTACCACTTATGAAGAAAGTCTGGAAAATTTCCTTTCATAAAGGAGTTAAATTTTTGCATCATAAAATGATCGATACTGTCTAAACAATTATTTCAAGTGAAATTAATATGACATCCATAAATAGGTTCACATTTTGTGCCATTTTAATTTTTTTAAGAGGGGTTAAATACCATGATGGTTTTACAATACAAAATTATAAAACCCTAAATGGGCCATCTCAAATAAAATGTTACATTACCTGTTGTATTCACAGTAGCTACATGTGTCTTTACTATGTACCTGTTGATATATCTAAAAAGGAGCTAGAATTTCTTTAAAATTAAAATAAGCTAGTTGAGAAAATATCTCAGCTGTGGTCACCAAATCATAGCAGTACTATGCAAAGTTATCAATTTAGCAAACAAACTCTAAACATATGGGAAACTGAAAATAACAAAAAATATTTAATATAATAGGACATGAAAGAAGAAAATCCCTTATAATAGTTTAAAAAAAAAAAAAAGTAAGAAAGAAAGAAATCCCTGAAACATCAGAGAGCAGCCATGAGGAAGGAGTTGGTTGTTTTTTTTTTAACACGAAGTCTGGCATCTCACAAATAACGTATGTTCCATATTATGTGGCAGTTGCTATGGTAACAACCTTTATTTTCTGAAACAGTACACAGATGTGTACAACATACTAACTTGCTGGTTATAAATTACAGCTTTTCCCATAGTTCAATAACTTAAGAAATCTACGCTTTCAAAATCTCAGAAGTTCTGTTGTTATTAAATTTCTCTTATGATATAATTTTCTGTGTACTTTCAAAATGAGAGTGTTCCCAAACAGGCCAAGAGAACGGAGGGATGAGAAAATGGGGCGCATCAGACAACAGCAGCAGACTGAGTACTGTTTTCCAGAGTCTGGATGAAACCCACTGAAAGGAGGAGAGAATGATTTTAATTAATTAGGCGTCATGCACAATAGCGACGAGAAATCAGTCACTAGCAAAATGATGTTACAAATAAAGTTATGAACTGATTTCTTATTACAAGGTGCCATATTTGCAGTTTTTAAATAAATGAAGATTATTTCTTAGAAGTGTTACAAGCATTAATATAGTTTCATAAGCTGCAATGGTGTGGGGAGTGAATTAGCCTGACTTCAAATGAAGTTTTCTGAACCTCAAAAATGCCTGAGTCTGGGAGAAAATTTATATTACTATATTTAATCAGGAATTAGCATCCTTTTGTAAGGTTACAAAACAAAAGACAGATTTTGACTGATTGGAATTTTCATGTAAGTATGTATAGAAACAAATCATAGAAAACTTGAGTCCTGTAAATAGCTTTTTCCCTACTCCTAAAATTTATGTTCACTATATGCTTAATCTGACTATTTTCCTTTAGACGGTTCTCTGTGCAGATTCTCAAACCTTATCTAAAAGAGTCATCTCTGCAGCGTTTATCAGGTTAAAATTTATTAACTGAGAAACGCATTTGAAAACAAAGTTTTTAGTTTAGCCTTTACGGTTAAACTCCATCTACCTAAAATAATAAAAGTATTTCTAATAATCGAAAAAGGTATAAGCATCCTCATATAAAAAGTAACAAAGCACTCCTAATTTAGAAACTCCAGAAATTACTCTGCTAACGGATTTTCCTACCAAACGTAAAATGCTTGGAAATGCTACTTCAAGTCACAATACTTTTACTTTCACATTCAAAATTGTCTTATAGCAGCAAAGACTATATGAGAAACAGCTGAGCACCGTGCAGATAAGAACAAATCATTTTGAAGAGCCTGACCATTAAGTTGTTATTAAAATTTTTTCTGATGCTTTCCACTCACGCTCCTTCCTGTATCTTCCCAAGATAAATTATAAACAGGACCATGACTAATCCTCTCAAATTCTTACGTTATAAGGGAGAGTTAAATTATCACCTAATGGGGACTCTGAGGCTAGAACTTGGAACCTGTAGAAAAAGAGTACTGCACTGCTAGATGAAATTTAAAAGTATGACTTAAATTACATTTAAGTCATCAGATAATTACGAACTTTCTTCTCTCTTATATTTATCTGGCATATTTATTGAATTGCACACTATGCTTTTACAATAAAGTGCTTTTTACGTTGCCGCCTTTGTTCATCCAAAATAAACCTGACAGTTATCCTTTTATAAGCTATTCCGAGAACATTTTCTCTTCTTTGAAGCTGATTGATGCACTACTTTAAATGTTCCTGCAAATATCTTTCCAATTCAAGTTTTTGCATAATGTAATAAGAAGATAAAAGAATTCCATACTTCGACAAGAGACATTACAATGCAAGTAGAGACATTGTCAAGGGCATTAACACGCTCCTAATAGCAATAAAACCTTCTCACTGTCGGATGCAGAACATGCTCCCACCAAACCACCACACATTATGGTAATTGGCTCCAATTTCTGACTCTTACATTGTAAAGTTACAGAGTTAGGTAGAACTGAAACACAAATCTGGAGTACTCATCTTGTTAGCCTTCCCATTATCGAATGTTTGCATTCTACCTCGAACAAGAACCGGTCTGGTCGGCTGCACCACTCTTCACTGTGTTATCATATTTTTGCATCCTGACTCATTTTTATTCCTCCTGACTCCGATATAAATACATATTTTTTTCCCCAAATAATCCTTTTCTAACTCCACAACATCACTGTAACATAGATAGCGTTTTCCTCAGAATTTCAGTGGAACAAATGTGTTCTCCGTGCATGCCTATGTCACGTCTCATTCACTTTATGTTCTCTCATCACAGGAAGATACAATGGGGAGAAATATTCCATGAGGACGCTTTGATTTTTCTTTACAACACACTACTAAATTACACGGGTAGCCTCTCCAACCTGGCCGAGAGGGAATATAATTTCAAACTAAACTTGAGCCCAGATTCTGTTATTAAATAGCAAAGAAAAAAGAGTTCTTGGCATTCTTTCTCTTAGATGGGGAGCAGGGCAATGGGGAATTGACACAAGTCAGTCCTTGGTGATTAACCTGCAGTTTATGCTTGTGTTTCCAGGTGACGTGCCCATCATGCAGGAAGCTTCTCGGAGGCTGTGGCGAGCAGCCTGTCTGCTTTGAGAAGTGCAGATCTATCAGGATCCAGAATCGGGCTCTGAAAAAGCTGTCATTTCATGTCTCTAAAACAGCCTCTGATTTAATGTACAAGATGTCAAGAAGTAAAGGACAATAAAATAAAAGCCAAAAAGGAGAACTATTTCAATTAAGAAGCATTTCTAAACCAATTCTTGGAAATCACATAAAATAAAAGCTGTCAGAACCAATCTGTGTTTAAAGGTTGATTTCTGTGGTGCTTACATGCAACTCGCAAGGCAGGAAAAAAAATACAAATTATTAACAGAGAGATCTCACCTTAAAAATTCCATTCTCATGAGATAGATATTTGGGTGTTAAACGTTTCTAATAGATATGGGGAAAGCATGTGTATGACGGGTGGTGGGATTTGGAGAGAGAAGGCAAGAAACAAATCCTCATATGTAAAAAAAAAAAAAAAAAAAAGTCACAAAGGTAAGCTCCAGTCCTATAAGAACAAGGAGTTTCACGCATTTCCAAGAATTTAATATTTTGATTGCCAATAATTAAAAGCCTTATGTAAGACTCTAGGAATTTCCCTTTTATTGCCATGATTTTTCCAATGGTGTTCGAATGTCCTTTCCAGAGAAAGACAAATATTTCTTCAAGTACTGACCTATCACCCCAGTAATCAAATATCTTAAAGGTGAATTGGGAAAAAAAATCTTCATGAAATTTGAGGCAACCTTTAATCTAAGAGTATAATAATATTAAACAAAGATATAAGCATTACCAAAAATAAATAAAATTCTGCCCCACATGACTTTTTGTTATGGGAGAAGCAAATTTTACTCCTATTTGTCTAAAAAATATGCTGTTTAAGAAACATGTATTTAACTTCAACTTACTACTGTCCTTAGGATTTTTATGATGTGATGCTTTTTATTCTACATTTTCTATTAAGAGGGATATTGGACAAGAAACAAATAGATGAATTCATTTGCTATCCCCATCTGATTTGTATATTTCAGGGATATACCCCTTCAATGATCTATTTCTGGTTCCTTTGTATAAAAAAGAAATTAAGTTTCTCTGAAGAGAATACTGTAAAGAAGAAAATTCACTCCCTCATCATCAAATTGAGAAGTTCTCTAAAAGTAAGTCTTCCAGAAGCATTAAGAGAAACAGACTAAGTACTGCCTCCAATCAAAAGAAGAAAGATTACAAAATCAACTCACTCATGATTTCCTTAATATACTTAAAAGAGATAAAATCCCACTGATGCCTCTAAAAATAAAAATGGAAGAAAGGGCAACTTTATTGATTCCTTACAAACCAACGAACATGTAGCTTATTGATAATACTAAACACCATCTAAGCCTTTAGTGATTTTCATCTGAAAGTCTGCCTCTGAATGAAGGTTTAAATCATCGTATTAATATATTAGGGGGGAAATTATCACGGGAGACACTGGAAATTAATTAAAAAGCCTGCACTCAGTTTGTTTGTGAGAGAAGATAAATATCACACATGGGAAAAGATGCCTGACAACCGCCATAGTTTTCAGATCCAAAATTAGACCCTGACAGCTATGTCTTTGTACGACGCTCCTTGGGGTATGATATGCAGAGATTTAGAATATAAAGATTTCTGAGAGAAGTATTTATTACTGACACTTCCGAAACATTCCATGTGTGGCATCACAAAGCATGCTCCACCTCAGACAGAAATGTCAGGTTTTCTTCCAAGATTTTTTTTTTTTCCTATTCCTCTTCCCCCATTCCCATCCTTCCCTCCCCATCCAACACCATCCCCCTTCTCCTCCAAAACATGGGTTTTTTTTAAGAAGTTCAACAGCAGCCCCTGGTGGAGTTCAGCCGTCGTTTCAGCCTGAGCACAGTTAGAGAAACGCCATCCGTCCTGTCAATAAAAAGAAAAGTATGAGCGTGTGTATATTGCCGCATCTGCATGCTGTTACCACAGGTCAGAGATCAAAAGGACCCCGAATGTACAAATGCTGTGTTTTGCGATGGTAATTTCAGCCAATTTCAGCAGCTGGAATTTTGAAGAATATATATATGTCACAAACAATAAACATCTGTCTCCAATGTCACGTTCATTTTATGCATGAAGACCAATAATTAACTGCTTGTGAATAATGCTTACTGCAGAGTGCAAAGAAACGAAGAGGCTCCGCACATGCGAGCCAGTGATCACCATTTTGTTTGGCTCCTGTTGTGACAGATTAACAAAATAAGCTACACACTTAGCAAAATAAGCTACCCAAAGTGACAATTCTATTCACAGGAAGGAGCTCTCTGGGTCAGAGCTTAGGAAGCACCCAAGATTGGCCCCATCAAAACACAAGCTGGATTTGCAAAGGAGCCCAAGAAATGCTCTTCAGAGAGACCACGATATTCCTTTCCCTGCTTAGTTGGCAGCCCAGATTATCATTCAGGGCCCAAGGGGAGCTTAGTAGCTCCTTGAATAGGCAGGATAAGTCCATGCTTCATGAAGGTGCCTGGTAGAGAGGTTCAAATCCAGCTACCCTTCCTGTAGAGCCATCTGCCGAGCAAAGTCACCTTTTTCTCAGCATAAAGGCATGGCTCAGTGGCTAAAGCCCTATACCGTTGGGGCTGCATCACAGCAAAGAGATTGCTTTTTCCTAATTCATACAAAGGTGCCATGTCAGTTCCAGGTGGCCCTCATGGCCACCTCATGGCAAGCTGAGGGAAAACTACATCCTGAAGAAGTTTATTTGCCTGGCTGAGATTCTCAAGCACACCAGGGCTGGGGGACCTGGTGAGCATTCACCCCCTGAGGCTCATGTTAGGACAAATGAACAACTGAAAATTATCCCAAAAGACCCAAAGATTTACTTGCATAAACTTATTCAACATCTTTCACCTGTATATTTAGATTTTCTCTTCCTAAACAATGCAGTTTATTAACAGGAAAAACAAATAGTATTTTTAAAGCTTAAAATAGCTCTATGATAAATATGGGAATAGAATAAATATTAATTTATGTGAAAAATTGTTTTTTAAATATTGAAAATATTGTACTTCACATTAGCCCTTGACTGGTCCATGAGCTTCACTTGGAGCTCTTGACTGATCTCAAGTGAAACTGATTCAGGGAGCTTAAAGTGTTGAGACTAGAGATTACCCCATGATAAGTCACTTCAGCTCAGTACAGTTCAGTCACTCAGTCATGTCCGACTCTTTGCAGCCCAGTGGACTGCAGCACACCAGGCTTCCCTGTCCATCACCAACTCCCAGAGCTTGCTCAAATTCATGTGCATTGAGTCGGTGATGCCATCTAACCATCTCATCCTCTGTCATCCCCTTCTCCTCCTGCCTTCAATCTTTCCCATCATCAAGGTCTTTTCCAATGAGTCAGTTCTTTGCGTCAGGTGGCCAAAATATTGGAGCTTCAGCATCAATCCTTCCAACAAATATTCAGGGTTGATTTCCTTTAGGATTAACTGGTTGGATCTCCTTGCAGTCCAAGGGACTCTCAAGAGTCTTCTCCAGCACCAGTTCGAAGCTTCAATTCTTCGGTGCTCAGTTTATTTTACGGTCCAACTCTCACAACCATATATGACTACTGGAAAAACCATAGCTTTGACTAGACAGACCTTTGTTGGCAAAGTGATGTCTCCGCTTTCTAGGTTTGTCATAGCTATTCTTCCAAGGAACAAACATCTTTTAATTTTGTGGCTGCAGTCAATGTCTGCAATGCTTTTGGCACTCAGGAAAATGAAATCTGTGACTGTTTCCACTTTTTCCCCATCAATTTGCCATGAAGTGATGGGACCAGACGCCACGATCTTAGTTTTTTGAATGTTGAGTGTTAAGCCAGCTTTTTCACTCTCCTCCTTCACCTTCATCAGGAGGCTCTTTTGTTCCTCTTAGTTTTCTGCCATTAGTGCGGTATCATCTGCATAACATGCAGAGCCCTAAAAGACGCAGTGAGGCACTTGGCTGGTTTCCTATAGGAATGGCCTTTGCGTGAAGTCTTACAGAAATATTAAAACTTAACTACAGAAAAGAGGGTGAGAGGCCAGTCATGGAGGAGAATCACTCTGATCCAAGGGGTGAAAGTGTCAAACTCCGTAGTATATCCAACGCACTTGGGCAGCTTGGTATCGCCAGAGCGTAAAGTGCAAGATGGTCAATGACAGTGTAGAGGTTGCAAAGGAGGGTAAGGGCAGCCATGGAGAGGCTGTCTGTCCTTCTAAGGAGGCTGGAACAGTCCTATAGGCCACAGGGAACAACGAAAAGACTTATTTAAGGAGTGATGTAGCTGGGAGAAGAACGAAACTGGTCAGGGATTTGTTGTAATCACTCATGAGAAAGAGGACCAGTTCAGTTCAGTCACTCAGTCGCTCAGCCTTCTTTCTGGTCCAACTCTTACACCCATACATTACTTTGGAAAAAACCATAGCTTTCCCTGAATCCTGGAGGTGGAAATGGGGTTGGAAAGCAAAGTGTCAGAAACAGAGGCCCCATCAAGGGCAGTGAATGGCGCACCGCCTCTGAGCAGTGAGAAGGCAGCCTGCGTCACTCCCAGGGTTCAGGTGTGGAGACGCGGACTGAGGTCACCAAGTGAACTGGAGACTCTGGAGCCAGGGCAGGGTGAAGAGAGACGATGACAGGCTGAAGAAGTACTTCTCAAAATCTATCCTCCAGTATCCTCCACTGGCCTCTACACTCTCCTTGTAACATTGATTATTAACACTGCCTGCAAATGTCCCAGCTGGACAGGACCTCACAGGTTATTAGGTCCACTTGCTTTCAAACTGTGTGCAGTGGGAGTCCTGGAGGTGGCACAGCAGGCAGGGCTCCAGGCTTCCTTCCCTGATCCAACCCAAGAAGTTCCACTTCTACCTACGTGTATATTAGAATTCTCCAGAAGAGGCAGTTTGAAAAAGAAAGCTGCACATTACAAACCATGGACAACCTCTTCCTTTTTACAGAGAGGAAAATGAGGCCCTCAGAGGTGAAATAACTTGTCTACAGATACATGTTGGTAGCAGAGGCTGAGCTAATGTACGACACGTAGTTCAAGTCCAAATGTCCTCTGTGCTGTGTTTACTACCTGAGTAGTTGTTTACTTTTGCGGTGCTGTACAGAGTTGGCATCACAAAACTTATCACCCACATGCCTTTAGCAGTGTCCTCAGTTTTATTCTATCAGCAAATATTTACTGAGCAGCTTCTGCATGCCAAGACCTCTTTTACTGAGATCACCTGTGCATTTTTGTTTGTATCCCCAGTTGTAGCTTTGAATTCTTTGGTAGAGTTCTAAGTGTCCCCAAATGGTATTCAACTGTGACTGGATGGGCCATAACCTGGTATACTAGGGGTTATTTTAGTCCCAAATAAACAGTATTATTATCAGAGGAATGCGTTTCCTAATTTACTGGAGGATATAGCTAATTTGAGCTTCCCTGGGGGCTCAGATGGTAAAGAATCTGCCTGCAATGCAGGAGATCTGGGTTCAATCCCTGGGTCAGGATGATCCCCTGAAGAAGGGAAAGGCTACCCACTCCACTATTCTTGCCTGGAGAATTCTATGGACAGAGGGACCTGGTGGGCTACAGTCCATGGAGTCACAAAGAGTCGCTATTAGCAATGTATCTAATAGCTAATTTACATTTTTAATCTAAGTTTTTTAAATCCACTTTTTAAAATCCATGAAGTTCCTAAAGTACAGTAAGGTACTAGTTGTACTTTTTAATGAATTACTTTTTGGATGTTACATAGATTTTTCCATACACATTCCAGTGCTCACTGGAAATAATGACCCCAAACTCACAGATACATGAAATAATCACAGGAGAGTTTGCTTTTTAAAAAATGAGAATTCAAGCCAATAAATCTAATAAGCCTTCCTCTCCATCATACTAACTCAGGACCAAAAAGGTGAGACCCCATGGACTGTGCCTTCTGTCCATGCAAGTTACATGGACAAGAACACTCCAGGCAAGAATATTGGAGTGGGTAGCCATTTATTTTTCTAGGGGATCTTCCTGACCCAGGGATTGAACCGGGGTCTCCCACATTGCGGGCAGATTCTTTACCATCTGAGCCACTGGGGAAGACTCAATTCCTAACACAAGGAAAAGCAAATCTTTGCTCAACCAGAGGAATAAATAAATAGAGGCAAATGTTTGCTGAGGGGTTATGGCAGCCTATTGACATTTTTCTCAAAAGGTCTCATCCCATCTTAAAAATCCTGTCCCAGGACTCCTAGAAGAGAGTAGTGAGCAGCCCCTCCATCAAGTGTGTGAGTGCAGGGAGAAACAAGAGCCAGCAGGGGAACACCCTCCCACTCATGGGCTACCAAATATAAGATTCACACAGACCTTTCCAGAAACATCCTATAAGATCTCAGAGGCAGAAAAGAAACAACTGCTCAGTTTCTCCTGCTAAGGAATCCAATCTTCACTTTATTAAACTTCTTAAAATAAGGAAGCAGGAAATCCGTCTTTCTTCAGTTGCCTCTTTATACTTCACCGCTCCACCCTAATTGATCTCTCATTTTCTTTCTCTACTCTTCCCATTTGCAGATAATTTTAAAGGCAGAAACTGGGGACTTCCCTGTTGGTCCAGTGGTTAAGAATCTGCCTTCCAAAGCAGGAGACATGGGTTTGAGCCCTGATGGAGGAAATAAGATCTCCCATGCCGAGGGTTAGCTAAGTCCGCACATTCTAGATCCTATGTGTTGCAATGAAGAATTCACCTGCCACAATTCTCCAGGCAAGAATATGGAGTGGCTTGCCATGCTCTCCTCCAGGGGATCTTCCCGACCCAGAGACAGAGTCCACATCTCTCACCTCTCCTGCGTTGGCAGGCAGATTCTTTACCACTAGCACTACTGGGAAGCCCTGAGATCTAACACAACCAAATAAATAATTTTAAAAAATCAGAAACTCTGTATACACCAACATGCACAAAATCCAGTTAGTGGAAGTGGATTGTAAGCAACAGAGAAAGGGAAAGAAAAGAGAAAATCCAAGATTATAGCTCCAAAAGATTTCAAGCCTCACTTGTTACAACCCCATTGCTTTCCAGGTGAAAAATCCAAGTCAAGTTACTTGTGCAAGAATATCCCATGCCACTCTTCCCCAATAGTGGTATCACTGGGTACAGAACAAACAAAAATGTTTCAAGGATCAAACAAAAGCCTAATTGACTCCCCAGGCTCCCATTTATAGCAGCCTCTTTCTGCTACAAAGCACGTTCGTGGGTGGACACACTGAATCCAGACAGAGCAAACATTTACCTGTTGACCTCCCACTTCTCATTTGCACAAGTTCATCCAGAGTTAACATTCTCCTGAGGTAGTCGTGTTTACGGTATTTTGATCTGGTGTCCTGAAAAATCTTCTTTCATAGCAACTGACTCAACAGAAGTTAATGGGAGCTCACTACACAACAGACCTAGATGGACGGTACCAAGAACATTCTTTTGCTCCCTTGTTTATTTGCTTACCACCTTGTCACTATGCAGTCATGATCAGGAACCATATTTCTCCCCCAAATCCAATAAATTCACATTGTCTTTTTCATACAAAGAGATTTTAAATGGTTTAAATATCTCTTTAAGCCTATCCTCTCTTGTAGATGAACAATATTGTTTCAGTACCTCCATGTTCCTCTGTATTTGGGTGTTCTAGCTTCTTTATTCCTTTGAATTCCTCTGACTGTCCTTTGGACTGGCCCTGTCTGAATGCAAGGACATTTAGTTCCAAATTAATGAAATTCCACATAGTACATGAAGGCTCACTAGGAACATTTAACAAAATGAAGTGCCTTGATGAGCTCTTCAAATTCCTCGGAGTCCAATGACTGAATGTGTCTGAAATGGAGAATTGAGAGTGGCTTACAAACACAAGGTAGAGGAGCACAGAATTTTCTGGCATATCCTTGGAAGCATCTGATGAAATGCTATTAAAAGATTCAAAACCATTCAGGTGGTTATGAAAATTAGCATAGGCCCACATACCTAAGACTGAAAGAAATTAAGCTGGGCCCAAAACATACCTGACCTTATGAAAAGCAAATTGTTGACTAAAAATTGGAAAATGTGACCAAGCTTTAAAAGGGAATATTTCCCATGGTTAAGATATGGCTCATCTGAGAATTCAATAAATATTAGCTGTTATTACCATTTCTCTTCTTAGCATTTCAACTTATTGTTTATTACTGTGATTAAAAATATTATACAATGCCTCCAATAAGTCTGTGAAAATTTACTTTAATTACCATGTTAGATATAATTGCACTTTTGGAAATAATAATGCATTGTATTTTTAAAAAAATTTTTTTTATCTTATTCTTGCCTCCCCTACGTCCCAGGCCTTTCATTAAATTTAGTTAGGATAGAGTCAAAAACCAAAGCAAATATCTTGTTAGCTAGTGGCATTCTATTGACACTTGGAAAGTCATACTGTTATGAGAAATCGGGTGCAAGTAAATCAGCCTAAAGATCGTTTGAAAGATTCCACCTTTATTCAAAATCATCAGAATGCTTTGGAATACCTGAAAAGTATTTCTCCAAGCAATATATATATATATATATAAGTAGATTTAGCCACACATCCATTGAGCATTAATTTTATACAAGATATCATGCACATTGCTCTGAGAAAAGTCAGGAAGTACCACGTGGGTCCCTGCCCTCATGGAGCTTGCTCTCATGAAGAGAAGTTCATTTATTCACGAGGTTTTGATTCCACACTTCTTCCAGATAATTCTGAATAAAGAGGAGGAAAGCCATTTTTTTTTTAACTGTAAGAAACCTTTGGTTGAATCACCATGTCTTATACGATAGCTTAAGAATATATTTTCTTTTGTGCGTTTTGATATTTGAGAATAATGAATTCAAAAATTATTAGGAAAAGTAGGTCTGTAATTGATCACCTAGGGAAACTATGCAAAATCCCTTCAAAATTCCCACCAGAAGTAAAAGAGAAGTGGATTCAGACACAGCTCTCTGAAACCTTCCCAAGCTTTCTCCACTGGAATTCTAATTAGTTAAGACCCCTTTAAGCAATTTTAAAGCTGCTTAATTTAAATACAGGAAGTGTTTCCTTGGGCTCTATAATACTTTGGCAGAGCTGATCCTATTTCCTGAGATTAAATAGAAGAAAATTCTTTCCTCAGGAGATTGAACTGCACACAATAAGATCATTCATTAGAATGTTCATATAAATTCGAAATATATCACGGGAAGAGTTAATGTCTTCTTCATGAAAAGTAACAGCCTAGAAATGGTAAGTGGAGCCATGACTGGTTTTACTCTTGAGTTTTGGTCTTTGTGGGTTGCAAGTCCTCCAGGAAGAATTACTGAGGTGATACCTCAAGTTGACAATGAAACCAAATACAGGATAACTAAAAAAAAATTGTCCATTTTCCCAAATAAAAAATATCTTCCAGTATTATTTGCTTCTTCAAAGTTTTGCTTCTATTTAAAAAAAAAAAAAAAACTGTACCTTCTGTAACTTAATTTACTTCACTTTGTCCCACTTAGGACTTAGCAACAGGAAAATCTCAGAAACTTCATACCAAAACCTGCTACTCAAAAGTCCAGCTGGTAAAGTGAGTGGGGAAGGCCATGCTTCTAAAACTGTTTTTATCATCCAAGAAAACAAAGAGGAGCAGTTTTGAATCCCTCGCCATCTTTCTGTAAATTTACATCACCTCACTAAATTTGATAGCTAAATAGTCTACTGACAATGTTGTTGAGACTTGTGTGTCAGATTTCGAAATGTTATTGTGGAGGCTTACTTTGATGGTGAGATTTGAGAAGCTTATTTCCCTGCTAAACAAATGTATTATAGAGTGATGGATAACAGAGATTCAAAGGATTACAATGAGAGATCAAGGAGCTCACCTGTAATATCTATTGCATTGACAGCCGACTTTATTGAAGTTTCACAATATTAACGGCCTCTCTGTGGACTGGCTTAGCCAGCTAGGTGATTATCAATTTATCACCAGTCAAAACACAGGTTCCTTCATGTACAGTGTCTGTGGCATAATCATGTACCTTTAATCCGATCAAACTGGAATGAGCCTACTAGAGTGATTCTTGTAAAGACAAAACATCAGTTAGGAACTTCTCTAATGAAATTATGCCTAAATTCATTGTTTGATAGAACATTTTTCCAAAGCCTAGATCAAGAATTCACCACTCCAAAAGGAAATAAAGTCCAAGCTTGAGAGGCAAATTAGGGAGAATATTCAGTTTGGTTCAGTTCAGTTCAGTTCAGTCGCTCAGTTGTGTCGACTCTTTGCAACCCCAAGAATCCCAGCATGCCAGGCCTCCCTGCCCATCACCAACTCCCAGAGTTCACTCAAACTCATGTCCATCAAGTCGGTGTTGCCATCCAGCCATCTCATCTTCTGTCGTCCCCTTCTCCTCCTGCCTCCAATCCCTCCCAGCATAAAGCCTTTTCCAATGAGTCAACTCTTCGCATGAGGTGGCCAAAGTATTGGAGTTTCAGCTTTACCATCAGTCCTTCCAATGAACACCCAGGATTAATCTCCTTTAGAATGGACTGGTTAGATCTTGCAGACTCTCAGGAGTCTTCTCCAGCACCACAGTTCAAAGCATCAATTCTTCAGCACTTAGCTTTCTTCACAGTCCAACTCTTACATCCATACATGCCCAGTGGAAAAACCGTAGCCTTGACTAGACGGACCTTTGCTGGCAAAGTAATGTCGCTGCTTTTTAATATTCTGTCTAGGTTGGTCATAAATTTCCTTCCAAGGAGTAAGCGTCTTTTAATTTCATGGCTGCAATCACCANCATAACCTTTGTCTCTGAGTGATCTGGACTGCCATCTCCTTACTTCTCCTACTCTTGCTTCTGATTCACTCGACTCCAGTCTTACTGCCTCTTTAGACATCACAGAGCACACCAAGGATATTCCTGCCCCATGACATTTACACTGCCTGGATGTTTCTTCCCTTAGATTCACACAGCTTATTCCCTCACTTTCTTCAGGTCTCTGCAAAAAGTCACCTTTGTCCCGATCATTATCATTACAATTCCCTCCACTAACTGACAACTTCCTATTTCTCTTCTGTTCAAGTCACAAATTGTACCCAGTGTCAATGTGAGCAATTATTGGCCTGGTGCTCAGGACAAAAAATAAACAAAATAGGCAAGGATTATTCCCTTCGTGGGATTTACATTCTAGCAGAAGGAGACAAAAACAGTTGGATGAGGAGTGTAAGAGAAAGAGGAGGGATGAGTTCCAGGGTTTTGATCCAAACAACCAAAAGAATGGAGTTGCATCTGCTAAGATAAGAAAGACTGAACATACAGCAAATTCAAAGAGGAAAAACAATCTGTTCGATGTTAGGCATGCCATGTCCTCTTTTCTGCTGAATTTTCCTCATTAGTTCTTATCAGCATTGGCATAATATACATTTTACTTGTTTACTACATATATTTTCTCTATTCTACACACTAGAATGTAATCTCTAAGAGGGTAAAGACTTTATTTTGTTCACTGCTATATTACAGGTGTTTAGAATAAATTTAGCAGTGTCATAAGCAGTTGCGGAATGCCTTCTAGATGACTGGAATTGTGCTAAGCTAGACCTATATGTTTTCTACCTGTAAGGAGCTTAGAGCATAGTGGGAGATATAGATAAATAAATAGTCTGCATACAATAACTCTAGAAATCTGGGACACCATGGGAATACGTAGGAGGGGTACCACACATAGTCTCTGCAGAGGAATTCAAGGAGCTTCCTAAAAGATGTCATATTGTAATATTGTTACCAGAGTTGAATTAGCCACTTGAAAAAGAGAAGAGCATTTCAGGAAGATGGAATAGCATGAGCCAAGCTTAGAAGCCAGAGAGACCATGAAACACCCAGGAAGTTGCAAAGTCACCTGGGATCTTAGCTGTACCCTGGAGATCGTATCTGTGTAAAAAGAAAATCAAAATAGTTATGCTTCTCAAAAATACCCTTGACTGGTAGAGCAATTACTCTACCAGAGAACCCGGCCAAGGCCAGCAAACACTGGCACCTGCAGCCAGCAGCAAGAGCAGCAAGAGCAGCAATGGCCACCGTCTCCCCCACCCACCAGACAGTTGTGGTGGCAGCAACAGCAGAGGGTTATGAGATTCACTACCCACCAGTATCACTTGGTAGACTTGACCATCAGGACCATGGCAACATGGAGGACGGCTCTTCTACAGTTCATCCGTGAAGATAGTGTCTGTGTTCCTAGTTTGCCTGCAGGCAGAAATACTCAGACTGAACAAAGACTAATGTCATAAAAATAGGTAAACGCTCCTGAGGAGTTTGAGGCGAGAAGAAATTGCATGGAAAAGTTTGGGATTTCTGTTAGCAGAATGGGAGGTTAATGCCCTTTGTAACCTTGTTTGAACACACAGACAGTGAGAGTCTGGTGACATCCGAGTTTTACAAGAGTATTCATTCTCAATAGGTGTGACCTTACCCCCAGGGACTTGAAATTGGTTCTTGGTGTGAAAATATCTTAAATATCACAATGATTTGCTGCCCTAAAAGTTGTAATACATAAACAGATGGACAGTCTATCAATGATACTAAAAGCACCAAAGGATGGGGAGTGGAAACAGGGAAGAGTGGAGAAAATCTTAAAAGGCTACTTTAAAAGTTAGAAATTTTATTTTCATGATAAACACTGAATTAAAACAAAGCTCTACTTGAGAGATGGAGACTAGGAGGATTTAAAAGATGTGTTCTTCTGGAAAAATAAAAAAACAAAAGGCAAGAATAGAAAGGAAAGCATTCTGGGTGGCAGAAAGCGCCTATGCACAGGCCTCAAGAAAAAGGAAAAGGTAAGCAACCAAAATACAATAGAGTGGCCAAGTATGATAAGGTCTGGGCAGGCTTTATTGGATTCATCAATTAGGAGGTCACTGATCATTTAACCTCTTTGTGCTTCAGTTTCAATACTTGTTAAATTAAATTGAAAAATAATCTCTAAAGTCAACTTGCAGCTCTAAAACCCTCTCACCTAGTCTGAGTCTCTCTACACAAAGAGACACAAACAAAACACATCCCTATACTTCTATACACTCCGATTGCACATGATAATCTCTTTCTTTAATCTAACTTTCCTATCTCGCTGCAGCTACATTCACTCCTGGAGAATTTCATTTCTCTTTGTTTAATTATAACAGTCCTTTTAAAAATCAGCTATGAGAGTCTGCAGTACCCCAAGAAGCTGAAATATTGGACAATAAACTGGCTAATATCAGTTCCTATAAACATCCCTAATGCCTTGTAAATACATTTTACAAACGCAATAAACTCTTTAGAACACAAAACTGACACAGACTTGCCCATGAGTGTCCAGGAGTATCTGGTGGAGCCGTGGGTCAGAGGCGGCCAGCTGCAGGGTTGGGGGCACTGAGTTGCAGCAGTGCCTGCATGGGACCTTTACCTCCACCAAAGTTTGGCTCAGGTGAAATAACAGGGAGGGAACACAGCTCCATCCATCAACAGAAAATTGGATCAAAGATTTACTGAGCATGGCCCTGCTCATCAGAACAAGATCCAGTTTCCTCCTCGGTCAGTCTCTCCCATTAGAAACCTTCCATATGCCTCTTGTCATTCTTAATCAGAGGGAAGACAGACTGAAAACCACAACCAGAGAAAAATAACCAATCTGACCACATAGACCACAGCCTTGTGTAACTCAATGAAACTATAAGCGATGCCATGTAGGGCCACCCAAGATGGCCAGGTCATGGTGGAGAGTTCTGACAAAACATGGTCCACTGGAAAAGGGAATGGCAAATCATTTCCATATTCTTGCCTTGAGAACCCATGAACAGTATGAACAGCAAAAAGATAAGACACTGAAAGATGAACTCCCCAGGTCAATACATGGCCAATATGCTTCTGGAGATGAGTGGAGAAATAACATCAGAAAGAATGAAGAGCCACAGCCAAAACAAAAAAAACACCCAGTTGTGGGTGTGACTGGTGATGGAAGTAAAGTCCAGGGCTGTAAAGAGCAATATTGCATACGAATCTGGAATGTTAGGTCCATGAATCAAGGCAAATTGGAAGTGGTCAAACAAGAGATGGCAAGAGTGAATACCGACACTTTAGGAATCAGTGAACTGTGGACTGGAATAGGTGAATTTAACTCAGATGACCATTGTATCTACTACTGTGGGGAAGAATCCCTTAGAAGAAATGGAGTAGCCATCGTAGAGAACAAGAGTCTGAAATGGAGTACTTGGATGCAATCTGAAAAAAACCAGAATGATCTCTGTTCATTTCCAAGGCGAACCATTCAATATCACAGTAATCCAAGTCTATGCCCAAACTAGTAACGTTGAAGAAGCTGAAGTTGAATGGTTCTATGAAGACCTACAAGACCTTTTAAGACTAACACCCAAAAAAGATGTCCTTTTCATTATAGGAGACTGGAATGCAAAAATAGGAAGTCAAGAAACACCTGGAGTAACAGGAAAATTTGGCCTTGGAATACAGAATGAAGCAGGGCAAAGACTAATAGAGTTTTGCCAAGAAAATGCACTGGTCATAGCAAATACCCTCTTTCAACCACACAAGAGAAGACTCTACACATGGACATCACCAGATGGGCAACACCGAAATCAGATTGCTTATATTCTTTGCAGCCAAAGATGGAGAAGCTCTATACAGTCAACAAAAACAAGACCAGGAGCTGACTGTGGCTCAGATCATGAACTCCTTATTCCCAAATTCAGACTTAAATTGAAGAAAGTAGGGAAAACTGCTAGACAATTCAGGTATGACCTAAATCAAATC
>SJYA01000795.1:3238715-3254267 GCA_006410615.1 Neotragus moschatus | reverse complement strand
TGATGCTAAAGCTGAAACTCAGTACTTTGGCCACCTCATGCGAAGAGTTGACTCACTGGAAAAGACTCTGATGCCGGGAGAGATTGAGGGCAGGAGGAGAAGGGAATGACAGAGGATGAGATGGCTGGATGGCATCACTGACTCGATGGACGTGAGTCTGAATGAACTCCAGGAGTTTGTAATGGACAGGGAGGCCTGGCGTGCTGTGATTCATTGGGTCACAAAGAGTTGGACACGACTGAGCAACTGAACTGAACTAAGCAACTGAACTGACCTGAATTGAAACTCTTTAGAATGTGTATACCTGATTTTATTTTAAGTTAAAAAAAATGATTTTATAACCCAGATTCATTCAAATTAGATGAAAAATTATCTCCTCTTGAACTATCATTCATTTATTAAATACTTACTAAGTGCCTACTGTGTGTCAAACAGTACAATATGGGCTTGGGAAATTATCAGTAAGGCAAACAGTTCGTAGTTACCAGAGGCCCAGGGGAGAAAAGCGGCATGCTGCGATTTATGAGGGCACAAAGAGTCGGACACGACTGAGCAACTGAACTGAACTGAACTGAACTGAGAATTTGCATTAGCACAACTCAGTCACTGCTATCATCTGGCTATATGAGTAATATGTTTGAACCTTAGACCTGTTCATTTTTTTGGGCTGTGTCAGGGCTTTGTTGCAGCATTCGAACTCTTAGCTGTGGCATGGGGAATCTAGTTCACTAACCAGGGATCAAACCCCAGTCTCCAGCATAGGGAGCACAGAGTCTTAGCTACTGGACCACTAGGGAAGTCCCCTTAGATCTGTTCTGACAACAGAGTCTGAGGAAGAGAAGAAGGATCAGCTTACCAGCGGAAAAGACACAGTCACTCAAAAAGAGGGGTTCTTAGTCATTGGGGGGCCATAGACTCTTAGATTCATAACTAAAATAAAATTATAAATGAAACCAATTACATTAAAACACAGTTATCATTTTAAAGTTTGAAGTATAGTAGTATATGTACTACCTTACTAACGCAATAAATAACCAGATGGAGTGGCTGTCTAATAACGACTATAATTTTGAAGCAGTGAGAAGCATAAATGACATGTTGAGGTAGTTGCAATTCTATAATGTGTTATGACAATACCTGTGAATCCTATTGATGACAAAATCACAGATACTATTAATAATACTGTGATCTGGTGCCTACATTCATAATCAAACAGAAGGTTACGTTTCAGTTAGAAGTTAATGAAAGTACAGAAATTTTTTACTCTCTAAGTTCACAGACTCCCCTGAATTCCATCCACAGACCCCTTGTAGACTGTAGCCTCATGTTCTAGAACATAAAACTAAATCAAGATTTCTCCTTTCAGCTACATGGCCCCATTGTCACTTTTAGAGCTACACATCTGTCATTGGGATTTCCTAAAGAAGTAGTGCGTCCATTATTTGGAGAACACTGCCATCCCATGGCTCCTCCTGAAGAGTTTAGCATTAATAACATCTACAACAAAGCAGTCTTTTAGGGCATTAGACCAAGCCTGCAAATTAATGCACTGGCTCATCACAATTCATTAATCAAACTCAGACTGGATTTAACAACAGATTATTAAAGACTCAAAATTATACCCACAAAAAAAAAAAAAAAAAAGGCAGCTCCCAGAGGGTCAAATGTAATGTGAATGGTTTTGCATAAAACCATAAACCTGCTATTAAATTAAAAACAGGAAAAATTATGTCCACTGCTTATCTCCAGTCATTTTTTTTTTTTTTAAGGAACAGTTATACTAATTTATTTCTTTGCTCTTCCTGGTTACACGGTAAAGGACTAAAAGGTTAAAATGCAGTGGTTCTTTTGATGTTTGGTTGAGCAACTTACACTAACAGGTACTGACTGAGGTAAAGAAATTAATGAAATTACTCCCATAATTCATTACTAATAGAACACTGTCAATGCTTTCAACTGACAATTGATACAAATCCACCTCAGACAGCAAGACACCTCATGGTAACTGACTGGAGGGCTCGCCCGTCTGATAATGTTCCACAAAGCCTAACTCAGTTGCCTTGTCTGACAATTTCCTGATCTCACCTCCGAGCTTTTGCTCTTGATGAGCAAGTCTGTTCTTTCTGTGAACAAACGCAGGGAAGGGAAAACAATTATTTGAATTTTCCTCTCTCTTCTGGGAATTTAGGTAGACCTGCTGAGGATTCCCAAAGACATAAATATTTGGAACGCTCTAATTTGGCATATTACATTGCTGCAACCAACTGTGCAATGAATTTTTTTTAAAGGTTAATATTTTAGAGCAGCAACATAAAGAGCATAACAATAATAAGAAGGATGGGAAAACTAATTTAAAGAACTGTATGATTTTGTGACATCTCTGCTCATTCCCCATTAGGGCTAAATCATTAGTTCTTTCTGATTTTGCAGAAACAGAAGCAAAAATTACTAGCACACATGCTGATTAAGGTAAGTAAGTGACATTTCTGGAAAAATGAAATGTTTTATTCAGTGTAGGTACCTGCTTGATAATTTATAGTGTGTTTTGGTCTTAGTAGTATCTATTTTAAACTCTAAATTCCTAAAGGGGAGGAACTATGTCTCTGTTGCATATCTGAAGATAATTAATAATTTTTCTTTGAAGTTATACCAAGGTGGTATATAATGATGGTATGGGTGAGACAAAATATATCAAATGATCATATAATATACATATAATACACTATTATATGCATATATAATAAAGTCCAAAACAGTCAACATATTCAAAACATAAGTACAGGGAGTGTCTAACACAACATGATTCATATTTGGATTTTGCTTATATTGTATACTGACTCCTAAGCAGCAAGTACACAGTAAAATTTTGTCATACCCCTCTTTCTTCCGCCTCCAGAAATCTTTTCTGCCAGCTCAAGATTACAACCATTCTTAACCCAACATTACAAACAACCTCCATCCATCATTCGGTGATCATTTAAAATGAAAACTATTCACTTTACCCAGGTACAGTACCTGGCACACAGTAAGTACTCCATAAATATTTACTGAGTTGAAAAAATGAAAATCCCTCTCCTCTTTCCAAATGAAAACATACTATGTCAGGATTGTTATTTCAAAAATCTGTTTAACCACCACTAATTCCTACAAAGTACTATCATAGAGATTAACTAGGAATAAGTGCCTTATAAAAATATTTTTGCAGTGAGCCTCCAATGTCTCGCAGATGCTTATTGTTTGCTCATGTGGAAAATGGATACACCTGAAGAGAAAGCCATATTTATTTGAAAACTGAATTATAAAGCCCATAGCATTGAATTTGGGACATTGTGGGTCACCGAGATTAACAAAAATGAAACAGAGATTAGCCTCTGAGTGGGAGAACTTTGGGCAGAAGAGTTCTATAGAGATATCATATTTCTATAAGGTGAAATGAGTGGACAGATTGGAATAATAGCTACAGTGGAGAAAGCCCTTGCTCTGAACCAGGCATCTGCTTTGTGGGTGACGTGAGATAGCACTAGCATCATGCAGACATTAGCATCACCACTTCACCGAGCAGGAAATTCAAAGTGCTTCGGCAGCTTACCTGAGATCATGCTAGGGAGTTGCTTGGCTACTCGAAAAACTTATCTGACTCCAAAGCCCCTGTGACGCAGTATGCTCTGGGCTGCTGCTCTTCTCTCAGACCCTTTCCCATGTGTGCCCTCCACGAGAGCACTGCCTCAAACCCAAAAACTAATCCCTGGAGGAAAGACCTGGGCCCCGTACATATCCCTGTACCAATTCTCCTTAGGCAGGCCACAAAAAAATTAATATAAGTGGCAGGATAACAAAGAAGTTAACAGTGTAGGTCATGGCATCATATGACTTAGATTAGCTTCTCTGTTCTATGACTTTCTTGCACAGGCAGTTTTATTCCTTGTGCCGCGGTTTTCTCCTAAATAAAATGGAAGTGATAATAATGCCAGTCCTGTGAGGTTAGAGTGATAATTAATTGAGTTACCAAATGTGAAATACTTGGTGCCTGACTCATAGAAAAAATGCTGAGCAATGTTGGCTGTTATTTTTAGCTCTTTTGCCCACACTGCAATGAAGATTTGGTTATCCACAACTCAGCAAGTTAGTTGATCAGCTTCCAAACACCAAGTTTTATTGAGCCTCTAATACATTGCAAACTAAACAGCAAATAGCCTGAAAGTAGTTCTCATCCAAGATGTACATGCATGCTCAGTTGTGTCCAACTGTTTTCGACCCCATGGACTGTAGCCCACCAGGCCCCTCTATCCATGGGATTTGCCAGGCAAGAATATGGGAGTTGGTTGCCATTTCCTTCTCCAGGGGATCTTCCCAACCCAAGGATCACATTCACATCTCTTGTGTCTCCTGCACTGGCAGTTGGATACTTTACCACTTGCGCTACATGAGAAGCTCCTCATCCAAGACGTTAGGTTGTAAACATAATGGACAATTAGGCGAGTCCTCCCTACATCCCTGTGGTATAACTGTGTTCCAGCATACATAGAAACACTTGATTCACATCCAAGACTGAGCGACACAGATGAGTTGATCTGCATCTGCTGATCATTTTTATTTTTGAATTATTTAGTGTTTAACCTAAATCAATGATTTCATCTTTCTGGGATTAATTTTTCAACTCTTAAATAATAACGAGGGGTAGAGATGAGCAAGTGGTAGTGAAACAGAATAGGAGGAAAGAGTTGTCATAAGCTGTGCCTGTTAAATCACTAAAGCTTTCAAATTAACCTATTATTTTAACATTGAGGAAATAGGTAAGTCATAGTTAATCTTGCAACCTTATATCCAATGTAAAAATGTAGAAATTAAGGTACAAGATCACCCAGCTAGTAATTACAATTTTGAAAACTGAACCCTCAACAGCTGCCTGCTATTTTTGTAGTTTTAACCTGCTTTTCTAATGAAAAACTTCAAACATCTTCTTTCATTGCTGTTATCTGATAAAATTCATCTTACACATTACAATTATTTGACTCTTTTAGCTGATTATATAAAAATAATAAAAATATATTGATAACATAGAAATCTCTAAATGATGAGAATAGCTTGAAATGCCACCTTCCATCTAGGCTCCAATATATGATAAAACTAAGTACCTAAAGTATTTTATAATTTTTATTAGAACTGATGCAATGCTGAATTAAAAATCATGAGTCCTTCAATCCCCACACCCATATAACCTGAGTTAGTCCTTTGAAATACAAGATTCATCGAATGAATGTGGAACAAACACTTGCATTTCTTGCCAAGGGGAAAGGACAATCACATCACATAGATATTAGCATTACCACTTTACCAAGCAGGAAATTCAAAGCACTCAAATGGACTCTGTAGATACTCTTGGTGAACACTCGCTAATCCTTTCCTCTTGGTTGGAAAAAACAAAGGGACTTAATTTATGGAATAAGGATAAGTAAGATAATAAGGATACATAGCAATCCAAGGTAAACTGAATGAAGTATACATTCATTCTTTTCTGAGGAGCCCAGCTCTTCATATGCTAAGTCACCCTCAGGTGAAAACATCTAAGAGACACTCTGACCGCAAGTCAAAAATCTACATGACAGAGGTGAACTGTGCTTGTTGTGCCTTCTTCTAAGCTATATTTCATAAAAATACTCTCTCTGGATCAATAAAATGCAAATCTTAAAATTATCTTGTAGTACTATCAAAATAAAAGGAACCTTGAGAATAAAGTTGTCATTCTTAATTAAAATGAGCTTTTTAATTTCTTTACTCTAAATAACTAAAGTAGATATTAATACTATAAACACTTAACTGACTAAAGAAAGATTCTACCCAAACCCCCAACTAGGGAACATGTAATTTATATATGATGCAGCTTGTAGCTGCTTAGCAGAGTGGTTGGGCTCAGTCTCTTTGGTCTACTTGTTAAATGATTAAATACTCTCCATCCAACTGAAAAGATATCTTCAGAGTTGCATTTGCATGCTAACACATTATTTAAACACATAAGCCATTGCTCAAGATTCAAGGAAAAAAAGCCTTAGTGACAGTACATTTGTTATGTCTTTATTAAAGATGGACTTTTCCATAGGGTTATGCGCAGTTGAAAATGAGGCTCAGTTTAATAACAAGCAAGCTTTACTAGTATTATAAAAATTATAAAATTTTAATGTTTAATGTGTTCCTTAATTATAGAAATCTCTGCAAAGAATAACATCCTTGAAATTTACTATGCAAATGCTCTTAATTTATGACAAATTGTTCCTTAAAACACAAATATTAAATCTCTATTAGATTTGTTGAGGTAATATACTAATATCCATCACTAAGGTCTTAAATTTCTGAGTAGCAATGCTGTTTGTTAGATGCAAATAAGGATCTCCTTAATTAAAATACACTATCCCCAGTCTCTCAGCAGATTTAACTCAGTCTTTATATAGGACAGGTTCATTATCTACCTCAAGTTAATAAAAGTATGACCTACTGTGGTTATTTCCTTTAAATTTTAATTTTAATTACTATTTTGTTAATGGAAATAAAGCACTAAAGAATTGTGAAGATGATCCAAAAGCAATTTTAAAAACTTAATTAAAATACCTCTTGAAAGCTTCAAAAGGAATTTAGCACTTACATGGTTTGATAACTGATGGCCTTACAAATATAGCATTAAATACCAACTCCATAAAAAAAATCTTTGGATGAATCATACTTTAGAACTATAGTGCTTCCTTATTCTGCATCTTGAACTAATGGTCCAACTAAATAAGATAAACATAAAACTTGTAATTTCAAACAGGCAAAGGTTCTTAACAAAGAAATGAAATGAATAACCATTACACAATGCCTTCACAATACATAAACCTTAAATGCATTCAGAGTTTTTGCACAAAACCATCATGGTTTAATCCAGATAATTGCAGATGTGTTCAGTTTGTCTTTTGGTCCTTCGGGACTTGAATATAAAATTAAAAGACTGGTAGGATATTGTATAAAATTCAGTACCAGAGTTTTATTAGGCAGCTTCCTCTCCAATCTAAATTTCAAAGGTTTACACATATATTATTGATCTTATCTGTGAAAATATTGGTTCAGTAAGTAGCCTTTAAACATAACACAATCCATAGATTTTATTGAGATTCACTGCTTCTCATGAAAAAGATAAGAATATGAGATGCAGGATATAACAAAGAGCATGCTTCAGGCAAGAAGCACAGTCTTTGTGATGCTCAAATATATTTAGCAGCTCTTATATTACAAACCTTGCAATGTTATGGTTCATAATGCAATGTGCATTTGGTAGCAGACTATTTGACTACTTCCAGTAAGTAAAATCCCTGAATTCATTAGCAATAATAACTTTTCTCTTCTTATAGATCTGTTTAATGGAAAAGGCATTTTGCCAGACACCACCCTCTACCCTGTCAAAAAAAAATACGTATGCCATTCTATTAGCATCACGTCACAGATCTATTTTTTTTAAACACTGGAATTTCAACGTCAGAAATTAAAGATTTTTTATTAAAAATGAAAAATAAATATATGACTAAAATGATTGGATAGCAACTAAGTCGAAGCACAACCAAATTTCTGTAATTCTGTATTACACTAGAAATGTGATTTAGATTCACAACCCCAAAATTTTACATTATTGAACCAGCATAAGAAATTTTGTAAAAATAGGAGAGACCATATTTTGGTTCTGTTTCTTTTTTTTCCCCCAATTCATCACACAAGAATTGCAAAATTATAAGTGAGTTACTTTCTAAGACTTTAAACTTAAGATGAGCATTACCCTAGAAGCACTAAATAAGAATTAAGTTGGCCCTAAAAAAATTTATAAAAGCTTAATTTAGCCTTATAGCATAGCTGAAAGATTTACAATGGAATTTAGCAGGAAGCAAAACTGCTTCTACACCAGTAATTAAAGAAAATGGAAAGTTAAATTGAATAAAAGATAGTTTATTATTCTTAAATGCTCTGGGAATAATAGATTTAATTTAAAGAGAAAGCAAATGTAGATGAGACATTTGTCAAAATCCTGAAGGGAACTTGTAAGCTTTTTCAAGGTCTTTGGAGGTTGTTGTCGTCAATTCTGTTTTAGGGTTTCATTTCATATGCACACATAATAACCTGTGTTACTTGTGCAGTTAAGGTAAATTGAAACATGAGTGCCTTTCTCTTCCCTTATTTTTAAAATATTTTTTAGATATATATATATATATATTTAAGATATTTTTAATATTACCTTGATTTTTATCAACAATGATAAGAGTGATTTAAGTGATAATCAGCATGGAAAAGAACACTGATAGAGAAAGACTTTTCTGGAAATAACTAAACATTCATTGAAAGAAAGGAAAGGAGAGAGTGAGGAACAGTTAAAAAGATTAGAGACAAGGGGTAGCGAGCTAATAAAAAAGCATGGACATCATAAGAAAATAGCAACTTGAAGTCTGTTCTTGAAATTTTATATTTGGTTGGTTGTATGTGTGTGTGTTTGTGTATTAAAAAACAGGCAGAAAGAGAGGGTGAAAGAACAATATGATTTCCTGACATCCATCCTTCCATTTAAGTTAGTTTTTTTAAAATCTCAGTTGTTTCTTTTGAGAGCAAAACGCCCCAAAGGTGTGGACCATTCATATGATCGCTTAACTATATGGCTTATGTATCTAGACTGATAAGCATTGAGAAGAGGCATAATAAATAATACTTAGAATTCAGAATTTTTACATAAAACCACAATGGTTTAACTATATTATTATAAAATATTTTGCTTGTATTTTGGCCCTCCAGGACCTATGCAAATTATTGAGCTTATAATGAACTGCATAAAATTCAGTACCAGAACTAAAAGCAAGAAACAAAAACAAGAAAAATTCAGAGCCTTTACCTTATTCAACTGTATCAGGATTCCCTAAGAATGTATAGCCCTTCCTGCATGAGTCTAAACTTTTCTCAGGAGGTATCCATCAGTGTTACAGTTCTGTGAAACACACTGAGCTAGAATCAGGAATCGGACAGAAATTCCTACCACCACCCATGTTGTTCAATAGTGCTCTGAAGGATCTAGCCAGTGTAGTAAAACAGGATAAAGAAATGTATCATAAATCAGAAAGGAAGAGAGAGCATCATACTTTGCAAATGATATTAGAAAATCCAAGAGAATCAACTAAAATCTATTAAAACCAACAAAAGAGTTCAGAGGAGTGGTAAAATACAAAACCATTAATTTTCACTTATACTAACAACAATCAGTTGGGAAATATAATAGAAAAAATACTCTACTGAAAATAAGAATTTAAAAGGGGGTGGGAGGCAGAGAGAGACATTACCCAAAAGAAAAATGGGTAAAGAATATTTACAAGCAATTAAAAGAAATATGCAAATAGCCAATTAACATGTGAACAGATGTTCAAACTCAATGATAATCAAAAATATATAAATTAAAACAAGATACCATTTTCCCCTTATGAGCACTGAAATGATTAAAAACATGGATAATACCCTGTCTTGACATGAAATGTGGAAGCAAAAAACACTGTTATACAAGTAGTATCATTCAGAATCCACATAAGAAA
Organism: Neotragus moschatus; assembly: GCA_006410615.1. Lineage (NCBI taxonomy): Eukaryota > Metazoa > Chordata > Mammalia > Artiodactyla > Bovidae > Neotragus > Neotragus moschatus. The sequence goes on along the minus strand of SJYA01000795.1, from coordinate 3,244,683 downwards.
TAAAAAACACACTCAAACTGGGAAATCTGAAGAACATTTAATAAAAGGATTATTCATGAGGGTGTGGGCAAGGGTGAAGGGAACCCAAAAGGGATAAGGCAGTACCCAAGGCTGAAAAGCTGTGCAGAGAATCTCACCTATTAGAACTGTGACCTTGTGTGTTCTGAGTCAGCCAGCTCTCAGGAACTCCATAGAAAGAACCAAGAGAAGCAGTACCTCAGTCAAACTCTCCTCCCCCTCACCTCCTGTCAGTGACCTACCCTGCAACCCTTCTATTATTAGCCCAGCCCTACCAGAAGCCAGAAGCCAAAGGACGGTACTCCCAGATCAGCTTCTGTGGGCACAAAACAAGGAAGAGAAAAAGAAGAGGATGCACTTGAAGAGGCAATAGAAGACACATAGCATATGAGTGCTGAGGGAAATATACATTAGCAAAGACAAATTGTATGATAATTCAGCAGCACATACATTTAAATACTCGTGCATACATCAAAGGAAGCAAGTACTTAAAATGGAGAAAAGCAATCTCTTTAAGAAGTGGTGCTGGGGAAACTGAAGAGCTACATGTTAGAGAATGAAATTAGAACATTCTCTCACACCATATACAAAAATAAATTCAAAGTGGATTCAGTCAGTTCAGTTCAGTCACTCAGCTGTGTCCAATTCTTGGTGACCCCATGGACTGTAGCATGCCAGGTTTCCCTGTCCGTCACCAATTCCTGAAGCTTGCTCAAACTCATGTCCATCAAGTCAGTGTTGCCACTGAACCATCTCATCCTCTGTCGTCCCCTTCTCCTCCTGCCTTAAATTTGTCCCAGCATCTGAGTCTTTCACAGTCAGTCAGTTCCTTGCATCAGGTGGCCAAAGTGTTGGAGTTTCAGCTTCAACATCAGTCCTTCCAATGAATATTCAAGACTGATTTCCTTTAGGATTGACTGGTTGGATCTCTTTGCAGGCTCTTTGCAAGAAACTCTAAAGAATCTTCTATGACACCACAGTTCAAAAGCATCAACTCTTCAGTACTTATCCAAATCTCACATCCATACATGACTACTCTTCAAGAGAAGAGAATACCTGACCACCTGACCTGCCTCCTTAGAAATCTGTGTGCAGGTCAAGAAGCAACAGTTAGAACTGGACATGGAACAATAGACTGGTTCCAAAAAGGAAAAGGAGAACGTCAAAGCTATATATTGTCATCCGGCTTATTTAACTTATATGCAAATTACATCATGAGAAATGCTAGATGGATGAAGCACAAGCTAGAATCAAGATTGCTGGGAGAAATATCAATAACTTCAGACATGCAGATGTCACCACCCTTATGGCAGAAAGTGAAGAACAAAAGAACCTCTTGATGAAAGTGAAACAGAAGAGTGAAAAAGTTGGCTTAAAGCTCAACATTCAGGAAACTAAGATCACGGCATCCAGCCCCATCATTTCATGGCAAATAGATAGGGAAACAGTCGAAACAGTGGCTGACTTTATTTTGGGGGACTTCAAAATCACTGCAAATGGTGACTGCAGCCATGAAATTAAAAGATGCTTACTCCTTGGAAGGAAAGTTATGACCAACCTAGACAACATATTAAAAAGCAGAGACATTACTTTGCCAACAAAGATCCGTCTAGTCAAGGCTATGGTTTTTCCAGTGGTCGTGTATGGATGTGAGAGTTGGACTGTGATTAAAGCTGTGTGCCAAAGAATTGATGCTTTTTGAACTGTGGTATTGGAGAAGACTCTTGAGAATCCCTTGGACTGCAAAGAGATCCAACCAGTCCATTCTAAAGGAAATCAGTACTGATTATTCATTGGAAGGACTGATGCTGAAGCTGAAACTGCAATACTTTGACCACCTGATGCAAAGAACTGACTCATTGGAAAAGACCCCAGTGCTGGGAAAGATTGAAGGCAGGAGGAGAAGGGGACAACAGAGGATAAGATGGTTGGATGGCATCACTGACTCAGTGGTATGAGTTTGAGTAAACTCCAGGAGCTGGCGAAAGACAGGGAGGGCTGGCATGCTGGTAGTCCATGGGGTCACAAAGAGTCAGACAAAACTGAGCAATTGAACTGAACTAAACTGAAACATGACTACTGGAAAAACCATAGCTTTGACTATGCAAACCTTTGTTGGTAATGTCTCTGCTTTTTAATATTCTGTCTAGGTTGGTCATAGCTTTTCTTCCAAGGGGCAAGTGCCTTTTAATTTCATGGCTACAGTCACCATCTGCAGTAATTTTGGAGCCCAAGAAAATAAAGTCTCTCTGTTTCCATTGTTTCCCCATCTATTTGCCATGAAGTCATGGGACCAGATGCCATGATCTTAGTTTTGTGAATGTTGAGTTTTAAGCCAGCTTTTTCACTCTCCTCTTTCACTTTCATCAAGAGGCTCTAGAGTTCCTCTTCACTTTCTGCCATAAGGGTGGTGTCATCTGCATATCTGAGGTTGATATTTCTGCCAGCAATCATGATTCCAGCTTGTGCTTCATCCAGCCCAGCATTTCACATGATGTACTCTCCATGTAAGTTAAATAAGCAGGGTGACAATACACAGCCTTGACATACTCCATTCAATTTGGAATGAATCCATTGTTCCATGAATGGTTCTAAAATTTGCTTCTTGACCTGCATACAGATTTCTCAGGAGGCAGGTCAGGTGGTATTCCCATCTCTTTCAGAATTTACTACAGTTTGTTGTGATCCACACAAAAAGGCTTTAGTGTAGTCAGTGAAGCAGAAGTAGATCTTTTTGTGGAATTCTCCCGCTTTTTTGTTGATCCAATAGATGCTGGCAATTTGATCTCTGGTTCTTCTGCCTTTTCTAAATCCAGCTTGAACATCTGGAAGTTCATGGTTCANTTATGGAGTTTCCTCCCTGTAGGCAGGGTTGTATCAGTGGCTTGTCAAGATTTCTTGGTTAGGGAGGCTTGCTTTGGAGTAATGGTGGGTGGAGCTGGATTTCTTCTCTCTTGAGCATGGGGTATCTCTTCACGGCTGCCCCAGCAAAGCACAGCCTCCGCTCCCCACCCTGGAGGAAGGGCATCTCCTCACCACCGATACTCAACGTGGGACAGCTCCTCCAGGTCTTCCCACACCAGCGCAGCCACCGCTCCTTGGACGGGGGTTGATCCTCCCGGTCCCCAACCCTGACCTCAGATGCAGGGTGGCTCCTCCCGGCTGTTCCTGTGCCGTCACAGCCCAGCACTCTCGGCTGCTGCCCCTGACCTTGGACGTGGGGTAATTCCTCTCGGCTGCGCTGAGTGCACCGGCTGTCGCAGCCACCCATGCTGAGTGCTAATCAATCAGTGGCTCTTCCCAGCCCCCGACCCTGGCCTCGGATGTGGGGAGGCTCTTCCCGGCCCCCAACCCTGGCCTTGGACATAGGGTGGCTCTTCCCGGCCCCCGACCCTGACCTCAGACACGGAGTGGCTCCTCTCAGCTGTTCCTGTGCCGTCACAGCCTGGCACTCTCAGCAGCTGCCCCTGACCTCAGCAGTGGGGTGGCTCCTCTCAGCTGTTCCTGCGCCGTCACAGCCCGGTACTCTGAGCCGCTGTCTCTGTCCTCCGACGTGGGGTAGCTCCTCTCGGCTGCGCTGAGTGTCCCGGCCCCCGGCCATCGCAGCCAGTTGCGCTGAGTCATCTATTTGGATCTGAAATAGCTCAATTGGAATTCCATCACCTCCACTGGCTTTGTTCGTAGTGATGCTTTCTAAGGCCTACTTGACTTTGCACTCCAGGAGGTCTGGCTCTAGGTGAGTGATCACACCATTGTGGATATCTGGGTCATGAAAATCTTTTTTGTATAGTTCTTCTGTGTATTCTTGCCACCTCTTCTTAATATCTTCTGCTTCTGTTAGGTCCATACCATTTCTGTCCTTTATCGAGCCCATCTTTGCATGAAATATTCCCTTGGTATCTCTAACTTTCTTGAAGAGATCTCTAGTCTTTCCCATTCTGTTGTTTTCCTCTATTTCTTTGCACTGATCACTGAGGAAGGTTTTCTTATTTCTCCTTGCTATTCTTTGGAACTCTGCATTCAAACAAGTATGTCTTTCTTTTTCTCCTTTGCCTTTCCCTTCTCTTATAGAATAAATACCTTAATGTAAAACTGGAAACCATAAAACTCCTGGAGGAAAACATAGGCAGAATACTCTTTAACATATGTCATAGCAATATTTTTTGGATCTGTCTCTTAAAGCAAAGGAAATAAAAACAAAAACATACAAATTGGACCTAATTAAACTTTAAAGTTTTTGTACAAGCAAACTATTGACAAAACAAACAACCTACTGAATGGGAGAAAATATTTGCAAGTTATATGACCAATAAGGGGTTAATGTCTGAAACACATAAACAACTCATACAACTCATCATCCCTCCCCGATTAAAAAATTGCCCAAAGACCTGAATAGACAGTTGATCAAAGAGGATCTGTAGATGAACTGGCAAATTAAAAGACTTAACATTGCTAACCACCATGGAAATACAAATGAAAACCACAGTGAGATATCACCGCACACATGTCAGATATCATCAAAAAGAATACAAAAAATAAGTATTGGTGAGGATGAAAAGGTAATCCTCATACACTCTTGTTGGAAATGTAAATTGGTATAGGCAGTGTGGAAGAACAGTATGGAGGTTTCTCAAAATGTTAAAAATAGAAACACCATATTACCCAGCAATTCTACTCCTGAGGATATATCTGAAAATACAAAAACACTAATTCAAAGAGATACATGCACCCCAGTGTTCATAGTAGCATTATTTACAATTGCCAAGATAGGGAAGCAACCTAGTGTTTACCCAACAGATTAATGGATAAAGATATGGGTGTGTGTGTGTGTGTGTGTGCGCACACACACACAATGGAATACTACTCAACCATTAAAAAGAATAAAATTTTGCCATTTGCAACAATATGGATGGACTTGGGGGAATTACACTCTAAAATAAGTCAGACAGAGAAAGACAAGTACTGTACAGAACCATTACATGAGGAATCTAAAAAAAATACAAAAACAAATGAATATAACAAAAAAATAACCAGGCTCACAGACACAGAGAACAATCTAGTGGTTACCACTGGGGGGTGGAAGCAAGAGGGAAGCAAGATAGGGGTAGGGGACTAAGAGGCACAAACTATTATGTATAAAATAAGCTACAAGGGAATACTGTATAACACAAGGAATATAGCCAATATTTTATAATAACTAAAAGTGAAGTGTAACTTTTTAAAATTGTCACCATATTGTACACCTAGAATACTTTGGCCACCTGATGCAAAGAGCTGACTCATTTGAAAAGACCCTGATGCTGGGAAAGATTGAGGGCAGGAGGGGAAGGGGATGACAGAGGATAAGATGGCTGGATGGCATCACTGACTCGATGGACATGGCTTTGGGTGGACTTCGGGAGTTGGTGACGGACAGGGAGGCTTGGCGTGCTGCAGTTCACGAGGTCGCGAAGAGTCGGACACTACTGAGCGACTGAACTGAATGTATAAAATAGTTTACATTCACTATATTTCAATTAAAATAAATATATAAATACTTCCATATAGTCATATTTGTTTAGTCATTTTAAAAAAGAAGTCAGTAAGAAAAAAATCTAACTATTAGCAGTCTTCCTCTATGAGAAGCTTCCCTGGTGGCTCAGACAATAAAGCGTCTGCCTGCAATGAGGGAGACCCAGGCTCGATTCCTGGGCCAGGAAGATCCCCTGGAGAAGGAAATGGCAATCTACTCCAGCACTCTTGCCTGGAAAATCCCATGCACAGAGGAGTCTGATAGGCTATAGTCCATGGGGTCGCAAAGAGTCGGACACGACTGAGCGACTTCACTTCACTCTATGAGAAGCAATGGGAAGAAATTTAGACTTCAGACTCAGCCAGGCCTGGGTTTGCATCCCCTTGACCTGCTCAGTCAGTGTTCTCTTGACTGAAAAAAAAAAAAAAAAAAAAAAAA
>SJYA01000795.1:3079227-3238586 GCA_006410615.1 Neotragus moschatus | reverse complement strand
CTAGAAAAAAAAAAAAAAAAAAAAAAAAAAAAAAACCCAGAAAGTCAAACTGATCTGAGAAAAAGAAGTTTTTGTCAAAGTTTACACCACCAAACTGTGAGGAAGTCTTCAGAAACACCTGGATCCAGGAACTTGAACTTTATTAGATTCTTTCTCTCTACCTCACCTACCAAGCCTCTGCTCGAAGAGTCTTCTGGCTCTGCTCTCTACAATCGGTTTCATTCTCTCAGGCCCTCTGTTCCCATAAGCTCCACGCATGGCCACAAAATATACTAAAAATATATTTTTCAAGAATCATGACCAGAGACAAAAGAGCTTCCTGGTATTTAAATTGAAATTGTCTCAGGAAATGGCACTGGTTGGACATGCCTGGATCCCAGGCCAACCACCAATGAATTCATATGACAAGCCAGGGCAGCAGAGCATGGTGACAGCCCTTTCTGGCACAAATGTCCCCTCTGTGGCCAAAGGACATGAGCATTTTGTTTGGCCCCTACTACAACCATAGGTATCAGATAGAGGAAACACAGTCTCCCCAGAAGAGAAATATTCTTCTGGATAATAAAAGGGTAATGAACACAATATACATACTTACCTTGGACAAAGTACTTAACATCTCTGAACCTATTTCCTCATGTGTAAAATGAAGGAGGTGGTGGTACCTACATCATACGTTTGTTGTGGGATCAACATTATGGGTTAATTTTATTCTTATTATTTTATCATTCTCTTTATTTATCTTTATATTTCCATATTATTTTATTTTTTAAAAGAACATGTATTCCTTTCATTCATGAATAAAAAAGCTTTTCCCATTTTGAGAAGAAAGAAGAATTCAACAACATAATTGAGGAAAAGCCGACAGGTAAGTTAATCATTAATTATTTAAAATTTGTGTTATTTTTATGCTGCCCTGGTAGCTCAGACAGTAAAGCGTCTGCCTGCAATGCAGGAGACCTGGGTTAGATCCCTGGGTCAGGAAGATCCCTGGAGAAGGAAATGGCAACCCATTCATGCAGTAGTCATGCCTGGAAGATCCCATGGACTGAGAAGCCTGGTGGGCTACAGTCCATAAGGTCGCAAAGAGTCAGACACTACTGAATGACATCACTTCCCTTCGCTTCACTTCACTATGTAACCATTACTAATGAAACACACAGTTATTATTCTGTGTGTTTTCCATAGTTTGTTGCTGTTTAGTCACTAAATCAAGTCATCCAACTTGATTTAGCCCACCAGGCTTCTCTGTCCATGAGATTTCCCAGGCAAGAATGCTGGCGTGGCTTGTCATTTCCTCCTTTAGGGTATCTTCCCAACCCAGGGATCAAACCTGCAGGCAGATTCTTTACCACTGAGCCACCTGGAAAGCCCTACATATGTTATTAAGTTGAAAGTGAAAGTCGCTCAGTCGTGTCCAGCTCTTTGCAATTTCATGGACTATACAGGTCATGGAATTCTCCAGGCCAGAATACTGGAGTGGGTAGCCGTTCCCTTCTCCAGGGAATCTTGCCAAGCCAGGGATCCAACCCAGGTCTTCCGCAATGCAGGCGCACTCTTTGCCAGCTGAGCCGCAAGGGAGCTTAAGTTAAATCCTCACAATTACTCCATCAGGTACTTGCAATTCCCATTTTACTGACCAAACTGAAACTTAAAGAGGTAAACTAACTTGCCCAAGTGCTGTCCTGAACCCCGCAGGCTTATAAGGGCTCTGCTTGCCCAGTTTAAGACCAAAGAAAGAGCCTGGAGTCAGCAACAAGAGACATCAGTGGTTTAAGGATGGGGGAGTTCATACATCTGAAGCAAGGTCCTGGAGCTACACCTTATCGTGTGCAGCAGACTGTGGTCAGGACATGACAGCAGTCTTCGGGGAGGGGAGGTTACCAGTGACGGGGGGATTGACATCAGGTTGGCTCATTGGCTACTGGGAAAACCATTAGAGAAGCATGTCCCTCATCATCCATTTGACAAGAACAGTCACTAGCTGGGGCCTGGGGCAAATAACGTAGGAAGGTCAGTCATGTACATAGTGTGTGGTTGAAGCAGGCATTGTTCCACAAGGGATATACAGAAAGCAAGAAAGCAGCCATCTTGAGAGGCCTGACCATATACCAAGGACACAGAACCAGTAATTAACAGAGCTGCTATGTAAATTCAGTTCTGTCTAAAGGGATCTACAAACTGCAACCTGTGAGCCAAACCCTATCTGCCTTCTGTTTTTCTAAAGCCCATGAACTGAGAATGGCCTTTACACTTTTTAATTGTTAAATGAAATAAATATTTATAACATATGCAAATTAAATGAACTTCAAAGTTCAGCGTCCATAAGTAATGTTTTGATGGAACACAGCCATACCCATTTTTATTACATCTCTCCATGGCTGCTCTAGCAATCAGACACGACTGAGGGACTGAGTACACACATACACACACACACATACACACACCTCTTTACAGGAAAAAGAGTCCCAACCTTGGTCTAAATCCAAAATCCATTATCTTCCAAGTACATCTCATTGTCTCTCCTTGATAGTGCCCAGAAATTATCTGTTGGATGCTGTAACTAGGAATCTCTGGTTGCCCAAGCAAAAGAAATTCAGTGCAGGAAGACAGAAGAGCATGAGCAAGTTCATCTTGGGGGAGTGCAGAGAAATTTCCCAGCGTGCATGCTCCATGGGATCTGACTCTTTGCGATCCTGTGGACTGTGGCCTGCCAGGCTCCTCTGTCCATGGGATTTTCCAGGCAAGAATACTGGAGTGGGTTGCCATTTCCTCTTCCAGGCAAACTTCCTGACCCAGGGATAGAACCCATGTCTCCTGGGTCTCCTGAATTGCAGGCAGATACTTTACTGCTGAGCTACTGGGGAAGGCCACAAAGAGATAAAGAACAACAATAAAAATATTATCTGTAGTCATACTTCCCTAAATGTGTCTGTTCTTAAAAGCTAAGCAAGATTGGGCCTTGTTAGTACCAAATGATGACATCTGCTCAGGACAGAGTAGGGGAAGGAAATAAAGTCATTGGTTCCCGCATGGCACAAGGAGTGACCACCCACTGACAGCACACCATCAGAAGCCTGAACTCGGTATCACACATTGCTCCCAACACCTAGTGGGGGCAGAGACTTAATCTAGACATAAACCTTGCACTATGATAAATTTACACTACTCAAAAGCAACAAAATTAAAGGGGTGAGATAAGAAATGATGTATTAAAATTCTTATAATCAAAACAAAAATATTTAACTCAGTTTGTAAATATCAGAAGCTAGTCTATTTTTCACTAAACATCAAAAATATTGACTTCCAGATTCAAAGCAATCCTAGGGAGTTTTCTAGTACATTTCCTGCTTCATTATACCAGTGCTACATTTACACTATCCTTAGAAAATAATTACCTGCTCTCTTCGCAAAAACCTCTTAAGGCTGTATAACCACATGTTTTCAAACAATCTTTTCTCATAACCTTTCTATATAAGTGATGTTTCTGATATAACCAAAACATGACCAGTAAGAGTAATTTTTAATCAGAGAGACGGAATAGTAAATCCATGACTTTCTTTTATTTTATCACTGATTTTTTTGTGTAGCTTAGATACATAGGAATTTTACCCAGGCTCTCAATTCTTTATTTATGGATCTAAGCTAATACGGAATATTTAAAGAATCAGACTTAGAAATTTTGTGAACTCCCTTTTATGGTCTCTGACCATAAATACAAGGCATTGTCATCATTGTATCACTAGACTATTTCTCAAAGTTAAGAGTCTGAGCTCCCCTAAATCAACTAAGGAGCCACTAGGCCACCAGAGGAGGACTAGACCAAAGACACAATGTGAGTGCTGACAGCTGCTTGTTAGTTGTGTGATCTTAAGCAAGTTACTTAATCTCTTAGCATCTATTTTCTTTACTGTTGAGAAAAACTGAAAGTGTTAGTTGCTCAGTCATGTTCGACTCTTTGCAACCCCATGGACTATATAGCCTGCCAGGCTCCTCTCTCCACAGGATTCTCCAGGAAAGAATACTGGAGGGGTTGCCATTCCCTTCTCCAGGGGATCTTCCTGACCTATGGATTGAACCCAGGTTTCCTGCACCGCAGACAGATGCTTTACTGTCTGAGCCACTAGGTACTGTTGAGAGGTTGTGTGTATTAATGTCTATCAAAGCCCTTTGTATAGTACTACATGCTGTAAGAAATGTCAGTTTGTATTATTGTCCTTACTAATTGTCCCTAGGATCTCAAAGACTAGAGATTTAGAAATACGACATATTTCATAGATAGATCATTTTTAAGCTTCTAATGACTGCTTAGGGTTAAGAAACCCTGGCATATATTTCATGCACAGCATTACAAGTAGGAATTCAATAGGAAAAAAGGTTGATGGATTGAGAGAAATAAAGAACATATTTTTCTAACTCATTCATATTTTCTTTGCCTCACTGGGCTTGATAAAGCTACGGTGAAGTCTTGATTGGAAATTGCATTATTACTGGCATGTATCCTTTCTCTTCTGCAGGATTTGGGTTCAGATGATGATGACAAAACCACCATGTGTCTAAAAACTGATCTTTTCAATTCTACTGTGTAACAGGTTGAGACTGCTATGTCTGTTAATTAACCCCTGAATCCCATCAAGGTAATGGAGGTATGAACTTAAGATTTATATGGCAGATAAAGTAAAGACTTTCAGAGCATGCTTATTCCACCCTATGTCCCTTCCTATCTCAGTCTGATAAAAAGCAGATTCCACAGGCCTGAGTCCATACCCACTGAGAGGAGTAAGGTTTACACTTTGAAATAAAGTGTACCACCTAACAAAATATGTCAAATATATAGTTTATAGATGCCTGGCCTTACAGAGCTGTTCTGTTCTCCTCGTATGTATTTTTGTATAGAGAAAAGATAAACAGATTCATTGCCTTTCTCATTTGATTAAATGTTGTAGTATTAGGTCAGTGATAAGATATCAACTACTTTAACTCGGAAATTATTTTAGTTACAGACAATGATCTATTTGGCTTTGTTCAAAATCAGCTCCAGGATGATCCTTCTTATATTTCCATTAACTATGAAATTAAATAGAGGAGGCAATTTTTAAAAGAGAAATATTAGTTTTAGCCTGAAACCCTAAGTGTTGAGTTTCTGCCTGCAGTGGGTTTTTTTCAATTAAATTATAAAGCATGGGTAATAGAGATTTATAATGGGAGTGCTGATACAATCTTAACTATAGGGAAAGCATCCGACATGCTCTATGCAGTATATGAATGGATTATTTGCATTAAATTATCTTTAGGAAATGCAAACAAAACAAAGAAAAATGTAAAGCTTGTAGCTTTATTAGCATAAAATTAAAGTCCTTGAATGCATAATTGTTCCATACCCAAAGCATTAACGGATTTTATTCTTAGAGTTCAAAGACCTCCTGATTAATATGTAAAATGGCCTCATTTTATAAGTGGGTTTTTTTCCCCTTTCTCAGAAGAGACAGTTCTTTGCTGCAGGAAATTACTATGAAGTTTAGAAAACACTAACTAATATTGATATAAAAGCCCTCAAATCTATGTAGCCAAAAACAATGACAACTAGATGCTATTAGAATATTTATATTTCTTCAGTCTGTGTGTGACTATAAAATGTATGTTTAACCAAATAATGCCTAGCTTAGGAAAATAAAGTTTACAAAACAAAAACGAAAAACANTAAAATGTCATTACACATATCATATAAGTCAATATAAAACGGCCAGTACTCCAACAGAAAGGCTCAGATTAAAACTGTTTTTTTTTCTCTTAATTTATTTATTTTAATTGGAGGCTAATTACTTTACAATATTGTAGTGGTTTTTATATTTTTGCCAAGGAAAAAACACCAGCCTTTTTGCTAACTCCACTAATGTTGCTAACCTAAAGGTTAAAATCAGCATTGTTATTGGCAGGAGGGAAAAAAACATTCTCTCATCATTTTTTGCATTTTCAGTTTTTAAATGGAATAGAGCAAAGTATTTCACGTATAAAGTACTTTACAGTTTACCAAGTGTTTCCATACCAGCCACCTATTTTCAAGGGACTTAAAGAGGCTTCCCTGAGAAATTACTACCCACAAATCACTACCTGTGACAGTTCTATTGTATTTCTAGCTGGTTAAACCACATCAATAATATAGAATTCAATGCTGGTTGCCACGTTTTCAGAGGGGCATTGACTAATTAGAGTGTAATGAAACGTAAATGTCCAGATGACTAGGAGAAGCCATAATTTTTGATAAATTATTCAAGCAACTTGGGAAGTGAAGAATAAGGAAAGGTATAATATCAGCTTTCAGATATTCGAAGGGCTGTCATGAAGAGATGAGTATACTAATTTTGTGTTTCTCCAGAGGCCAGAACTAGGATACAAAGCTGGAAGTAAGGAAGGCAAATTCTGACTGAAAGTAGAAAGAACTTTATATCCACGTGTGCTGTCCAATAACAATAACAGCTGCCTCTTGAGGGTGGTACCAATCTCCAGAGGTGTTCAGGCAGAAACTGAATGTCTGTCAGAGTCATAATTTTAAAAAATTAGTATACCAGGTGGAGAACTAGGCTAAAAATCTCTAAGTTTCTTTCTAAGTCTCAGATTTTACTTTTCTTAATAAAATGAAATACATAAAAGCAATAAAAAATAAGAGTTTTATTGTATGCTCATTTCTATACCAGTATAATATTCTCAATTAAGTGTTTATATTTAAGATTCTATGATACACAAAATGCTTACTTCCAACTGAAAAGAGCCATTTGGTCATTTAAAATATCCAGTGCATGAAACAAGAAATATAACAAGTTTCGGGCAACAGACCCTTATATCCTAGTCACAGATAAATAAATGCAATCATAAGAAAACATCTTTCATTTGTGAGGAAGCCATATAAAATTTACTATGAATAGGTATAAACTTAAGTATAATTTTGTAAATCAAAAATAAAGTCCTTTCTCTCTCCTCTCTAACATGCTAGCACAGGGTGGAGCAGAATAACCTGGAACTATTGAAGAGTGACTCACTTAGCTCCCTGAATCCTCCTTGATCATATGTAAGACTAAAGAGCTAATATATTTCTCTTTCACACAAGGTTTATAGACCTAGGTTCTAGTCCTGGTTTTGCTACCACGTGTATGGCCTTCAGTGAGTAATTTACTTCCATATCACACTTCAAAAAGCAGTTGGATTAAAGCATCATTTTAATTCTTTCTGGTTCTAAGGTCTATGACTTCTATATATATGATATCCTACTTATGCAGTCAAGCACTGTCGACCTTCAGGAACAAACTATAAACATAAAAACATTGTTTAAAGCCTGTAAATGTGAGCAACAATGGAAATAACATAAAGAAAAAATATATAGAAGACACATTGTGATCAGTTGGCTTACTGATTGAAAGAAAATGCACTCTCATTGAGTGATGATGGCTATAAAATCTAAGCCTTGTTACCCTAAAGTCATAAAATTTGGAAGAAGTGGAAGAGAGAGAGGAGGCCACAAAGAAGAAAAAAATTTTTAAAAAGAAAGACAAGAAGAAAGAAATCAATAAGCAGCCAAACTCTGCAATGGCAGGATTATAAAAGAGCATCCGAAATAGTGAGCAGGAAAAAGGGAGAGAGAGAGAAGAGAAATTGAGCTGTGAGAACAAAAAGAAAAGAAAGGAATGAACACTTGCTGGAGCTTGAAACAGTGTGGTCCCCTGAGGCTGGACACTGGTGGAAGCTGAAGCTCATTCATTTGTACGGCCCAGGGCTTCCTTCTACCACAGCAGACTCATGGCCATTAGTGACAATCTGGGTGCACTGAACTTAGACTGTGTCCAATCCACTCTGCATATCACAGGAGTGTATAACATCTTTAAAATGTTTTCACCTCTAAAATGTTTCCAAAAGAGTCTTGTAATTAAGGAACTGACCTTTGGATTGGGAGAAATCTCATTCATCCAAAGTTAACTGAGATGCTCCTTGGTACATGGAGTGGATTTATGGATACGTATACATGGATGATCTATAAATAGATATAAATAACTGCTTACTTGAAGGCCTAGAACAAAGCTCTAGCCATTTATATATGTATATAGGTGTGTGTATGCGTGTGTGTGTATATATATACATATATTCTGCCTACTTAGACTTCTTGGGAATTCACATTTGTGGGGGCTGACGATGTAAATCCAACAGTGGGCTTAATGAAAACCATGAAGTGCACATAAATTCACAGCAGACTTTTCTCTATTTTTTCCCCTGTGTGTTATTTTCGTGGGAATCTGGGTCTTCAGGAGAATTCTGAACAAAACACTTAATGTCATCTGGCTATCTTAGCAATATGCAAATTTCCAATAATTATTAGTAATAATTCTGGAAAATAGAAAGATTATAATAATAAAAATAAAAGTATGCCAAATCAGCTTGTACTTAATTAGAAACACTGGAACAGAAACTAAGAATAAGCTGCTATTTCCCTACAAAGAGTCAAAGGAATACTTATGTATAAGACATGATATAGGATGGTATTTAGAAATACTAATGTACACATCTTCTCCCTTGGCAATTTCTTGTATCCTTTCCTCAGTCCAGACAATTAGCATGTCCCACTTTCTCTGCAATAGGGAATGGCCATTGAAGCTGAACACAGGTAAACAAAAGAATTCAATTCTTAGACAATATTCTTCTTTAATCTTACAAGAATATTGTCCTGTATTGTATTTTTGGCTGCACCATGAGGCAGGCAGGATCTTGGTTCCCCAAGCAGGAACTGAACCCATGCCTCCTTCAGTGGGAGCACAGACTCTCAGCCACTGGGCCACCAAGAAAGTCCAGCAACATGTTTTGTAAGTTTAGTTTCAATTAAGAAAATCTAGATTTATAAGAAATCCAAGCAAAAGTTTAACCCATAAATAATAAATCTGGAGTAGTTCACAATTACTCACATTTTTAGCTTCTGTTATTTATATTAGGTATCATACTTCATATCCAACAGGACTGGACTTGATGACATCTGATAGAAAACTTCAAATGTGGCTTAAAGCCATGAAGGTATATTCTTTCACATAAAGCATAACCAAAGCTTGCCATTGGAGTTTCAGCCATCCTGTTCACATTCCATGAAGTAGAAGGGAGGAATAGGTAGCCACTCCCAGTTGGTCAACACCTTCAAGAAGCCCTTCTGCAAGTCACATACAGTACCCCCATTTACCCAGAATTTAGTCTTATGGCCATACCAACCTTCAAGGAAAGGTGCAAAGTACAGTTTCTATTCTACATAGCAATGTACCCAGTTAAGAAATTACTTGGAAAATTACTAGTAAAAAACTACTAAGAAAGAAGGTTAGAATGGAAATTAGGTAAATACTTAGTGACCTAGGAAAACACCACTAGTTTTTCTCTCTTCAGAGGACATAATAAGGGTAGGGATTAATGGGGCTTTAGGGGAGACGTTTCAAGTGAGAGAGAGAGCAGAGCCTGGAGATAAGTAGAATCAACCTGAAAGGACCAAGTGGGCAAAAGCAAAGGCAGCATTCATAGACTGCCCCAGAGTAAGCCCAGAACAGATCAGCGAGCCCCAGGGAACAAGGAGGGAGTAGTCACCGCTCTCTCACTGTCCAGGTTCCATGAGTACCAAAGCTCATCAGTGCAGAGGAGATGTGTTAGCCATCCTGGCCACCGGTTTCTGGCCAGAGCTTCCCAAGATCCAATGGCCTGTTAATGCACCAGGAAAAAAAAGTGCTCCTCTAGGCTCTGAGACTTGCCATGGTCTGGGTGGGCAATCTCCCTTAAAATGGCTCAGGATATTCAGAGGATCCCTGAAGCAGAAACTATGATACTAAACATCATGGGGCCTGTAATCATATATTTTGTTTGAATTTATATATATATATATATATATATATATATATATCCATACGTACACAAACCAGTCTTTCCAGAACCCAGAGGGATAGTTGGAATTTCTCTGTAACATCCTTCGTGTTCATTTCACACAACTCAATCTTGACTGAGATTCCAATCAGCAAAGTTCTACCCCCACAAACATTTTCTCTAGTAATGTAGACAATAAAGGTACCTTTAAAACTATAATATACAGAGGATGAGTGGAAGATACATCCAGAAATAATAGACTGTAATCAAATTGAGAAGGCATTTGAAAATAGCAGAGTAAAGAGTTCACAACTAAGCCAGTAGAAAATAGGAGTGATGTGGTTACTTGAAGATTTATCTAATTCAGTTCTACCAGTCCTTATCCACAATTTCAAAGTCCAAAAGTTGCAAAAATCAAAAATATGAGTTTTTTTAACACTGCATTTGGAGATAAAAGCCAGTCTGATCTGAACACATTGGGTATGAAAGTTTAACATGCACAATGAGAGACCATTTATTTACACCAATTGTATCATTTATACTACTTAATGTGAATATTCATACATTTCACTGAAGAAATAGCAATGTTTGATTACAGGATGCTCCCCCAGTCTCCATTATGGGGATTTTGTAATACAGAGTATCTTCTTCATATTACCTTTCTAAAACTCCCAGAATTAACAAGAAAAAGGTCTACATTCTAAAACATATCTTAAAAATAAACTAATTATTTAAAATAACATACATCTGATCTCAAGAGTTTAATATGAGTTATTATCATCTGTATTGATGTATAGGATGGGATGGGAGAAACAGAAGTGAGAAAACTAGTTTGGATACTTTCAAAAGTCCCGGCTGGAAAAAAGCAAGTGAAGCATGGTGGCCATGAGATGGAAAAGATGAGAGGATGTAAGGATCACTGAGAATTAGATTTGGCAGCTAACTGGAGGCATGGACGTGAAGGAGCAGTCAAGGAAAATCCTGGGACCCTAGTGATAATTTCAATAACAATATCAACAACAACAAAGGTAGAATTGTTAATGAGTTTGTCCTAATTGTATTGGATTTAAGCTGTTGGCAGAATATCTAAGTTGTAATGTCAGGCAGAGTTAAAACTGGGTGTTTAGAGTTCAGGAGAGAGACCAGTACCAGAGTTGGAAACCTGAGACTCAACCATATGGAGGAGATAATGAAATTTATAGCAATGGATGAAATTTCCAAGAAGCAAAGAAGTGAAAAAAAAAAAAGTACATGTGTGGAATTTTGGGAAATCACTAGCACTTTACAACATAGTTCTCTTAATTGCACGAAAGTTCTATTGCTAAAGATTAGCAGAGGCTAACCATCTCTTAATGATGGAGAAGTAGCATTGTCGGATGTATCAGAAATGCAGCAGATCCACACAGGAAGCAGTGCAATTCCAGAATTCCCTCTTAATAACACTTCAGTGCATCTGCTGCCGACAAAGAACTGAGCAAACTTCATTTTGAGATGCCCCAAGGCAGATGAGTTCACTTTTTACCTAAAATCAATACACGTCCTTGAGTCCACACTTTTTATACTCCCAGGCTAGTAGGAATGTAGATTTCATGGAGTCGATTTCTGTGACCAGCTCTGTCTCAAGCAGGACCAGTCAAGCCAAAGTAAACTACAGTTTGTCAAGTTGTTAACTTATTTTGAAAATGGTATCTTTCTTACCAATGCTGCCACAGATTCATATCAATATTTAACGTTTTGTAGCAGTGAAAACATAATAGGAAGAGATTGCAATGAATTAAGCAGATAGGAACAGAAAGCTACATTCCTCACCTCTAAAAGCAAAACTGCAGATAGGGTAATTCTCTAGAAGTATGAAGGCTAATTTTATGCATCACCTTGGTTGGACCACATTGCCCAGAAATGTGGTCAAACACTATTCTGGATATTTCTGTGAGGGTGTTTGGGAGATGGAATTCACATTTAAATTGGTGGACTTTATGGTAGATTGCCCTCCATAACTGGGGTGGATCTCCTACAATCAGTTGAAAATATGAACCAAACAAATGACTGACCTCCCCTGAGCAAGAGGGTGTTCTTCCAGCCTCGGCCCCCAAACTTGCACTGCAGCAGGGACCCTTTCCTCGGTCTCCCAGCTGACAGCTCTGTGACTTGAACTGCAGCAGGGTCTCTTCCTGAGCCTGCCGGCCCACTCTTGGATTTACCAGTCATTATAATCACTTGAACCAGTTCCTTAAAATAAACATACATCCTATTCTGCTTCTCTGGAGAACCCGGACTAGTACAGAGGGGAAAAAAGAATAAAGCTATATAGCATCAGGTAATCTGAAGAAATTGGAGAAATTGAAATCTGTGATCAGGTTGTATGGAAAAAAGTAATCTAGTCAAAAACCAAACGGTAAAGGCAAACTAAGGCATTAGATTAGTTGAAATGAAAACCTGATCGAAAATAAAGATGCCACTCCTCCACTCCCCAGCTTCTTTGAAAGTGAGAGTCACATCCAACTCTTTGCAACCCCATGGACTATACAGTCCATGGAATTCTCCTGGCCAGAATACTGGAGTGGGTAACCTTTCCCTTTTCCAGGGGATCTTCCCAACCCAGGGATCGAACCTAGGTCTCCGACATTGCAGGTGGATTTTTTTACCAGCTGAGCCACAAAGGAAGCCCAAGAATACTGGAGTGGGTAGCCTATCCCTTCTCCAGAGGATTTTCCGAACCCAGGAATCAAACCAGGGTCTCTTGCATTGCAGGCAGATTCTTTACCAACTGAGCTATCAGGGTTATTTCTCAGTAATTTTCACACATCATTGGCAGTTCTACAAGCCTTAGACATTTTTGTCTTTTTCACAAAATGGGGGATTTGCTCCTATTTTTACTTTTTTTTTTATTTCAAATTCATTTTTCTGCCCAAACAAATTCAGACTTTGGTGCCTCAACTGACAAAAATGAGTTAACTATTTTATGACAACTCCAAAATTTAAACAGCATCTTTTTCTATAGTTGTATTTGTACAATTATTTAAATGTTACATGTTTCCTTTTTGTGTAAAAATAAACAGAAAATGGCAATTAAAGGGCCAAAAAACCGTGTTAAAGGTCTCATAAAGCTAACACAGTTGTGATAAGATGGAGATCATTTGGTATGCAAAGAAAGGTGGATGTACAGCTTTTATCACACAACCTTTACTCAGTTGAGTGTTAATTATGAGACAAAGAACAAAATTAAGAATATGTAAGAAATACTAGAAATATATGATCAAATATTGTTTGATAGACAAAGGTAATTAGGAATTTTAAAATATTTTTAGCTTTCTAGAACTGGAATGTCCCTTATAACATAGATATCTATTGTTCAACTTTTCACACTCAACCTCCTCACATCTTTTAAGAGCATAGATATGTTGACAGGATTGTTGTCGTCACTGAGTTGCTCAGTCCTATCCAACTCTTTTGTGACCCCAGGCATTTTAGCCCACCAGGCTCCTCTGTCCATGGGATTTCCCATACAAGTATAGTGTAGCGGGTTGCCATTTCCTTCTCCAGGGGATCTTCCTGACCCAGGGATCGAGCCCATCTCCCACTTGGCAGGTAAAATTTTTACCACTGAACCACCAGGGAAGCCCATTGACAGGATACAGCTTCTCAAACTTCACTGTGCATGCAGATCACCCTAGGATCTTTTTCAATTACAGATTCTAGCTCCGTTGGTCTGGGGCAATGCATGAGATTGTGTCCCTGAACCATATCTTGAGCAGCATGGTTGGAAGAGACTCACACTCAAAGGTGCAAACAAACATTGCAAAAATTAGCCCATCTATGGATCACTGAAGTTATCACTAGATGTAAAATGAGTAACTGATATTACTCAGTCAAAACTACTGATATTAAACCAACTTTTTAATCCAAACTGCTTTTAGAAAAAATATTTTAAATTATTTCATTTGTTGCCCAAATTTCCATTTGTCATCTTGTTGGCTCTAACTTTGGCCCCCATACATGGAGGGCAAAGAGAGACCCAAGAAAGAGGCAGACCACTTCAGATTGGTAGGTGGTCATTTTAATAAGCCAGTGAACTTACAAATGAGGCTTGTGTTGGATGGCCACAAGATGAGTAGATCTCTGCACCCCACCAGAATTTTAGAAGCTTATTTATAAACGCCTTAATCAGGTCCAGTCACGTATTCAGTTCAGGAGTTCTCAACCACATCTTACTGTCTCAAGACTGCATCCTTGAATGGCTCCTAGTGTGGAAATGGTGGGCGGAACACATGTTCCAAGGACAGGAGAGAGGTGAGGAGCCTGTGATTGCCCAAGTCCAGCTCTTGGGTCAACCAGCAGTTCACATTCTCTCCATGACCTCCAACACTAGTTGGATTAGGTTTTTTGAATTCCTTTTTTTCCCAATAGATCTATAATGGCAGCAAAGAAGAGCCAAGGAAATATAACAACTTTCTAATATATCTCAAAAGGACTCCTTCCTCAGACTTCCTTAACTCATAAGACAATGATACCATCGTTCACCCAGCTACTAAGGAAAAAAACCTAAATATCATCTTTAATTTCTTCCTTCTTCATCTTCTACATTCAATCTGGCATCAAATCTGCGCAGCTCAGACTTCCCTGGTGGTCGAGTAATTAAGAATCCACCTGCCAAAGCAGGAAATACAGATTCGATCCCTGGTCTGGGAAGATCCCACATGGCACGAGGCAATAAGCCTGTGGGCCACAACTGCTGAGCCCAGGTTCTAAGCCCAGGAGCCACAGCTACTGAGCCCACGCACCCTAAAGTCTGAGCTCTGCAACGAGAAGCCATCACGATGAGAGCCTGCACATCACAACTAGGGAAAGCCCACCTGCAGCAACCAAGACCCACGCAGCCAAAAATAAATATATATTTCTGAAAGGTCTGCTCAGCTCTGTCTCCAAAATATATCTCATATCTGACCACTTTGCTCCGATGTCATCATAAGCAAACCATTATCATCCCTCAGCTGGACCACTCACTGCAACAGGCTCCTAACTGGCGTTCATTCTTCCTCTGTTGGCTCTCGGTACTGCTCATTTGCTTTGTAACAGTCAGATGATCTTACTAAAGTGTAAATCAGATATCACACCTGTCTCCAGTGCAATGAATTCTGACTGCAATTTTTTTAAAGGCTTATACTGGGTTTTAAGACTCAAAAGGATCTGGTTCCTACATCTGTCTCCAAACTTATCACTGTGCATATATATTATAGACAACACCCCAAAGGTCTCAGAAACAGTACCCTGTTCAGGAATATAGCCATTCCCCACCCCCAAAAAGTCCTTTTCCCAACTACAACCCCATTTGTTCACTTTATAAGTAACTGCCATCCTGACTTTTATTATACCAACTTCTTCTCTTGTCTTTTAATTTCAGCACTTGAGTAGGCATTCATGGTTTAAAGTCATTTTCTTGCTTTTGAACTTTTACAATCATATGGCATACTTTTTTTTGTGGGTTTACTTAATTTGTTCAATGTTGCTTTTTTAAAGATGGAGCCATGTTGCTCTGTATGACTATAGTTCATTCATTTAATTTGCTGTGTAGTATTTCATTGCATGAATATACTGCAATTTACTTCTTTATTCTATGTTGGCGGGTGTTTAGGTTTCTTCCTTTGGCCTGCTAAAAATAATATTGTTATAAACATTCTTATACAGGTAACCTCAAATATATGCACACATTTCTGTAAGGTATATGCCTAGAAGTAGAAATACTGGGTTATAAGCTATGGAATTGTCAGTTTTTCTAGATAAGCTGCTTGTTGAAAGCATTTGGGTCAGTTTATACTCCTGCCAATAGTATATTAGTGTTGCCATTTCTCCATTTCTTTGTTGACTTTTGCTATTAATCCATCTTTTAAATTTTAGCTATACTAGTGGGTGGCAAAGTAATACTGTTCGAATTTTGATTTGCACTTCTCATTACCAATGAGGTATTATTTCATCCATGAAGTCATGAAGGTTGTAGTTGCTGTTGTCCAGTTGCTCAGTCCTGTCTGATTCTTTACGACCCCATGGACTACAGCATGCCAGGCTTCCCTGTCCATCACCAACTCCCAGAGCTTGCCCCAATTCACGTCCATTGAGTCAGTGATGCCATCCAACCATCTTGTCTTCTGTCGTCCCCTTCTCCTCCTGCCTTGAATCTTTCCCAGCATCAGGGTCTTTTCTAATGAGTCAGCTCTTCGAATCAGGTGGCCAAAGTATTGGCGCTTCAGCTTCAGCATCATGGACATGTACAAATGAAGTGATGTGTACAAGACCAGGTTCAAGCAGGTCTGAAGGCACAAATAAACTGCATGCCCAAGTGGCTCAAATGTTGTAGTGACTACTCCTGCACAGCTGTTTCTTCCTCAGTCCACACCTAGGCTGTCGTAGTGACATCCATAGTTTATTTAGTGAGGAGGAAAAAACTCCGAGGATGGTCCTTCCCATCACAATATGCTTCAGAAATTACCATTGCAATCTAGTATGTGTCTGAAAGGTGATGAAGAGAAATCTCAGTGGGCAGAATTTTCAACAGTACTTCTGGTTGTCTACTGTAACTAGGAAAAGAGATGTCCACAGGTGTAGACCTACAGTGTTTCATGGGCAAGGGACTAATGGATCGGTCAGGTAGTCAGGGACTTTGAAAGAATAAAATCAGAAGGCTAATGACAAGGAAATCTGGAGTGGGAGTATGTGAATGGACCTCTCAGGATGAGGAGAAAATTTGAGGCTAGTAGTAAAATTTGTCCCATGTGACGTTCATAGGGCAACCACGGTGGCGAACGTCTTCCTTGATTAAGTGGACAGGATGACTCATCCTCTGGATGTCAGTCATCCTCTTTCCCTAGCATACCAGTGCTTGCTCGGTGGGCTCATGTACCAAGTAACTATGGCAGCAGGAATAGAGGTTATCAACCCAGGGATTGAACCCAAGTCTCACACATTGCAGGCAGATTCTTAACCATCTGAGCCACCAGGGAAGCCCAAGACTACTAGAGTAGGGAGCCTATTCCTTCTCCAGGGGATCTTCCCAACCCAGGAATCAAATCAGGGTCTCCTGCATTGCAGGATTCTTGGCCAGCTGAGCTACCAGGGAAACCCCATACATGGACTCAGCAACATGAAATTCTTCTCACCAATACTAATCTTACTATTGTCACTGCCGAGTACCTAACCTGCTAAGAACAAAGACCAGTCCTGAGAGACACCAGCCATCTAGTGACTAGTTAATCACATTGGATTCCTTCTTTGGTGGAAGGGCCAGCAACTGTCATGAAAATATTTATTCTGGATATGAATCCTAAGACTCTTGCTGTAAGACTATCAACCATAATCTTACCAACATGGTTCTCTCTCAAAACATAAATTCTAAATGAGAAATTCATTTCAGAAAGGGCTCACTACCATGAAATTCATAGGACTTCCCATNCTGTCATGAAAATATTTATTCTGGATATGAATCCTAAGACTCTTGCTGTAAGACTATCAACCATAATCTTACCAACATGGTTCTCTCTCAAAACATAAATTCTAAATGAGAAATTCATTTCAGAAAGGGCTCACTACCATGAAATTCATAGGACTTCCCATGTACCAAATCACCCAGAAGTGGCTGGATTGATAAAGTAATATAATGACCTACTGAGACATATTAATATAATGTTATTTCTCCCATTGCCAGAATACACAGTTTGAGGAATTATGGAATAAAAACTAGGACGGATTTTTCTATTATGTTTAATAACCCACTCAGAGAATTTTTTACTCCCATCCCTACAAATGGGCAAAAAAAGAGGTCCCTATAAGGGCTGGGGTGGTTGATCCATATTATTAAGGGAAATTGGTCTACTGCCACACAGTGGGGTCAGTATGAACTATGTCAAGAGCCCAGGGGGATTATCTGGGTTGCCTCTTAATGTTATCTTATTTAACAGTAAAAATTAATACATAACCAACTCCTAAGGACTCAGACCTATCAGAATTAAGATGCAGCTACCTTACTACCTTACTAGGTAAAGAGCCTTGACCAGCTCGCATGCTGGCCAGGAGCAAAAAAAAAAAAAATGGAGTAGAGGAAGAGGTTATAAATATCAACTACAACCTCATGCCATTATAGAAACAAGTACTTAAGCAAATCTACTTTCTTGTTTGTTCTGTATATTCTTATGTATATTAACTATTTTTTCTTCCCCCTTTCCCTACAAAGTTATATAAAAAATGTTGGTGGTAGTACACTTGATAGTTTAATCATCCAGGTGATTCAGCCAGAATAACTAACACCTCTAAGAATAACAGTAGGCGCTTCCCAGGTGGCTCAGTGGTAAAGAATCCACCTGCCAACCCAAGAGACACAGGTTCCATCCCTGGGATTTGGAAGATGCCCTGGAGGAAGAAATGTCTGCCCACTCCAGTATTCTTGCCTGGAGAATCCCGTGGACAGAGAAGCCTGGCGGGCTGCAGTCCACGGGGTCACAGAGTCAGACACGACTGAGCATGCCTGCATAGTAACTGATGGAACTCACTTGCCATAGGCACTCAGGTCCCTCTCCCCTTACGCCACACGGGCACACCCACCCTCCCATATTCTGCTCTGTTCTCCTGGGTTAGTGTATTCAAACTACATTTCCCAGATTCCTTTCTGACAAATGGGTTCCTGTCAAGTTTGGTCAATAAGAAGCACTGCTGAGAAGTCAGTGGTAGCACAGGTCCCAGCACCGTGATATTTGTTGGCAGTGGTTTCAGAGGAAACAGTGGTAGAGTGATTCTGAACTCCAACAGACCACAGACAGCACCTGTCAGTAATCTTAGCTCTGNGATTCCTTTCTGACAAATGGGTTCCTGTCAAGTTTGGTCAATAAGAAGCACTGCTGAGAAGTCAGTGGTAGCACAGGTCCCAGCACCGTGATATTTGTTGGCAGTGGTTTCAGAGGAAACAGTGGTAGAGTGATTCTGAACTCCAAAAGACCACAGACAGCACCTGTTAGTAATCTTAGCTCTGGTCCAAACAGTATCATTTGAGCAGATCTAGGATCGACTACCAGAGAAGGCAATGGCACCCGACTCCAGTACTCTTGCCTAGAAAATCCCATGGGCAGAGGAGCCTGGTGGGCTACAGTCCATGGGGTCGTGAAGTCGGACACGACTGATCAACTTCCCTTTCACTTTTCACTTTCATGCATTGGAGAAGGAAATGGCAACCCACTCCAGTGTTCTTGCTTGGAGAATCCCAGAGATGGGGGAACCTGGTGGGCTGCCCTCTATGGGGTCGCACAGAGTCGGACACGACTGAAGTGACTTAGCAGCAGAAGCAGCAGCAGGATCGACTACAACACCCTCCAATAGTGCAGCGGTGGGAACAGTCTCCTAGCAGTTTCTGAACTCTGAGAATACTAAGCTCCCACAGAGCCACATCATGACATTTACCAGTTATCCAGGAAAAACATCACCTACACCCTAGAATGAGATAAAATGAACCAAAAATCCCCTCTTTAAAGCAGCCCCATAGAATGATCAACAGGTAGGTCTAATTTAATTGCAAGGGTATCTGAAAATGAGACAATCAGACTGGACTGCCATAGTCAGAGCAGCATCTCAGGAAGCACTACTGGGCCTGCCGCCACATCTCCTTATTTATCCCTCCCATCAGTTATAATTTATCATGACACCACTGCAGATTACAGTGAGAGTTTTCTTCCATCACTTGGCCCCTTATTTCAAAGCACAGGTGGATTCATGAACACAAATATCCCTCCTTAAACATAAATGCCTGCCTATATTTTTGGAACAGATTTTAACACAAGCTTTTATTTTATTCCTGCTCTCCTAATACCAAATACATTTTGAGATTATCAGACTTTGCCCAATTTTCCATCAGAAATTAAAAATATCTCCATATAATTTCCTCCCTCTGGTAAGTCAAGTTCATTTTGTGTAAAACATTTCTTCCCTTGTAAAACTAGACTGTAAATTTTTCAAGAAAGAATTTTCTTTTGAATTGACTCTTCAGCCCTATAACTAGTAAGCACCAAGCTATTCTGGGACCCCAAAGAAAGCAATTGTAAATCAAGTTCTATAGAACTTCTTTGGTTTGTATTTAAACTAACCATTTATTCAATTCCACAAAGAAATCAGTGTTATATTTTTCTTAACATTCAACTTAAAACATTAGACATAATAAGCTGAATGAGGGAAAATCATTATCAAATGTTAAAAATGTAAATATGAAAAAAGTAAACATGAAAACAAATCTCTTTTTAAAAATTCATTTAATTACAAGAAAATTAGCCGGAAAATTGCACAGTTCCAAACAAATCCTCTGTATAAACACAAGGGCTCATTTGCCATCATCTTTCTATATTTATCTCTGAAATAACATTCCAACTATTGAATTCAGCTTCTACTGGCAAAATTAGAATACATGTGTATTTTTACTGTTTAATATTCCATAAGCAGAACTGGCTTTTGTCCTGAAGTTATGATGGTGTCTGTCACTCTGCTTCAGAGAAACTCTAAAATTGTTCCCTTATGAGTTCCAATTAGCCACTCTCAAAATCCAATGGAAAAAGAAAAAAAAAAAAAAAAACACTGTAGTTTCACTAAAAGATTCCTGTCCTCAACTTCATTTTACCAGCCTAAGTACAAATTCAGAGAAAAGCTTCTTAAGTCCTGTAGTTTCAAATTCCTTTTGTAACTCATCCAACGATGAATACTCTTTGACTTCAAATGCCAGAAACCTGCATTATACAAGAGAAACTCATGAATATGCCTAAATTTGTCAGAGTATAATTATCGATTCAGTTGCTTTTCCATCTGCAACAGTACTAAATTATACCTTTTGTGTTCTGTCTGTACTTTTGTTTCAAACAGTACACTAATCATTTTCTCTTTGCATTTCTTTCCACTTGAGTCCACATCCACTTTGCAGGTTTTCTGAAGAATCAGGTACTCCTAAATGATAAAACCGTATGTTAAATACATATCTTACTCTGAATCTCAAAGTCTCACTTTTAAAGGAGAAATAATCTGCTGGCCTGTTTGCATGCTGACAGAGTTCTCGCTTTCTGAATCAAGCAGTTAAGAGAGTTACACAGTGTTTTTACGTACTTGGAAGCATAACATTCTGGTGAATGCTGAAGTAAAGAAGGTTCTAATCCAACGACACAAGGCTTAAATCTAGACTAGTCAGCCTACTAGAGCTGATTCTGAGGTTAGTTACCTAAATCCTCTGTGCCTCAATAACCTACTCCATAAAATGCTTGCTCTTAACAGCCACCTTATAGGGAAGCTGTGATGGTTAAAAGAGCTAATATATTGCACTCGGAGGAATGCCTGGCACAGCAGCACTTAACACAGCACCAGCTGCTGCCATTACTACAGCACTATTACTACTTCAAGGTCAGAGTGAAGTTAACAGGCACACAGCACCAAACTTTCCAAACTGATGGGATCCATAAATATTTACCTGTAATTCTCAATCCTGATAAACAATCTTAAAAAATTTAACAGAGATATTTACATTAAATGGCATTTTAGGGAAAGTTAATAAAACAGAAAGAACTATTTTTAAAAGTTCTCTGGTCTAGGCATATGATTAAATATATACTCATTAATTGATGGATCCAATCAGAGTAAAAATATCTGCAAAACAGCTGCACTTAGCCTAATATGCCTGGGCTGGCTGAAAGAAACATCTGACCCCTTTGGGGAAATATGAGCAAAGAAATTATGAGCATTCATTTAGTCAGCCAGTATTTTACCCCAAAGAGTCTACCTTTATAGATATGCCAGGAGTGTGACAGTCGCTCAGTCCTGTCTGACTCTTTGCAACCCCATGGACTGTAGCCTGCCAGGATCCTCTGTCCAAGGAATTCTCCAGTCAAGAATACTGGAATAGGTTGCCATTTCCTTCTCCAAGATATAGTATATATCACCTTAAAATATGTGGTTCCTTGGTCAGACCCTAACCCAAGATCTGTATTAAATCTGAAAATGTGTTGTACCTATACACTATAACCTAGCACTACTCTGGTTAACTGACATTATCAAGTTTTGTGCTAAGATCCCATCATGAAAAAGCAATGTAATCCTACAAATTTGTAGGAACCCTATAAACCTTTAAGACAATAAGTTATGAAAGATAAATCTGTTTTAAATAAATTCCACTGTAATTATTCTTGACCCAACCCACTTGAAAGCATAAAACCTATTAAGTGATTTGCAGCTCTTTTAAGATTTAACACATAATAAGCAGTTTTCCTTGTCTGGTCCCACATAAAGCAGGTTAGATGTTTATAGAATGAGAACTTGAAAAATCTGAAGAAGACGATGATTTTGAAAGCAGCTGCTGAGACAAGTCAGGTGGAAAGCAAAAGTTAGGGAGGAGATGACAAGCTGACAGCCCTCATGATTCTACTTCCACTCACACTAAATCCTGTTTAAGAGGGACCAGCTCCTCTTTCCAGGTACTACAGATACTAAATTCAAGCTTCAGAATGTATCTTTAACTGCCAAGTTAAAATTTTGCAGGCTTACCCACAAATATATACATTGCTGTGTGCTTAACCGAGGGAAGAAATATAAATGGGCACAAAATTAGTGCAAATTTATAAAGTTTAGGCTCAAAGCCAATTACAGAAACAAACATTTGTGTACCATAGAGTTCTTTTTTAATAACCTATCGCTTTCATTAAGTGCCATTTTTAAAACATAATCTTCTACTTATTCTTCAAGCTTTACAAGTCTGTAGTTGTAATTAGAAGTTACAGACAGTCTTTAAAAAAGAAAATAAAGATCTATTAACATGGTAAGAGTGCACACAGAAACATCTCAATGATTCCTCTCTCCCATTCTTATAAAACACCATTTTAGCAGAAAATAGCCAAATTTACATCCCACATCAAACGTTTTGGCACCTTGATGTCACTTCTGTCTCCCTGCAGTAAAATCAGTATGATTTTACCCATGAACATCAGTCTTCCTGTCAGCCTTAAATCAGAAGCCCACTTCTCCACAGTCTTGACATATTTAGCCTTCGCTCTCATGTGATCTAAATGCAAGAGAGTCATCCACAACCCATCATCCACAGTCATGCTTGCTGCAGAAGAGCACTTTTCACCGCCACCTCCTGCTTCTGGGCGCTTGAGGATGTGCCTGAGGTTTTGCTGAATCCAGAGGACCAGCTCATGAACCATAGGTTCTGACAAAAGGGTCTCTGCTTGCTCCAGTAACTTCTCCTTCACGATTTCACACTGGGCCCGGGTCAAGTGCTTGGAGTTCACCACAATACCAGGTAGACAGGACGGGTAACTGAGCGGTAAGTGGAATTCCAACTGCAAGGGTATATCCGTATCTGTAAATCCTTCGGCTTTCGTGAGAATTCTGAACACAGCCCCATCTGTCTCTGGAAAGCAGCCAAAAATAATGATTAGTTGTACCTAATTCAATTTGAATGGAACACTAACAAGAGAAAATTTTGGTTTCAGATGTCAATTTATCTTTCATGTGAAAAATAAGTTATTTTATGAAGAGACACATCACACTAAGAAAGCCATTATGTACAGGTGTTTTCTTTCAGCCATATATATACATTCATAGAATTATGCCCAACCAGCACCCAGGATTTCACAGGCATTTACAATTGCTATTATCCTCTTTTTATTAAGGTCACCAGAAAGGTTTCTCCTTATATGATTTTTTTTTTTCCTACCCAGACTTAGTTGCTAATTCTGGAAATTCCCAAGAAACTCACATGAACCTTCAAAGAAACAGTATTGTGTATTTATAAAATCAGCAATTAGCTTAAAAGCTATACACTAAATCCAATGAATACCATGTTGCAGTGAGTCCAAGCAGAAGCAAATACTGGATCTCCTGTGGTGGTTGTAAGGGTGCAGAGAACACCACGACTAACTGCATACACACTAACTGCCTGGACCCGCTCTTTCTCACTTCAAATGTATTATTATCAGTGTAACATGAAGGCAGCGAGAGGAACTAAAATGGGGCAGCCATCAGTTCAGCCGTTTTCTGGTTCCATGAGGAGGGGGAAAGGGGAAAGTACACACAGGATACAAGATGAAACGCTCTGCTCTCTTTCAGATTTGCTCCACTTCACCCCTCTGATGTGTTCCACACCACTTCACCCCACTTTTCACAAGCTGATAAAACGTCAGGCTGATTCATTCTGCAGGGGGCAGAAGCACACAGATCAGAAGAGAAGAGTAGAACAGAACTGGGAGCCGAGGAGGCTCTTTGAAGTTAACTTGCCTTCGTCTACGTTACTTCTGTCTCCACGGCCCTTGTTTCATTCTCCTTCACAAGGCAGGCAGTCAGATCATTCTCATTTTCATACCTGGATTGCTGCTCAACAGCCTTGACAATGGAAACGTGAATGTATCCCCATTTTAAAGAACTGAACAGCACATTAAAATGGCTCTCTAGCCATCTGATTCCATTTATTCAGAAGCCATGGTTATAGACATTGATTTATATGGGACCAAACACATCCGTTACACAAGGTTTTTTCTTTAGTAGAATCTTTAGCATTAGAGGCAAAGCACAACCGTTTTAGGACACTACCCCAAAACTCAGGCAGTAACCAGTATAAAGATCATATTAAAATGATATAACTTAAATTTGTATTACGTAAGAAAAATGTGGCGCATAAAGAAAAGTTTTCCAAACAACTTAGTGCAGTCCCCTAAAATCCATCACCAGATTCTCAAAATCTTTCTTTCTTCTATCCTTTTACTTCTCCTTTTGTTAAAAAAAATTTTTACTATTAAAGTAGGCTCCCTGGATGTCAGTAAGATCCCTACATTTCACTTGGTAAAATGGGTATTATAAATAGACCAACAGACAACGTGTAACCACTAGACTAAATA
Organism: Neotragus moschatus; assembly: GCA_006410615.1. NCBI lineage: Eukaryota > Metazoa > Chordata > Mammalia > Artiodactyla > Bovidae > Neotragus > Neotragus moschatus. The sequence goes on along the minus strand of SJYA01000795.1, from coordinate 3,213,819 downwards.
AACCTTCCAGAAATCATCTGGAGGGTCTACTTTCCCTCTCAAGGGGGAGATATAATTTTTAAAGCTCTTCATTCATCATTTAACAAAGAGTCACAGGAAACATAAGTGACTAGGGTTCGATCCCTGGGTTGGGAAGATCCTTTGGAGGAGTAAATGGCCACTGACTCAATTATTCTTTTTTTAAATTCATCTATGGAAAATACTTTTTTTTTTAATTGAAGGATAATTGCTTTACAGAATTGTGCTGATTTCTGACAAACATCAACATGCATCAGCCTTAAGTATACATATGTCCCCTCCCTCTTGAACCTCCCTCCCACTTTCCTCCCCATACCACCCCTCTAGGTTGTTACAGAGCCCCGGATTGAGTTCCCNCTTTTTTTTTAATTGAAGGATAATTGCTTTACAGAATTGTGCTGATTTCTGACAAACATCAACATGCATCAGCCTTAAGTATACATATGTCCCCTCCCTCTTGAACCTCCCTCCCACTTTCCTCCCCATACCACCCCTCTAGGTTGTTACAGAGCCCCGGATTGAGTTCCCTGAGACATACAGCAAATTCCCATTGGCTATCTATCTTACATATGGTAACCTAAGTTTCCATGTTACTCTCTCCATACATCCTACCCTCTCCTTCCTCCCCACGCCCCCTCGCCCATCTCCATGTCTGTAAGTCTATTCTCTATGTCAATTATTCTTGCCTGGAGAATTCCACAGACAGAGGAGCTTGGCGGGCTACAATCCATGGGGTTACAAAAGAGCTGGACACAACTTAGCAACTAAACAGTCAGCAAATAGAAAATTAATGAGAGAAAATCCTGACTTTAGCTTTGGAAATTTTGAAATTATTAGTTATGTTTAGAAGGAAAACTACTTTAATTCTATCAAGAATTGGAAAGGACTAAGAACCTTCCTACTTGGTTTTCTCTGTGACTCCTTCCATAAACACACGCACACACACACACACACGCACACACACACACACACACACAGAGGAGTTGCAAACTGAAATTACACAAAATGATGCTATCTCTGTAAGAAAATGAAAATCCCAATAACATACCCCCATACTGTTGATATTTAATGCAGCAGTAAAATTGTACATTCTTTTAAAAACTCATTTTCTCCCTAAAACTCTAGAAGCATGTATATTACCCTTCCTTTCTCATCTGCCCTGGTTTGTACATGCAATTAAACTGGCTCTTTTTGCCTCAGAAATTTTCATGTAATCACATATACTGTCAGTCTGGTTTGGGTTATTTTTCCATAAAAAAGAAAACAAGGTTGTTCTTATCTACTTTATGTTTATTTAACAGGTTAGAAACAGAGTGATTAACAGAAAAATAATAGCGTTCTATATCTTACTGCTAATCTCTGGCCTTCCCTGGCACCAAGATACTCTAGTTATTAAGTTCAACCTACAAACTCATCATTCTCAATAAACATCTATTCCACAGAAAACTTATGCCTGCCCTAGGAATCTATAATTTTCATAAATTCCAAGAATATTTTCATCTAAAGATCCTAGCAAAAGATTTAAGTCTTGCCTCTGGTTAAAGTTCACATACCTATTTCCGAGTTGTTTTTTTTTTTTTAAATAAGTCTTTATGCCTTAAAATAAGTGTATCAATTTCATAACAAAAATTGGGGTTTCAAATCTTATTCTTCCTTACAAGTATATGAAAGAAATTATGCTCCTTACTACCCTCCAAACAACAGAAATTCAAACTAGAGCAACTGAAATAAACCCCGAATTCCATACCATTATTAAGAATTCACCCTACACACACACGACAGAAATTCAATAAATGCTGTACAATAACAGAAGACAGTGGAAAATGTAAACAAATTTAAGAGGATGAATTCTTCAAGATTCATTTAGAGCCTACTAAGAAATCACTGCATCGTGACTGCGTTATTGCAATCACTGCATCATTGAATCATGGCATCACCAACTGGAAGGACAGGAGCTTGGGCAAGCTCCAGCAGGTGATGATGGACAGGGAAGCCTGGAGTACTGCAGCGCAAAGAGTCGGACACGACTGAGCAACTCAACTGAACTGAACTGAAGAAATCATTTATATACCACATACAACTGGCTTTCCCCATACTTTTTTTTTTTTTTTTTTTTTTTTTNAGGGGTTTCAAATCTTATTCTTCCTTACAAGTATATGAAAGAAATTATGCTCCTTACTACCCTCCAAACAACAGAAATTCAAACTAGAGCAACTGAAATAAACCCCGAATTCCATACCATTATTAAGAATTCACCCTACACACACACGACAGAAATTCAATAAATGCTGTACAATAACAGAAGACAGTGGAAAATGTAAACAAATTTAAGAGGATGAATTCTTCAAGATTCATTTAGAGCCTACTAAGAAATCACTGCATCGTGACTGCGTTATTGCAATCACTGCATCATTGAATCATGGCATCACCAACTGGAAGGACAGGAGCTTGGGCAAGCTCCAGCAGGTGATGATGGACAGGGAAGCCTGGAGTACTGCAGCGCAAAGAGTCGGACACGACTGAGCAACTCAACTGAACTGAACTGAAGAAATCATTTATATACCACATACAACTGGCTTTCCCCATACTTTTTTTTTTTTTTTTTTTTTTTTTTTGCAGTATTTACATGTCCTCAGGGTAAGACTTTGTTCAGAAAACCACCAAAAAGTCCCCAACAGCCTCTCTTACTTCATTATACAGGATTTTTTCCCTCTTGCTCCCGGATGCCTCCCCACAAGTATACATCCACCAGTGCTGCAGCTGGATTGTTATATATTAAAAGGTAGTTAAAAAAAAAAAAAAAAAACTAAGAATAAGTGAAGCTCAAAGTGGCAATCCCTCCTTTAGAAGTGAAGTTCAAGGCTAAATTGGTTTTAGAGGTGACCTTAGTACCAACAATCAGCAGGGAACAGGGCTGAGCAGATTTAGAGGGGTCAGTTGGTGACAGTAATGATTCATTTTGCAGAAAGGTCCAATGCAGTCTGAACATCAGTGCTAGCAGAATACAAAACTTTACCCTGAAGCTACCGTGCAAACATATCATATGATATTGAGTCTTACACCCTCCCATTTTACAACATGCTTATCTGGAAGATGATTTCCCAGAAACACAATTCAGTGAATAATGAGCACTGACTATGGTGATATACTCTCTGTGACCTCCGATTACCTCATCAAGAAAATGAAGATTTGTAACATCACCAGTCTCACCTACTTCCCAGGCACCCACATGGCCAGGCACACACATTACCCTTCACAACTATTCTGAACGTAAGTTGGACCACACCTGATTCTTTGCTCTGGGTGCTCGTCTTGCTCTCCTTTTCTGGACAAGTGTTATCCTTGCTCTTTAAGAACTGTTTTCCTGTTGCAGCAACTCATCTCTATTAAGTATGATGCACTGCGAGAGTCCATATACTCGAGCCCAGTGGTTACTAAACCAGCCTGAGCATCTGTTATCTTCTTGTAAAATAAAGAGCACCCCCCATCAGGACTAATGGCAAGCCTGGTAGATTTTTAACCATGTTTCCTCCTTTAGATGTGTCTGTGCTGTGTGCTTAGTCACTCAGTCATGTCCAACTCTTGCGACCCCATGGAGCCCTCCAGGCTCCTCTGTCCGTGGGGATTCTCCAGGCAAGAATACTGGAATAGGTGGCCATGCCCTCCTCCAGGGGATCTTCCCAACCCAGGGATCGAATCCAGGTCTCCTGCAGTGCAGGCAGGTTCTTTACCAACTGAGCCACCAGGAAAGCCTAGATTTGTCTAGTTTCCATGAAAAAAAAAGTTAGTGTTCTAACTTACCTTAAATTCCACTGATACGTCTTTTGAATGTCTTTCAGGATTCTCTGTCACTGTTTTCCCAGTATCTGAGAATAATTCCTTACCAATTTCATTTGCTTAATCACAGTTTAAGATTACCTATCTTTCTTTTGAATAAAGTTGTTCAAATCGCCCATTCTTCTTCTACCATTCTCTCAGCTATACAAGAGATTATGTATATATGCATAAACACTTCTTGAAACATAAGCAAAAAATAAAAACTCTTGAAACAAACAAAAAAAACAGAATACCTCTCATCAAATAAGATGCATTTAAAGTATCAGGTATATGGCTGGCAACCCCATTAAACATGGCACTTTGTCTGACTGCACTGCACAGGGAACAGCAGAATGCCCCTGACCTGGTCTACCCATGGCATGCCCTAGTGGACAGGTGTCGGAGCTTTCAGAATTTACACCCATAAGAGAGAGCTACAGCTGATGCCTCTTACAATGAACTTATTTACTACAGCCATCACAAAGAGGCCACAGTGTATGTAAGTCCCGTGAAATTCTCAGCACAAATTAGTCCAGCCAAAAAAAATGCAATTATTCAGTCTCTTCAATCTTATGGCCTTAATAGATGACCCCTGGGTTGGCAGCCTGAGCCTTCCTGGGCTACCTACTACCAGAAGTGCAGTCCTACCAATGTTAACCTGATTTCAGGGGCAACAAAGAGAAGCTTATTTGAGGGAAAGGCCAGGAAGGAATTGATGGTATTCGGAATGTTCTGGTGTTAAGCTTATATCCTCCAATCCAAGCTGACAGTGACCACAAGAGTGGTAGCCAGCAGCCCACTGGATGTTTACTGTGGTCTATTACAGAAGTTCTTACTTACCCTTAATTCCCAGTTGTGAACATCAAACATTCCTGTTTCAACCACTGAATTGTTTTATTCTCCAATGAACCTTTCAGCAACAAAATGTCCTAAGTTGTTACACTGAATTCTCTTATAATTCAATTACTTACTGATGCCAGAACACTGAATTAAATTAATTAGGAGGCATGGCTCGAAGTCATGCTCAATTTAACAGCAGATAAAGGGTCCACAGTGTCCTTTGTATCAAAAAATTGTTCCCTTTCTTTCTGTGCTTACTTTTTTCAGTTTTCTCTGAACCATCAGCAGTGTCACATGCTCAACCATGTGCTGAGGACGCAGACCACTATCACTCCATCCTCCTTCAGGTGTAATGGTAAATCATAGGTTCATTTTCCCAGGATATTCCCAGTTGAGCCATAATAAAGGAATTAAAGAAAACTAATGATATCCACAAATAGCCTGCCTCAAGTAGAAGTAATGAAGTAATTATCAATAAAGAGAGTAGTAAAGACAGCAAGTAAGACGATAAAGAATAACAAATGCTATCCAATCAGAAGATGGGTGACCCCCCCAAAAAAAAAAAACACTAAAAGTGAGTAAATCTTCTCATAAGGATTTTAAACGTTGTTTCAGAAAGCTGCAAGACAGGCTAGGCATTGAAAAGAAAGCAGCTTCACCACAAAAACTGGTTCACGGTGCCCAGAACACAACAGTGCTAAATGAACGTGTACAGACTGGTGATCAAGAGGAAAAAAATAAAAAGGAGGCAGTCCTCCGTAGGTGAATAACACATCACATGGACAGGAGGAATAGATCCTAACCCGTGATAGCTTTCTCACAACACCCAGACATTTTAGACTACCTTCTTAAAGGTCAATCAATTTATGGTCAGAAAGACAATTTTAATGGCAGCTGTAACACGACAGAAGTTTAAATCTCAAGCCAAAAAATTTACATAATGTATTTGAAAGCTAGAGAAAATTGAAAATCATCTGCATCACTGCACATTTTCACAAACTGAAGTTTTGTTGTTTACTTAACAGAAGCGACAGACAGGTACAGAGAGTTAAGTTTTCGCTATCATGAAAATAAAGCCAGAAGAACCGTTCTCAACTGTAAGCTCTGGGGAAAGTGTCTTTGAAAAACCTTAGTTTTCAGGGACTCAAATGTGAGTGGAACAATTAATGTGCTCCAAGAGCCTGTAATTGACAGCCACCTTTAAGCGAACTAAAAAAGCTGAAGAAAAACAAGCCAACTGAGAGAGCTCTGAGTGAGCGCTGGTTGAATTCAAAAATTCATTCAATAATTTACTATGAATACCTACCACGTGCCTGGCACTGACCTAGGTGCCTGCAGGATTGTGATTTCAAAACAGACAGGGTCCTGCCTTCTTGCAACTTGAGACAACCAAATACCCATTTAGTTAAACTTCAGTGGGTGCCCTGATGGGGAAGTTGGCTTTAAACTAGNCTATTTGTCTCTGGCTTCACAGGGTTCCCTGGTGGCTCTGTGGTAAAGAACCTGCCTGTGAACGCAGGAGACCCAGGTTCAGTCCCTGCGTGGGGAAGATCCCCTGGAGAAGGAAATGGCCACTCACCCCAGTATTCTTGCCTGGGAAATCCCATGGACAAAGGATGCCTAGCCACTACAGTCCATGGGGTCTCAAAAGAATTAGACACAGCTTAGCACGTAAACAATAGTTCATGGGGTCTCAAAAGAATTAGACACAGCTTAGCATGTAAACAATAGCAAACAAACAAAATCACAGGGGACAGTCCTGCTGAAATTGGCAAGTGGAACTCCTGGGCCTTTGAGGGTACAATCACTTGATTTACATACTTATGTAAATATGGCAAATGCTAGCTTTTCAACATTACTCGTTTTGTGATCTTCGATTGATACAAAGCAATGTGATTCTTGAAGCTTAATAATGAAATGATCATCCTTGAACTCCACCCAAATCTAAGAATGTTCACGTACCAATAGGGTAACAGAATTACCAATCCATTCTGTTTCAACGTTGGTTTTGTGAACAAGATTACAATGATTCTGTGTGATAGTTTTTTCAGCATGTTTGACTTGTCCTTTTGTTTGTCAAGTAACAATTTAAAATTTTTCAGACCCCAAAAGTAGCTGGTCTAGTTCACAGAGGTCCCATGATTTTTGTTTGTATCAGAAATAACATTTTGTGAGATAAATCAGGGAATTTAGATGGCTACACAGTGACTCCTGTCATTGACCTATGGATGTCAGGGAAACAGGGCTGATTTAAAGACTGAATTCATGTTACCATTATTAACTTCCTTCCCACTCCAACTAAGAAAGGATCTTAAAAAGGAAAAGATACTGGCTTCTGGGAACAGAAAGGAAGTTTAACAAGATAAACTGCAGGAGAAATGCCTTTCAGAGAATGCAGTGGGGTTTTAGTGACCCCAAGTAATTAAGAGCACTGCTGTGCACATAACTGAAAAGACAAAGGTTTATTTAAATGCATAATTATCTCTGATGTGGCCAGTTTGTTTAATAACTCCTTTGAGTTATTTCCAAAGTAGCAGCAGTTCAGTAGGTTCAGTAGCTGCTAAAGAGTTTGGTGAGCAAAAGAATAAATGTTTAATTTAAAACATCATTAAATTATTTTTAATTTTAGCTTGAAATCCAAAGTTAGTATTAAAAGTAGTAGGAAAATATTAATTTATTTGACTTACTTATTAAAGACAATCGACAAAAACTCAAGTAGTTCATATCTTATTTTTGATTTCCTGAATTCAATATAAGTGATTTGAGTCAAATAATATTAACAGCAAGACTACAGCTGTCAGAAATATTAGGAGGCATCCCTGAAGCCTGTTGTCACAAGGTGTCCATGAAATTGATGTAAGAGTGCATCAATCTATGTAAAATTTTCTTGTCAATAGGTTTCTTCTTTGCTTTTCCTTTCTTCGTTGATTTCTTAACCTGCTTCTCATACTCCATTTAGCATGTTTAAATAAAACAGGAGTCGATGTGCATGTCTTTTAAATTGACAGTATCCTCAGGCCCTGAAGTCCTATGAATAAGTTTCTACTCTCTGACATTTGGAAGTAATCATCACAGAGGAAGCATAATGTCAGCTTGATATTTCTCACACTGAAAATACCAGCTACATGTCAAATATCTGAAGCCTACCTTAATGCAGTAAATTTTCTTGGATTCATATGCTACTGAAAATTCTAAATATTTAACTGTGCAATGATAGCTAGACATGTGGATAAATGTCTAGTTAGAGCAAGATCTCTTTCTCTTCTTCTCTACTCTGCCCCCAACAGTGTTTGTTTTCCTAGAACAATATTGTTTATATATGCAACTTTCCTAAATAGTTGCTTTCCCAAGACCAAAGGAGAAGCTATACATCTCTCACCTCCAGTTAAAACCACGAGCCCACGAGAAAGAGTTCTTTAACTTTTCTGGGAAAACCTTTCTATTTACTTTATCATGTGTAGTATGTGGACTGGAATATTCAACTCTGTGTCTACAATTTTAAGTCAAATTAAGGTAGGAGACAGATGGGCCCCTGGGCTGGACAGCTGGTGTTTGTCAACTGGAGTAAAATTGAAGCTTTATTCTCATCCAGACTCTTGCGGGACAACGCTAGTGGCAAAAGCTATGAAGTAAGAGATAAGGTACCCACTCCTAAGGTCAAGAAAGACTTCCCTGTCTGCACATGCACAGGAAGGCTTCTAGGGGGTCAAAGGGAGGGAGTCCAACCCCATATTAAATGTGAACAAGCACCCACAGGCCTCTATGGGGGGAAATCCATCTTAACAAAAAGTTGCACATGCATATTGGGGAGTGTGACTCCCCAATTCTGACTCCTAATTCTGAAGTGAATGGGAGTGTGATAAGGAAAATCATCATATTAAGACTATGAGGCAAATAAAAATGCTTTCAAAAACCACTAAAAGTAAAGAACAAAAGAGGCATTAAATGCCAACTTGCTAAGTGAACCTGAACTCCAGTAAGTTGTGCTACTGGTTTTGGCTAAAGGCTTTCTGTATTTACTTACTTCATAAGTACTCATAAGTTGCTTCATAGTTCTTGGGCACTAGTGGTCTGGCTCGACAAGCCGAGTATTAAAACACAGAGATGAAAGCAGGCCTTTGCTCTCTTCAGTTTTGAGTCTAGACAGGTAAACCCTGCGTGCAACAATTACACGTTCTTTCATCATGCTGAGGTAACAAGAAATGCCACACTCCCTTATTCGTGTGAAGTTCACTGTCATGGCTTGGTGACCGTGAAGGGCTGCTGTGGAGCACGTACCTCCCACAATTTCCCAGAGGACAAATATGTCTGTAATGCTAAGGAACATAGTAGGTTTCCAAAAGTACATCAAGTCAGTGGTATTGATTGGCCATAGTTCTTTTTGTTCTGTTACCATGTATGAGTTACAAATTTATTTTTCACCCAGAAAACAAAAGCAAATAGAATGTGTAAGAATTTGATATTGACGCTGTAATCATACCCTTCTGTGGAAAACTCTGCCTCCACCTTGTCCAAATAATCTGTACTCCCTCCAAAAGATTGCTTACATTTTGCCTGTGAGAAATCGCTTGATTCTCACACAGGAGCAATATCAAAAGTTTCAGCTTACCTTGTAAGAAAACATCCCCATGACCCAGGCCCATTACATAAATGTTCAATGCCTTATCAACGTTATAAAAAGAAGTCTTCAGTTTCATTAGGGTTTTAGACTTTGTCTAACACCCAAGAGTTAATTTTGGTTACTACTGTATTTTTTATTCATTATATATTTTGTCAGTGTGTATTACTAGTCTGACCAGTTTTTATTATCTGGAATGGAGGAGGGGGTGCTTGGGAATATGTGAGTTTTATAAAACTCCTTTTCTCCAAACTTGTAAGGAATTATAAATAAGTCAGTGCTGCCATCTTGCAAAATAGATTCTCAGTGGTTGAAAGTTGAAAGAAAGAGTATATCAAAGAATCAAAACTGTGACTGGGAAACTTAGATCTGAATTTCCTTATAAGAAAAAATGTGGGGGCTCCACATGCAGAAAATGTATTAGGCACGGAGAGATGAAAGGGAGGGAAAAAGGAAGGAGGAGGGGCCAAGAGGCGCGCCAGAAAGAGAAACACTTCAAAACACTATGTGAAAGGATCATTTTCACAAAGTGAAGGAAGTCATAGGTTAGAAGTTTGGCTTTATTTCTAGAAGATGTATTTACCAGCTTTTTATGCATATAGAGTCCTAAACTTTATTTATTAACAATATGAGGTCTAGGTTTGCTTCAAAAATGAAATCAAAAGATGCTTACTCCTTGGAAGAAAAGTTATGACCAACCTAGGTAGCATATTCAAAAGCAGAGATATTACTTTGCCGACTAAGGTCCCTCTAGTCAAGGCTATGGTTTTTCCAGTAGTCATGTATGGATGTGAGAGTTGGACTGTGAAGAAGGCTGAGCGCCGAAGAACTGATGCTTTTGAACTGTGGTGTTGGAGAAGACTCTTGAAAGTCCCTTGGACTGCAAGGAGACCCAACCAGTCCATTCTAAAGGAGATCAGCCCTGGGATTCCTTTGGAAGGAATGATGCTGAAGCTGAAGCTCCAGTACTTTGGCCACCTCATGTGAAGAGTTGACTCATTGGAAAAGACTCTGATGCTGGGAGGGATTGGGGGCAGGAGGAGAAAGGGACGACCGAGGATGAGATGACTGGTTGGCATCACTGACTCGATGGGCGTGAGCTTGAGTAAACTCCGGGAGTTGATGATGGGGAGAGAGGTCTAGTGTGCTGCGATTCATGGTGTTGCAAAAAGTCAGACAGGACTGAGCGACTGAACTGAACTGAACTGAAATGTAGGAAGGGGGAAGAAGCTGGGGTATGGATGGGGCTGACATGACCATAGGTTAATAACTGATGAGATGGAGTTGTGGGTACAGAAGGATTTGATATAATTTTTTATTTTTGTGTATTTTATATTCTTTATTAAAAAGTTCATTTTTATATTATTGGTAGATAATCTATCAAGATACTTGAAATTTGCATAATAATTAAAAAAGAAAGAAAAAGGAAAATAGGAGGGAAGAGAAAAGAAGAAAGAAAACCAGAGCCAAGTAGAAAGAACTGAGTTGATGAAGGCCATTAAGAAAGAAGAGAACAGGTTCTCTAGTGACAGGTTCAACAAACGCATGACTTAAAATTTGTTCAGGTGAGAAGAACATGGAACCTAACGTTTATTTCAGTGTCCTTCACAAGACACAAGAGGTTTCCTCGTAGACATTCAAGCAGAGGGAGACAGGCAGAGCTGTGGCCTCCTCAGTGCAAGCCTCCAAACTCCTTCTGTTTTGTGGTTTGGATCCCATTGGTTGTTTCGTGGTCCAGGCTGGCCACCAGAGCCCCAGCCACCAAGTCCACACATAGTCAGGAGAGTGGGGCTCAGGCCACTGGCTGGAATTTAGTCCCATGACTGCTCCCAGCTAAAAGGGGGACCAGGAAACGTCATTTCTGGGAGGCCATGTACCCAACCAAAGGTAGAGGAAGAAGTAAAGTATTATTGTTATCATTTCTTTCTCATTATGTACAAAGGGAATCAGCCCTGGGAGACAGCTGGCAGTCCCCACATGAAGTTGAGTCCTGGCCAAAAGGTTAGGTGGTCACATACCATAAACCTGTGGAGCTCACCCTTCCCCACCCCTCAGCCCCCACTACCCTTTAGTATTTGTCACACTGTCCCATTTTATTTTTCCCATGTCACTTACCATTACCTGAAATCTCGTTTATTTGCTGACCTGCAACTTGTGAGTGCCCCACAGAGAGCAGGGTCTGCCTCCTCCTGAGCACCACCAGATGGGTTCATATGTCCAGAGGGTTGGGGACACACAGGCCCCAAGAGGGTCTGATGGGGTCTGTGGCTCACAAGCTGAGACTTTCTGAGAGGAACAAGGCAATTCAAAACAACCTGAATGAAGGCAGGGGCCAGTGGCTCTGGTGTTCCTATGATTAAGGGGTGGGGGGGCCGCCTTGGAGTTCTCTGCACCATGCAGCTTCCTGCAATCTCAGCAAGGGAGGGAATGTCCACACTTCCCAGAGGTGGAACAGAAGGAGTGGGCTGGGGGTGGGGACAGGGCTTGAAAGCTGTAGGCAGTCACACATCAAAAACAGAGTCAGACGCTTTTACCATCTGTCTCCACTAGAATTCTGTAACTCCCACGAAGCCAGGGCCCTATCAGTCTTGTTCACCTCAGTATCCTCCATGTCTAAAACAGTACCTGGCAAACTAGGAATTCAATAACATTTGCTAAGACAAATAAACGCACTGCAGAGTTTATAAACTCTTCATAACCGTTGCTTATTCAACAGAATTATGGAGCGCCTACTATATGCTAGTGACTTGATGAGGTCTCGGGAATTCTGTGGCTAAGTAAGACATATCACTACCCTCCAAGAGCTCCAACTCCAGTCTGGGAGAGGCATCTGCTTTTCCTGGGATGGGATGATGAGTGTCCTGCCAGGTGAACAGAGGGTTATCAGAGGCAGGCCAGGAAAAGCATGGTTTTGCCCTGGTATTAGAATTCTCCCATCACAGGGCAAGGGGAAGAAAAGGAAAACTGTAGGCAGAGATGACTGGAGTAGATCTCTGCTTTCATTCTTAACAATCATTTATTGAACACCTTACTATGTGCCAAGTATGACAGCAGATCCCGGGGGATCTGTGGTTGCAGTGAAATGAGGGAGACAAGTCTTGAAAGATCACACCTTTGGTAATGGGCAGTCTGTTGAAATCATGGAAGTAGATATGATTGCCTGCCTGCATTTCAAGAATTTGACAATGAAGGTGATATAATATGTCCCAACAATTGGAACAGAGAAGCACTGGTTGGCCAGTGTCTAACACAATCTGCATCAGAACAAAAGTCACTTTGTGGTAGAGTCTCTGTATTTCCCTTTTGTTTTCACTTATTTGTTTTACTCTGTGTTTAGTGAGGAGAAAAATCTAGCTGAGAAAACAGAAAAAAAAATTTTGTGTGTGTGGCACTGTTACCTCCTGGAAGGGTCTCTTTGTCTCTATCTCTCTCCTTAGGAATATAAAAACGATCTGAGAATAAAAGACTAGGCTAGGATACGTTGTCTATGGTTGTTTCAGATAAAATCCTGCTACGCTTATGTGATTCTTATTGCCCTTTGAAACAGGTTGGTCAGAAATGTCTTCACTATAACTTCATTAAAAGCTTTTAGAGGGAACATTATACTTCTAGTAGAGGCATAGCAAGGGTTCCTACTATTGGGATCATATTACCAGATACTTCATTCTTAGCTCCTTCTCCTTTTTTAGAAAATACTTTCCCACCTCTTTGCCTGGTGAATTCTTATTCATTCTTTAGCTCTGAACCCCACCCATGCCTCCTCCTGAGGCTGAGCGGAGGACTCTCTTCTATTTCCCCACCATCTACAATATTCACACACCTGTCAGGCTGTATTATATCAATAGTTGCTCATGAGTCTGTGATCCTGGGAGAGTATGACGTTCATGAGAGGAAGGGGTGTTTTCCCCATCTTTGAAGGTTATCTCTGACTCTTACTTCGCACAGTGACTGGAATACCAAAAGCACTCATATTTGTAGACTAAATCAAAAATGAATGAATGTGGAACTTTCCTGTTGGCCCGGTGGTTAAAAATCTGCCTGCAGCAAAAATATAAATAAATAAACTTTTTTTTAAATGAATGAATGCATGGTTGTAGTGTCAAAGTAAATGGACTATGCTTTGTTTTACTTGTTACCTCTACCCCAATTCCCACAGTTCTTTTCACCCTTGAGTATATTTATGTATACCAACATCAAACAAGTAGATTACTACCCATGTCTTTACCTATGAATCACATTCAGAGGAATAAAGAAAGCATAAAAGGACAAAGGAAACAGTGAATCACTCCTAATGAAGTCCCACAGTTTCATACAGACAGTCACTTTTAAAGTGGAATAGTAGTGCACTGTTATTATTTTACTTGACTATATCATGAACAAAGAAAAATGAATTTTAAAGTAATTATTATAGCTAATACATAACACTAAGTCAGTCATGTGGTAAGTAAATCTACTTAGTGAAAAAGTCCCAAACTGAAATGAGACACCACATGGTATCTGATCCAGTCTGGCTAGAAAGTGATCATATTTCCACCTGAATTTGTGACTAGGGTATATATTTTATTTATTCTTCAGGTTAATATTAATCATTTTAAAAGTAAAAAGGTCACTTGAAGATAGGGTATTATATAAAACAATGTAGCCATAATAATTAATTTGAAGTTTTGACACAAATTTTTGACTGTAACTCATGATCACTTATGAAGATTCTCTTCTTTTTTCTTTTTCTAATACTCCAATATATTGTTAACTCATGATTTAAGTTAAAAGATAGATTATGTTGAAAGGAACAGAAGGATTGATTGGAGAGAGGCCCAGGGAACTTTTTGTCAAGATAGAAACATTTGTTTTCTTGATTGGGGTGGTATTTACATGAGTTTATGCCATTTAACTATACCTTTAAGAATTGTGCATTTTATTTTATGTGTCGTATGTCAATTTTTTAAAAAGAGTATTTCGAGGAAAGAAAGTAAGTTTATAAAATTTTATAAGATTATTTTTTCTGAATTTGAGCTATGCTCTCAACTTGAAAATTGAAGGGAATTAGTCTTTTAAAACACCTTGAAATCTTACTGTTGCTTAATTTTTAGGTATAACAACAAATCTTGGCAAGAAAAAAGTTTTCAGTTTCCAAATGTCTTCAAATGGCACTGACTTGTCTCTCTATGAGTAGGTTGTTAATAAAAATGAAGAAAACCATCCCTGAACCCATGGCAACTTGGTTTTAGCTTAAAAGCTCAGCCACCCACTGTCTGTTGATGTAAAAATAAATAAGTGATTGGTACAAGTACACCTCATTTTATACAATCTAAAGAGGGTTATTCAAAGATTTTAATGTACTCAATGAATTCTCTATACAAATAATTTTAGGATGAGTTTTTTTGCTAAGTGAGGAACTTGTAATGATGTCGACCATCTACCATTTGTACAACTGTTCTGAGATGCCCTTATTTTTTACATTTTAATCATCTCTGAAATCAAAAATCTTTACACCATGGACAGCACCTTCTGTTGGCCATTGGCCAGGCAGCAGACAAGACTAATGTGGCTTGCACGGGCATAAATTTGGTTATTTTCCTTGGACTTGATTTCTGGTGGTGATATGAATGAGGCAGTGTCAAAATTTTCAGAATGTCAGAAAAGGTATTAGCAACTTGGAAAAAGTCTAGAATTCTAATATCAGTGGAGCATCATTGTGTTTTTTTTTAAAGAAATGCTGTCTCACTGATGCTTTTGTTGGAACAGAGGATGACATCTGTGGAAAAACAGACGCCAGTGCCTCTGGGTTGATATATGATTCACAGTTGACAGACACAAAATGTGAGTTGTTCTAGGACTGCTTGAGTTATTTCTTGTGCACATATAAACAGGTTATATCTTCCTGTTTACATGTGCACAAGAATGATTCTTGATTATGTACACCTACATAACTCTAGAAAAAACTTCTGTAAGAATTATAAAATAGAAACTTCAAGTAATTAAAAAGTGGGCCATAGTAGATTTCCTTTTGCAGCAGCACATAAAATAATGATTCATAATTAATGGTATCTTATAATCTATTAAAGCTGATCTTTGCTCTTTTTGTATGCTGGCTTTTCAGCTAAGGGGATGATTGAAGAGCAGGCAAGAAAGACTTTCATCAAATAATATCTTAAATTTATAATAATAACAATACTATGTACTGAGTAGCTGCTACACTAAGTGCCTTATATACCTCATTACATGTAATTCTCCCCCCAAAAGCCTGAGAGTTACTATTGAGCAGATCTTTATCCCTTCTGAGCCATTAGATAACCTAAGTTAAGCTTGCAAAACTGAATCTGAACCTCATTTTGACTGATTCCCCCTAAAATTTCTTGATTTTTGTGTAGCAGATTCTTCTGCCTATTTTCCTACCCTCCCTGCCCATTCCCACAAGTTCAAAGTGAAAGCTTATAGAAGGGAAAGAGAGAAAGACAAGAATCCCAGCAGCATTCAATTTCTGTTCAGGTTGTTCTTAAAGACAGCTTCATCCTTGATCTGGTGATGCACTTCTTCATTCAATCATGTGCAATACCCCAGAATTCTAACATCATCCTCTTTTTGCCTTGGTTCTATTTGGGATCTTATCATTTGCAACAAAAAACATACTACTATAATCATTCATACCTTTAATACATTTAAACATATTACTTGTAATAATAAAATATTACTTCTAACACAGCCAGCCAGTTTAAGTCCTGCTGGCTCGTTTCATTAAACTGCACAAGGACTGAAGCTGACTGTTGCAGTTACAACCAGCAGCCCTGGAAGCACTGGATTCTCTCTGGGATTAAACAGTATCCTAATCAGCACAGGTAGGAAGCTGTAGATACAGCACAGAGAACCCGGGACATTGAACCGGCTTGGTTTTCCTGGGAGCAGCTCTGTGGTTAAGCACAAGTTGCTTAACTCTGATGGAATTCCATTTCCTTGATTGTAATAAGATGCAAATTACAAGATTTTTTTTAACTTTTATTGAAATATAGTGGATTTACAATGTTGTGTTAGTTTCCTGTGTATAGCAAAGTGAGTCAGTTATACATATATATAAATTCTTTTTTTTAGATTCTTTCCTATTATAGGTTCAAGATAATTTCTAAGAATGTTTCTGGTTTTAAAATTTTTGGCTGCTGCACAAATTAAAGACATCCAGATAATGCATTGGTTCATAGTAGTGTAGCATTAGTCACTCAGTTATATCCAACTCTTTTCAGTCTTATGTACTATAGCCCACCAGGATGCTCTGTTCATGGAATTCTCTAGGCAATAATATTGGAGTGGGTAGCCATTCCCTTCTCCAGGGGATCTTCCTGACACAGGGATCAAACTCAGGTCTCCTGTATTGCAAGCAGATTCCTTATCACCTGAGCTGCCATGGAAGCCCCATTCAGTGGATTTCATGGCTAGCTTCAACTCCAGTTTTTTCCCTTAATAAAATTAAAATTTGATTCTATCAAGGGATATGCTTAAGAAAATTAAATGACACTTAAAGTTTAAAAATCTTAGTTATAATATAAAAACATAAGTTGACAGTCCGAACATTATCCAGTAACAACTTCAGAATAGTTTTAATACTATAAGAGTTGTAACTCATGGAAGGAAAATCATCAGGTTCTGGAATGGTGAACTGAGTTTTTTATTCTTACCCCAAAACAGCAGCGTACATCCTTGAAAGGAAAGTCAAATTTTTAACATTAAGCAATAACAAAGACATGGAAATGTTCTTGTTTTTCCTTATGGACTATTGATTTCGAATTTTAATACCAAAATACAATATATAATGACTTTTTCCCCAAAGTGATAACCTTAAAAATAAACTCATTAAGGATATTCCCTGGCAATCCACTGGTTAGGACTTGGTGCTTTGACTGCCGTAGCCCACTTTACATCTCTGGTCAGAGAACTAAGATTCTGTGAGTCACAAAGCATGACAAAAAAATAATGACAACAACAACAACAACAAAAAACAAACCCCACATGAATAAGTGATTAGCAATAGTTAAAAAATATTTGTGTGTTCAACCTCAGACAACTGATACAATTTTACAAATCAGAATCTAAACTCTTTTGACAAATGCTGACTTGAAAAAACAAAACATGAAATGTGATTGAAAAGTATATTATTAAATATTTCTTCCAAAAACACTAAGTACTTTTTTCCAGCAAAAATGGAATTGATTCAATTAAGTGACTTCAAGTTATATGTAACACGTTTGAGGAGACACTCTTCAATGTTATTCTTATTTACTTGTGTCATGTAATTTCCTGGAGCAGCTATTTCCTAACTCAGTTCAACTGTGGCTTGGAATTTTTTATTAAAGTCTTTATTGAATTTGCTACAATTTTGTTTCTGTTTTTTATATTTTGGTTTCTTTGGGTGAGAAGCATGTGGGATCTTAGCTTCCCAACCAAGGATCAAACCCACACCCCTGCACTGGAAGGCAAAGTCTGAATCATTGGACCGCCAGTGAAGTCCCCTGGCTTGGAAGTTTTGTTTGCTTTCTATATCTAACTTGCTTATACTTAAGAAATTATTCAGGGGCATAATTTCTCTCATGTGTACAGTACTTTGGGTAACATTTTAACAAAAGGAAACCAAGGAAATGAACAAAACTATCTTTGCCAAACACTAAATCTGTCCACTGCCTTAAATGTTCATACCAACAGATGGGGATCCACAGATCCACACCCTGGGAAGGGCTATACCGACTTGGCTTCTGACAACCGTTTCAGGTACATGTTCTGCAAGAGGAAAAGTTACCTTTCAAAATCCTCATCCCCAGATATCCGAGCAACACAGCATCTTAATTACTTACAGGTAGCGAGGTCCAGATACTGTGGTTGTCCCAGCAGTACGTAAGTAAATGACTGTGAGGGCCAGGAGGAAGCAGGATCTCTGTGCAGCTCACAAGCAGCTAGCAGCAGTGAGAGTCAAAAAAATAAACACTAGTGCAGCTCGTGGAGAAGGAAATGGCAGGCCACTCCAGCATTCTTGCCTGGAGAATCCTGTGGACAGAGGAGCCTGGTGGGCTGCTGTCCATAGGGTCGCAGACACGACCGAAGCGACTTAGCAGCAGCAGCCGTGCGGCTTGGGTTCTGACCAATCTAATAAACATTAGGTGCAAAAGTCTGTACTGGCTGTAGCAGTGCACCATGGCTGGGTGTCAGCCCCAGGAATTAGTAGCCTGAGCAAACTAGTGCAGTTTTATAGGTTACAAATATATTTCGAAATATGTTATGTAACTTAAACCTCAAAAATTATGTAGGCATTACTATTTTTCTAATTTGTAGTTGAGAAAATTGAGGCTTACAGAGGTTAAGTAATTTGCCATAGCTTACCCAACTAGTAAGTGACAGAACTAGATAAACTATTACCGCTGCTTAACACAAACAGTTTGCTTTATTCTGTGGTTTCTCTTTCATTCTCGGGGCTAATTATAAGGACCTGAAACGAACCTTGATTTTTCAAACTGTTCTATTTAGACATTAGAAAATAAAAAGCGCCAGTGATGATTCAGTCCTTCAGCTTCATGTTAGTCAAATCACTCCGTTATCAGCAGTTCCTATTAAATGACTTTTTTCTTGGCCTGTGGAAATGTTAATGACTAGTACAAGAAATATGTGCATAAGACACTTGCAATGTTATTTTTGTGAGGCTCTTCATTGCTCTCATTTTCTGCTACTGTCAGCATGTTAATCTGTATTGAAAAATATGAACCAAATAGTTAACTTCCTGAATGAAATCGATCTCACAGTTTCAATCTTAGAAAGCAAGGCATGAAATAATTGAGTCTTTTACAGGAAAACTAACAATTCACTTACCCTGGAAAGAAAAGCCTGTGGTTCAGAAGATTTCTTCATAATCTGTGTAGATACTCCTCTCACACAGAGACGGAGCCTGTCTCCTCAATCCTCAAGTGTAAGCTGTCCATACTGATATCCATCCAAATAGGGCTGTATGAGGAGTGGGGTATACAGAGAGCAATGTTAAAAGGGGAGAAACCTGAACAATAATACTTCATTCAGGTGATCAAGGTCGATATCAACAGTGATAAGCCACATTAATGGTATGTACCTCTGATGTGATGTGATTACAATGACATTCTGGGGTCTTCTTCTCCAAAACTCACAACCCTAGTCTAATCACGAAAAGCACCGGACAAATCCAAGATGATCTAGGCATTTTACAAAAATTACCTGACCAGTACTGCTCAAAACTGTTGAGTTCATCAAAATCTAGGGACATCCAAGACATTGTCAAAGCCAAGAAAAGGCTAAGAGACATGATGACAAAATGTATTTCTTGGATGGGAGCTTACAACAAAAATTATTCTAAAATATAAAGTTTATTTTTAAAAAATAACTCATTTTATCATTTTGGCATTTCAATAGTTGATCACATAATACCAGGCCTTCAGTTAACTCAAAATTTCTAAAGTATTACATAAAGTGAGGTTGGAATTCCTTGGATCCACCCTCACTGGCTCTCAGGAAGTCTACCTCCTAAATCACCACTACCCGTACTTTATCCTCTCTCTTTGGTTTCACAACCAAGGTTATTATAACCAAAAAAAAAAAAAGTGTAGACTTACCGTCTCTACTTTCATTTACTCTTCAAACCACTGCAGTCATGTGTCTACTCAACAATGATTCCAAGTCCAAATCCAATGGATCTTTCTCAGTCTTCACTTATTTAATTTGGTAAAGATTGAAAGTATTGATTATTCTCTTCCTTAAAACTCCCCAATTTCCTTGGCACAGTCTGTCCTATTCTCTTAACTTCCCTTCTCCACTGTTAATAAAGCAGGATCTCTATCCTCCAGTATTTTTTTTTCCACTTTTATACAATTTGATAGAATCTGGGCTTCTTGATCTGGAAAAAGGTCATTTAGTTATGCAAATATAGAGTAAGTACACAAGCATCATTCCAGAACAAATGACTTACTTTTTTGTCTTAGCAAAAACTGTCTCTCCCATTGATGTGCAGAGCTGGACACTGGGGAAGAGGTGACCTTCTAGGAACTCAAAGCCTTCTTGAGAAAAAGACTTCAGAGCCCCAAAGTCCAATCTCCAAGTCAGAAAAATCTGTAAAGATCCATCAAAGAGTTCTGATTAAAGACTGCTAGAGGAGTAGTGTGGAGAAGGCAATGGCACCCCACTCCAGTACTCTTGCCTGGAAGATCCCATGGACGGAGGAGCCTGGTAGGCTGTGGTCCATGGGGTCGCTAAGAGTCGGACATGACTGAGCAACTTCACTTTCACTTTTCACTTTAATGCATTGGAGAAGTAAATGGCAACCCACTCCAGTGTTCTTGCCTGGAGAATCCCAGGGACGGGGGAGCCTGGTGGGCTGCCATCTATGGGGTCGCACAGAGTCGGACCTGTCTCTTATACACATCTGGCAAGTTTTCCAAGCTCTACTGCAGAACCTCTTTAAGTTCGGGGTATCTCCAAGCAGCAGTGTAGAGAAAGGACTTTGCCACTTTCTAAAACTAGTGTAACAGTCTCTCTTGGGGGGAAACAGTGNAGAGTCAGACACGACTGAAGTGACTTAGTAGAAGCAGCAGCAGAGGAGTAGTGACCAAGGATTCCAAGAGCTGAATGTACCAGGAAAATAAGATACTGTCATGCAAGGACTCCAGAATTCATGGGGGTAGAAGGTGGATACATTGTCTTCAGCACAGGGTGGAAGAATTTTCTCTCCAGCCATCCTGCCAGTGATGTTGCACATTGGGGAAAATTAGTGAGTATAAATGGGAATTAAAAGTAGCTAGAACCCTAATACACCCCACTCCAATACTCTTGCCTGGAAAATCCCATGGATGGGGGAGCCTGGAAGGCTGCAGTCCATGGGGTCACTGAGGGGCGGACACGACTGAGCGACTTCACTTTCACTTTTCACTTTCACGCATTGGAGAAGGAAATGGCAACCCACTCCAGTGTTCTTGCCTAGAGAATCCCAGGGATGGGGGAGCCTGGTGGGCTGCTGTCTATGGGGTCGCACAGAATTGGACANGGGGTCACTGAGGGGCAGACACGACTGAGCGACTTCACTTTCACTTTTCACTTTCACGCATTGGAGAAGGAAATGGCAACCCACTCCAGTGTTCTTGCCTAGAGAATCCCAGGGATGGGGGAGCCTGGTGGGCTGCTGTCTATGGGGTCGCACAGAGTGGGACATGACTGAAGTGACTTAGCAACAGCAGCAGCAGCAGAACCCTAATAGGGCTTCCCTGGTAACTCATTGATAAAGAATTTGCCTGCTAATGCAGGAGACTCAGGTTCCAATCTTGTGTCGGGAAGTTCCCCCGGAGAAGGAAATGGCAATCCACTCCAGTATTCTTGCCTAGGAAATCCCATGGACAGAGGAGCCTGGAAAGCTACAGTTTATTGGTTCGCAAAAGAGTTGGATACAACTGAGCAACTAAACAACAACAAATGACCCTAATACACAACACTGCGGTTTTGAACCATCATCTGACAGGCCAGCAAGGGCATCCTAACATCATCGGTCAAACTTCAGGGTTAATCTGCAGTGGTAATACCCTGTGACTGAAGAAACAAAGGCAAAGAACCTATCAGACTCCAGTGCACTCTCCACTTGATGCTTGGAAGCGGGCTGACCAACAAACCTCCTGATCCTTGGGCTAAATCAGGACCTGACATTAATAGACATTTCTGAGGATGAAAATGATGGAAATATCCTTGCTAATATGGACTCAATCAATTTGTTAAGCAAAAGATGTGATCATATTTGTACCCTAAATTTGTGATGGTCACATCAGCTGTACAAGTTTAACTCACTCTACCTAACCCTTTGTATTGCTGCTTTTTGAAGATTTTGTACTCCACCTAGATAATTTCATCCTGCCTGTAGCTTTCTTATTGCCTTTATCCAATGTCTCCCGTACCTTTATTTAGAACAAAGCATTCTGAGCTATTACTTCTAAAGCCTAGGTGTTTCATAGGACTGTAAACACAGCCTGTGCAAAAATGATTGTATTTCCCCAAAGTACACCAACACACCCACAAAAAACTTATTCTCCTAACCTTGTTAGTGCCATTAACCCAAGCAGAAATATGAGAGTCTTCTCAGTTGCCCCATTTCCGTCACCTCCCACATTTCATCTCTCCTTTTCTCGGCACCTTCTCTTGTTTAGCACCTTCTTTGCACTAATCCAGACCCTCATTGCTTTTGCCTGGACTTTGCAGTTGTCTCCTAATGTCTTCAGTCAGTTCAGTCGCTCAGTCGTGTCCAACTCTTTGCGACCCCATGAATCACAGCACGCCAGGCCTNTGAATCCTGCTGCCGCATTATAGCTTCTAATCAAAAGTTCTAATAATCATTTTGAATAAGGAAAAGCTCGGCAATACTTTTTTCATCAGTATTTTTCTTTAAAAAAATGAGATTATTGGATTAGATAGAGCAAAAATAATCCTTAGAGTCTAACAGTCTATAATCATATAATCGTAATAACCTTTCTGTTTATAAATAATCTTTTTAAAATAAAAAAGTCTCTATATAGCCAATTTAGCAACTTTATTAGTTTCTATTGCTGCTGTAACAAATTGCTTCAAATTCAGTGGCTTAAACTAATGCAATTTGTTCACTTATAGTCCTGAGGCCAGTCCAGAATGTGTCTTAAAGAGCTAAAACAAAAGCATTGGCATGCTCACCTTCCTTCTGGAGGCTCCCAGGAGGTCTGTTTCTTGCCTTTTCCAGGAAAGAGGTTGCCCACTTTTCCTTATCTCTTGGTTTCCAGTCTGTGAGCCCATCACTGCCAGCTATATCTCTTGTCCCTTCTCCTCTGATTCTCATGCCTCCCTCTNCAGAATGTGTCTTAAAGAGCTAAAACAAAAGCATTGGCATGCTCACCTTCCTTCTGGAGGCTCCCAGGAGGTCTGTTTCTTGCCTTTTCCAGGAAAGAGGTTGCCCACTTTTCCTTATCTCTTGGTTTCCAGTCTGTGAGCCCATCACTGCCAGCTATATCTCTTGTCCCTTCTCCTCTGATTCTCATGCCTCCCTCTTCCTTCATTATAAGGACTTCTGTGATTACACTGGGTCCAGCTGGATAATCACATTTGCAAAGTCCCTTTTGCTATGTAAGGCAACACATTCACAGATTCTGGCAATTAGGATGTGAACATCTTTAGGGGATCATTATTAGTCAGCCTACCACACCAACCCTCTGAAATTATGTTCGGCTTCCATTCCCCATTACACCTTGCCCTCATCACTTCACTGAAGTAAGAAGACCCTCAATGTCCTTTTACCCTATGACCTCAATTGGAAGACATTTACAGCATCAGCTCACGGAGGGTAGAGTTTGAGCAACTCTGTTGCCTCTTCTGCGTCTCCTGAATAATCTCCGGTACTCAGCAGGCTTTCAGTGACTTAGATGAATGAATGCATGAAGCATTCCCTACATCCTCATGTCTTCTCCCTGCTAAGTAAGGAGCAGCCATGTGACACTGGAGGCCCTGCAGCTATGGTTTTACTCAATACTCTTGGTTGCTTAGTCGCTAAGTTGTGTCTGACTCTTTGGCACCTCATAGACTGTAGCCCATCAGGCTCCTCTGTCTATGAGATTTCCCAAACAAGAATACTGGAGTCGGTTGCCATTAAACCCACATCTCCTGCTTATCAGGTAGATTCTTTACCATTAAGCCACCTGGGAAGCCTGCCATCCAGGATACCACATATTTAGTTGGCATGTCTCCTTAGCCTATGACAGATGTATGGTTTTATAAAAGGCAGAGGAACCAGAGATCAAATTGCCAACATCCGCTGGATCATGGAAAAAGCAAGAGAGTTCCAGAAAAACATCTATTTCTGCTTTATTGACTATGCCAAAGCCTTTGACTATGTGGATCACAATAAACTGTGGAAAATTCTGAAAGAGATGGGAATACTAGACCACTTGATCTGCCTCTTGAGAAACCTATATGCAGGTCAGGAAGCAACAGTTAGAACTGGACATGGAACAACAGACTGTTTCCAAACAGGAAAAGGAGTACATCAAGGCTGTATATTGTCACCCTACTTATTTAACTTTTATGCAGAGTACATCATGAGAAATGCTGGGCTGGAAGAAGCACAAGCTGGAATCAAGATTGCCAGGAGAAATATCAATAACCTCAGATATGCAGATGACACCACCCATATAGAAGAAAGCAAAGAAGAACTAAAGAGCTTCTTGAAGAAAGTAAAAGAGCAGAGTGAAACAGTTGGCTTAAAGCTCAACATTCAGAAAACTAAGATCATCGTATCCAGTCCCATCACTTCATGTCAGATAGATGGGGAAACAGTGGAAACAGTGTCAGACTTTGTTTTGAGGGGCTCCAAAATCACTGTAGATGTTGACTGCAGCCATGAAATTAAAAGACACTTACTCCTTGGAAGAAAAGTTATGACCAACCTAGATAGCATATTAAAAAGCAGAGACATTACTTTGCCAACAAAGGTCTGTCTAGTCAAAGCTACAGTTTTTTCAGTAGTCATGTATGGATATGACAGTTGGACTGTAAAGAAAGCTAGTGCTGAAGAATTGATGCTTTTGAACTGTGGTGTTGGAGAAGACTCTTGAGAGTCCCTTGGACTGCAAGGAGATCGAAAGAGTCAATCCTAAAGGAGATCAGTCCTGAATATTTATTGGAAGGACTGATGCTGAAGCTGAAACTCCAACACTTTGGCCACCTGATGTGAAGAACTGACTCATTTGAAAGACCCTGATGTTGGGAAAGATTGAAGGCAGGGGGAAAAGGGGAAGACAGAGGATGAGATGGTCAGATGGCATCACCAACTCAATGGACATGAGTTTGGGTAAACTCCAGGAGTGGGTGATGGATAGGGCGGCCTGGAGTCCTGCGCTCCATGGGGCGGCAAAGAGTCAGACAAGACTGAGCGACTGAACTGAACTGAATGGAAACTAAAAATACAGTCTTTTTATTGTCTGAGATAAATTGGTCAAAAGTTTCTGTTCCTTGTAACTCACAAGATTCCCAGCTGATACAGCTTTCTAGTATAGATTATTTTATAATGAGAAAAATGAGGCCCATAGTGTCCAAATGATTACCCAGTGTCACACAGCTAGTACTAAAAGCTAAGATTCTAGCCCAAGTTGTTTTACTCTTTTAATTTTTATGCTTTATGGTAATATACCAATTGTGCTGGGATACACTGCAATCTAACTACCCCAGAAAGTTGCCTTCATTATATCCTTAATTTTGGAGCTCTTATAAATAGCCACACTAAGACACAGATCACTGACAAGGCCTTGATGAACTTTCAACGTCTTCTGAGGAAATAATAAGAACAAATCTTTGTAGTGAAACTTTTGTATCCTACAAGTTAAAGGGAGAAAATTTTCACTCACTCACTTGTACATCAGCATCTTTTCTAACAAGGTACTGAATACAGGGCTTAAGAAAAAAAGATCTGCTTATCCATCCAATAAGGTATCCATCCACCTTTGAAAGTGTCGTGTGGGCTTCCCTGGTGGCTCAGATGGTAAAGAACCTGCCTTCAAATTAGGAGACCAGGGTTCGATCCCTGGGTTGGGAAGATCCCCTGGAGAAGAGAATGGCTAGCCACTTCAGTATTCTGCCTGGAGAATTTCTTGGGGCCCATGGAGTTACATCCAATAATGCAACCATCCACCTACTGAAACAAACAAACAAAAATAAACAAAATGGACTTCCTTGGCAGTTCAGTGGTGAGGACTCTGAGCCTTCACTGCAGGTGCATTGATTTGATCCCTTATTGGGGAACTAGGACCTCACATGCCACCAGGCCAAAACTGACCAACCAACCAAAAAAAACAAATCTACTCATACGTACATACATGTATTTATTCAACAAACATTTATTGACCAACTGCTATTGCTCAGACAATACTCCTGGCAGTGCAAAGCAGCTCTTGTCAATCTCTTTTATCTCCTATAGTGGGACAGTCATGCATCTCCAGCAATTTTTGGATTGAAACCAAATGGTATCAAGATATTTAAGTTCATGAATCTTTTTTTCTTTTTTGTGGGTTCAAAGTTAGCAAAAACACATAGTGTCTCTCTATGTCTCCAGTTCATTATCTAATAAAGAAAGTAGCTGGCACAGGTAATATGCAAAGTATCTGGCCAGCATTTATGTCTAAGTGGAAACAATGCTTAAGAGTGTGAAAGTGTTAGTAGCTTAGTCATGTCTGACTCTTTGTGACTCTGTGGACTATAGCCTGCCAGGCTCCTCGGTCCATGGGATCCTCCAAGAAAAAATGAATAAAGTTAAAAGGTCAGAATTCAAAATTTTATCAATGGTATGATTCAAGTTGACTGTAAAATTATGCACCATACTGTTAGGTAGTTCGAATAGGGAAAAGGAGTCCAGAATGGCAGTGGCTAAAAGACAAGGAAGAGAAAAGCCCATGAAAATAAAACAAAGGAAGGTCCGAGGACCGGAGTGAGGACCTCAGGCAGAACAAGCAGCGCTCCTGGCTAGCCCAGTTTACACAGGGCAGGCCTGGAGCTGGGGGGCGGGTGGGGGATAGAAAAAACTTATAAAAAGAGGAGCCAAAGGGCCGGGTGTCTCTCTCTCTTTCCTCTTCAAGTCTTTTGGGTCGGCATGCCCTCACGCCTCGAGGATGTATTTCCCTTTATTTTCTAAATGAAACAGCTGTAACACGGAGCTGTAACACTGATTTGTCCTAGAGTTGTGACACGGTCTGAGAGCTGTGACATGCCAAGGGCTTTAATGTCTGTCGCTTCAAATTTTTGTTGTGACAAGACAGAACCGAGGAAATGGCACACTCCCCCAACAATACAAATATAAAAGTTTATACTGGAAGAAACAGTTTGGGGTATATGGGGACTCTGTACTGTCTCTAGACTTTTAAAGTAGATTTTAAACTGCTCTAAACTAAAAAGGATTTTTTCTTTCAAGTTGCTTGGCAATGAGATAGGTTATAAACTTCTTGAGGGCAGAGACCATGTTCTCCCTCATATTTGTTTACGTGAAGCCTAGGACAATGCTTCAGAGTGATTAATGTGTTGAGTACAAGAGAAAATATTTTTCTGGATTTCAGATTAGCACAAGGTATCTAACAATCTTATCAGAAGTATGAAATAAGCTTTGTTGTATGAAAGCCCAGCAATAGTTGACGAAATCACTTGTCACAGAGGAATGAAGTCTTGGAGGAGGCTGAGAAGTGTGTGGCTTTTTAAGGATGAAAAATGGTGCTTCAGTAGTAAGGAATCTGCCTGCTAATTCAGGAGACCTGGGTTTGATCCCTGGGTAGGGAAAATCCCCTGGAGAATGACATGGCTAAGCACTCCAGTATTCTTGCCTGGAGAACCTGGTGGACAGAGGAGCCTGGGAGGCTACAGTCCACAGAATTGCAAAAGAGCTGCATATGACTTAGCAACTAAACAGCAACAACATCAGATGGGAAGTGAAGGAGGCCAGAAAGAGCACACATAATTCAGACAAGCACATTTAATTACTTTATAACTGAAAAGTCTTAAAGTCTGTGTATCCAGAATTTCAGTGGGAACATAGATGGATGTTGTAAAGGGTGTGAAGTGCAGTTGATCCACCATACCCACTGATACCATATCTGTGGATTCAACCAACTGCAGCCTGAAAATATTTAAGAAAAAAAAATTCCAGAAAGTCCCCCAAAGCAAAATGAATTTGCCTGTGGGCCAGCAACTATTTACATAGAATTTACATTGTATTAGGTATTAGGAGTAACAGACAATTTTAAGTATGTGGGAGGGTGTCTGTAGGTTATATAAAAATACTATACCATTTTAAAGAAGGGACTTGAGCATCCTCAAACTGTGGTATCCAAAGGAGATCTTGGAACTTATCCCCTGCAGATACCAAAGGATGAACGTAGATGTGCAAATAGCACATATCCAAAGCTGGTTATAAATTATGATGTGATCATACACATGGATTTTTAAAGTTTGAACAACATTGAACTGAATAATTGGGTTTCTCATTAAAATTATTTTATTACAAAAGTGAAACTACTTGTTAAGCATTAATGATCATAAACTTCTTGGCCTTTAAAACTACTGATTATCTCCAAACTGCTTATGTAATTTCAACTCTAAACAACTATCTTTATAAAAGTTTAGACAATGACCAAAAAATATGCATGGAAACAATTACATTAAAGAAACATTAAAAAACTGACCATTGTCATTTGAGGGCAGGACTAGCCCAGGGATCACATTTATTTCCTTTTTGGCTTATTAAGCAGGTTTTATTTCTATGATAAAAATAAAATTAATGTTTTTTAAGTGTTTTTAATTTTAAGAGTTTACATAAAAAGATTGTTTTAGTGTCTGCTTATAATTTGAGCAGGGCTTCCCATATGGGTCAGGGGTGAAGTATCTGCCTGCCAATGCAGGAGACATGGGAGATGAGTTTGATCCCTGGATGAGGAAGATCCCCTGGAGAAAGAAACAGCAACCCACTCCAGTATTCTTTCCTGGAAGATTCCATGACAGGAGCCTGGCAGGCTGTAGTCCATGGGGTCACAAAAGTTGTACATGACTGAGCAACTGAGCATACACACGCTATGTTTTGTGCAATTAATATTACAAATCCATATGCATATAAACATCTATGATCAAAGGTTTTTGAAGTATTTAAGAGATTGCTCAATCTCCCCTCCACCTCCCAAAAAAAACCCTTCTTTTTTCTTCGTCATCTTATGATATAGGACCACCATTTTCCCATTTGTTCAAACCAAAATTGTAGAAAGTCATCATTCGTCAGGCTTCTCTCATTACTTTCCTTCAAGTCCATCAACAATCACGGTCAACTCTTCTAAAATATACCCCGAATCTGTTTCATTCTTCTCCGTCTCTTATGTCAGCACTTTAGTTTGAACCAGCATTATTTAAACTGTGAATTGCAACTCTTTGGTGAGTTATGAAATCACTTTAGTCAGTGAAATATTTCTTCTTTTACAATGAAATCGAATAGAAAATCTCAGGGTGCATCCCTCATGGTAAGAGTATTGTCTCAGGGAATTTTTGTTTATGACTATGTGTTAACGTCCCAGGTCATCATGAAAAAAAATGTATTTCTTCTTGGGGACTTAAGCCCCCAACATTTCTCAACTGGACTGCTTAAAACTGGAATGTTTATTCTAAGTATAATGAGAAGACAAACACTTCGAAATGGACTAAAGGCCCAACATAGTCTTCACCTACTTACCTCTCAACAAGTCTTATCTCTCTTCTCCTCACTAACATGTGCTGCCAAACCCCAACTCCTATCACATTGGCTGCCTTTTGATTGTACACACCAAAGCATCCTCACCTCAGAAAATTTATACCTGCTATTTCCCCCTGCTTAGAACACTCTTCACAATATTTACAGATTCTGTGTGCCCTTAGTGTAAGGATTACCTCCAGAGTAGACTTTCTAAAACACATCCATCCAGTCTCCCCTGTCTTTTATTTCATTCTTAGCACTTATGGCAGCATCTGATCCCATCACATCATGACAAATAGATGGGGAAACAATGGAAACAGTGATAGACTTTATTTTCTTGGGCTCTAAAATCTCTGTGGACAGTGACTGCAGCCATAAATTTAAAAGATGCTTGCTGCTTGGAAGACAAGCTATGACAAACCTAGACAGCATGTTAGAAAGCAGAGACATTCCTTTACTAACAAAAGTGTATATAGTCAAAGCTATGGTTTTTCCAGGAGTTCTGTATGGATGTGAGAATTGGGCAAAAAGAAAGCTGAGGACCAAAGAACTGATGTTTCAAACTGGTGCTGAAAAAGAATCTTGAGAGTCCCTTGGATAGCAAGGAGATCAAACTAAAGGAAATAAATGCTGAATATTCATTGGAAAGACTGATGCTGAAGCTGATGCTTCAATACTTTGACCAACTGATGCGACGAACTGACTCATTGGAAAAGACCTTCATGCTGGGAAAGACTGAATCAGTTCAGTCAGTTCAGTTGCTCAGTCGTGTGCGACTCTTTGCAACCTCATGAACTGCAGCATGCCAGGCTTCCCTGTCCATCAGCAACTCCCAGAGCTTACTCAAACTTATGTTCATTGAGTTGGTGATGCCACCTGACCATCTCATCCTTTGTTGTCCCTTTCTCCTCCTGCCTTCAATCTTCCCCAGCATCAGGGTCTTTTCAAATGAATCATGTCTTCACATCAGGTGAACAAAATATTGGAGTTTCAGCTTCAGCATCAATCCTTACAATAAATATTCAGGACTGATTTCTTTTAGGATGGACTGGTTGGATCTCTTTGCAGTCCAAGGGACTCTCAAGAGTCTTCTCCAACACCACAGTTTAAAAGCATCAGTTCTTCCATGCTCACCTTTTTACGGTCCAACTCTCACATCCATACATGACTACTGAAAAAACTGTAGCTTTGACTAGACAGACCTTTGTTGGCAAAGTAATGTCTCTGCTTTTTAATATGCTGTCTAGGGTGCTCATAGCTTTCCTTCCAAGGAGCAAACGTCTTTTAATTTCACAGCTGCAATCAGCATCTACAGTGATTTCAGAGCCCCCCAAAACAAAGTCTGTCACTGTTTCCACTGTTTCCCCATCTATTTGCCATGAAGTGATGGGACTGGATACCATGATCTTAGTTTTCTGAATGTTGAGCTTTAAGCCAACTTTTTCAATTTCTTCTTTCACTTTTATCAAGAGGCTCTTTAGTTCTTCTTCACTTTCTGCCATAAGCATGGTGTCATCTGCATATCGGAGGTTATTGATATTTCTCCCAGAAATCTTGATTCCAGCTTGTGCTTCGTCCAACCTGGCATGATGTACCCTGAATATAACTTAAATGAGCAGGGTGACACAATACAGCCTTGATGTACTCCTTTCCTGATTTGGAACCAGTCTGTTGTTCCATGTCCAGTTCTAACTGCTGCTTCTTGACCTGAATACAGATTTCTCAAGAGGCAAGTCAGGTGGTCTGGGATTCCCATCTCTCTCAGAATTTTCCACAGTTTATTGTGATCCACACAGTTAAAAGCTTTGGCGTAGTCGTAACACAGAAATAGATATTTTTCTGAAACTCTTTTGCTTTTTAAATGATCCAGCGGATAGTGGCAGTTGGATCTCTGGTTCCTCTGTCTTTTCTAAATCCAGCTTGAACATCTGGAAGTTCACAGTTCATGTACTGTTGAAGCCTGGCTTGGAGAATTTTGAGCATCACTTTGCTAGCGTGTGATATGAGTGCAATTGTGTGGTAGTTTGAACATTCTTCGGCATTCCCTTTCTTTGGGATTAGAATGAAAACTGACCTTTTCCAGTCCTGTGGCCACTGCTGAGTTTTCCCAATTTGCTGACATATTGAGTACAGCACTTTCATAGCATCATCTTTTAGGATTTGAAATAGCTCAACTGGAATCCCATCACCACCACTAGCTTTGTTCACAGTGATGCTTTCTAAGGCCCACTTGACTTCACATTCCAGGATGTCTGGTGATGGCCCACACCATCATGGTTATCTGGGTCATGAAGATATTTTTATATAGTTTTTCTGTGTATTCTTGCCACCTCTTCTAAATATCTTCTGCTTCTGTTAGGTCCATACCATTTCTGTCCTTTATTGTGCCCATCTTTGCATAAAATGTTCCCTTGGTATCTCTAATTTTCTTGAAGAGATCGCTAGTCTTTCCCATTCTATTGTCTTCCTCTATTTCTTTGCATTGATCTCTGAGGAAGGCTTTCTTATCCCTCCTTTTTATTCTTTGGAACTCTGCATTCAAATGGGTATATCTTTCCTTTTCTCCTTTGCCTTTGGAGTCTTTTCTCAGCCATTTGTAAGGCCTCTTCAGACAACCATTTTGCCTTTTGCATTTCTTTTTCTTGGGGATGGTTTTGAACAATGCCTCCTGTACAATATCACAAACTTCTATCAATAGTTCTTCAGGTTCTCTGTTNCTGCATTCAAATGGGTATATCTTTCCTTTTCTCCTTTGCCTTTGGAGTCTTTTCTCAGCCATTTGTAAGGCCTCTTCAGACAACCATTTTGCCTTTTGCATTTCTTTTTCTTGGGGATGGTTTTGAACAATGCCTCCTGTACAATATCACAAACTTCTATCAATAGTTCTTCAGGTTCTCTGTTTATCAGATCTAATCCCTTGAATCTATTTGTCACTTCCACCATATAATCATAAGGGATTTGATTTAGGTCATACCTGAATGGTCTAATGGCTTTCCCTACTTTCTTCAATTTAAGTCTGAATTTGGCAAAAAGGAGTTCATGATCTGAGCCAGTCAGCTCCTGGTCTTGTTTGTGCTGACTGTATAGAGCTTCTCAATCTTTGGCTGCAAAGAATATAACCAATCTGATTTCAATATTGACCATCTGGTGATGTCCATGTGGAACATTTTCTCTTGTGTTGTTGGAAGAAGGTGTTTCCTACGACCAGTGCATTCTCTTGGCAAAACTCTATTAGCCTTTGCCCTGCTTCATTCTGTACTCCAAGGCCAAATTTGCCTGTTACTCCAGGTGTTTCTTGACTTCCTACTTTTGCATTCCAGTCCCCTATAATGAAAAGGACATCTTTTGGGGGTATTAGTTCTAGAATGTCTTGTACGTCTTCACTGAATCATTCAACTTCAACTTCTTCAGGATTACTAGTCAGGGCATAGACTTGGATTACCATGATATTGAATGGTTTGCCTTGGAAACGGACAGAGATCATTCTGTCATTTTTGAGATGGCATCCAAGTACTGCATCTCAAACTCTCTTGTTGAACTATGATGACTACTTTTATTCTAAGGGATTCTTGCCCACAGTAGTAGATATAATGGTTATCTGAGTTAAATTCACCCATTCCAGTCCATCTTAGTTTGCTGATTCCGAAAATGTTGATGTTCACTCTTGCCATCTTCTGTTTGACCACTTTAATTTGTCTTGATTTATGGACCTAACATTCCAGATTCTTATCCAGTATTGCTCTTTACAGCATATTGGACTTTACTTCCATCACCAGACATATCCACTTTTCATTCTTTCTGGAGTTATTTCTCCACTGATCTCCAAAAGCCTGTTGGGCAACTACCAACCACTGGAGTTCATCTTTCAGTGTCTTATTTGCCTTTTTGCACTGTTCCTGGAGTACAGGAAATACATGGAATATGTCAAGGCTGTTTATTGTCACCATATTTATTTAAGTTATATGCAGAGTACATCAAGAGAAACTCTGGGCTGGAAGAAGCACAAGCTGGAATCAAGATTGCCAGGAGAAATATCAATAACCTCAGATATGCAGATGACACCACCCTTATGGCAGAAAGTGAAGAGAAACTAAAAGCCTCTTGATGAAAGTGACAGAGAAGAGGGAAAAAGTTGGCTTAAAGCTCAACATTCAGAAAACGAAGATCATGGCATCTGGTCCCATCACTTCATTGCAAATAGATGGGGAAACAGTGGAAACAGTGACAGACTTTATTTGGGGGCCTCCAAAATCACTGTAGATGGTGATTGCAGCCATGAAATTAAAAGATGCTTACTCTTTGGAAGGAAAGTTATGATCAACCTAGACAGCATATTAAAAAGCAGAGACCTTACTATTCCAACAAGTGTCCATTAGTCAAGGCTATGGCTTTTCCAATAATCATGTATGGATGTGACAGTTGGACTATAAAGAAAGCTGAGTGCCAAAGAATTGATGCTTTTGAACTGTGGTGTTGGAGAAGACTCTTGAGAGTCCCTTGGACTGCAAGGAGATCCAACCAGTCCATCCTAAAGGAGATCAGTCCTGGCTGTCCATTGGAAGGTTTGATGTTGAGGCTGAAACTCCAATACTTTGGCCACCCGATGTGAAGAGCTGACCCATTTGAAAAGTCCCTGATGTTGGGAAAGATTGGGGGCTGGAGGGGAAGGGGACGACAGGGGATGAGATGGTTGGATGGCATCACTGACTCAATGGACATGAGTTTGGGTGGGCTCCAGAAGTTGGTGTTGGACTGGGAGGCCTGGCATGCTGCAGCTTATGGGGTCACAAAGAGTCTGACATGACTGAGCGATTGAATTAAACTGTTCATGGGGTTCTCAAGGCAAGAATACTAAAGTTGTATGCCATGCTTTCTCCAGTGGACCATGTTTTATCTGAACTCTCTACCATGACCCATCTGTCTTGGGTGGCCCCACATGGCATGGCTTATAGTTTCATTGAGTTAGAAAAGGCTGTGGTCCATGTGATCAGTTTGGTTAGTTTTCTGTGACTGAGCAAGTTTGGGAAAGATTGAGGGGAAAAGAGGAGGATGAGATGGTTGGACTGACTCAATGGACATGAGTTTGAGTGAATTGCAGGAGATAGTGAAGGACAGGGAAGTCTGGTGTGCTGCAGTTCATGGGATCACAAATAGTCAGATATGACTAAGTAACTGAACAACAAGCATTTATGACCAGCTGAAATTACCTTGTATATTTATTTCTTTTCTTCAGACTTATTTTCTAACTGCCATTTTCTAATTGCTAGAATGTATGATGGGGTGCCTAGATGGTAAAGAACTTGCCAGCAATGTGGGAGACCTAGGTTTGATGCCTGGGTCAGGGAAGAAACTCTGGAGAAGGGAATGGCTACCCACTCCAGTATTTTTGCCTGGAGAATTCCATCAACAGAGGAGCCTGGCAGGCTACAGTCCATGGGATTACAGAGTCAAACACAACTTAAGTGACTAACATTTTCACTTTCAAGGGAGCAGAGGCTTTCAGGTCTGCCTTTTTCACCGATGTATCTCCAGAGCTTAAAATCCTGGTACATAGTAAGTGCTGATGAAATGTTTTTTGATTGAGTTAGTCAATCTGTATGAAACACTCAGCTAGATCTGGGATCAGAGGAGGCATGCTTGAGTCGCTTGACATACCATATGCTTTCCTGTTCCTTACCTTTCTATTTCCATCCAGTTCCCTGGGGGCAAGGCTCCCAACAGTGTTGTTCACCTTCTGCCTTGCATGGTGCTTGGTACCTAGAGAATAAGTTTTTATAAGTGAATGACCAAGATCGTGAATTTGTAGTGGCTCCAATTACACGGGGTTGAATGATTTTCCACCAAGTCTCTGGTACCCCTGTTAAGCACAGAAAATGTATGTACTTGGTTAGATCCAGGACAAAGATACTTAAGAGTTGAGAATAACAACTAGAGGGTCATGAGAGGGACAGACAATGAAGTGTAGACACTTTCATTCTGGTTTCACATTTTTCATTAAAAGCTTAGATTCTTGTCTAAAATAGAATGGTTTCAAGTTATAACAGCTTTTCCTTTCAGTCATTTTTAAAAGAAAAAACTAACATACTGTCACATCCATTTTCTTTTCAATTCTTTAGAATATAAATCCTAATTAGTATTTATTTTTGCTGATTACAATGCTAAGGAATCATTCAGACTTTCCCCTAGAGCAGTACCATTACTTAATGATATAGTGTCTTAGAGAGTCCATCCACCAATTGTGGAAATTTGGAGTGGATTTTTACTATAGATAATTCTATCACCAGTCAGATAAGTCGAATCAAGTTGCAGGAAACAAGTATACCACATAACCAAGTCACAGACAGTAAGTACTCTCAGCATAATTGCCTTACCCCATTTCCTCCTGGCCTGTGCACAAAGCCCACCAAACAACCCGAGCAGTCCATATTTAGGGTCACTAAGAAATGGGCATGAGTCTGAGTGAACTCCGGGAGTTGGTGACGGACAGGGAGGCCTGGTGTGCTGCAATTCATGGGGTCGCAAAGAGTCGGACACGACTGAGCGACTGAACTGAACTGAAGAAAACAGAAATCTTGTGGAAAGTCTGATTACTTAATACTTAGTAAATCAAGGAAAATGATCCATTAATGGTAAATGGCTTCTCAAAATAATTGAAGGGTTCAGATTTTCAGATATTTTTGTTTTGGAGAAAGAGGAATAAATAACTGCTATTTACATTTTCATTAGTCACCTATTTTCCTTTCTGATGATATTTTATTGTGGGAAACAATGAAAATGGATTCTGTATTTGGGATACCGTGATCAAGATACTTACATCTTCCAAAGGTTAACATTAGGAAGAGCATTAAAAAATCAAATTGGCTTCAAATATAGAGGGAAAGAATATCATTAAAACTTCATCTCTTTCCCCTAAACATGTTGAAGCACTCAGCAAATATTATACTCAGTCTTTTTGGCTAAGTTCATCAACTGCAAGTGATACCAGCTCCTCTGCAAGTGAGGAAGATGGAGTCATAAACAAGGGGCCTCACTCAAGGGCATGCAATCACAATTAAAACTGGCATTTAAGCCACCTCCCAAAACATACACAACTTAAACCAATATAGAATTGTAGTCTGCTAGTCTGCTGCACCCAGGGCTAAATCCTAACCCTGATTCTAATTACCATTATCACAGAATGATGAAATCTGAATTTGAAACTGGAAAAGGGGCCTTTGATTCACCCAGTTTAACTCCTCAGATAAACCAAACACCAGCAAGGAGAATGCACTTGGCTGAGATGGTTCCGTTTGGTGGCCCTTATACATGCCCAGAGTAAGTGATGATGGCAGGTTTGCAATTCTTGCCCCTGTGAGTAACGGATCACCTGATAGATGTTCCTGGATGCTCCCCCCAAATTAGAGTCTTTGTCTCCAGCCTGTGCATCCTCTTTGCCTGAGGAGCCCATGGCTGCTTCTGGCACAATGCTCCTAGGTACTCCTCATCCCAGCCAAACAGCCCCTTCCTCTTTTCGTCTATCTCCAGTCAAATTTTACTGCCACATCTCATCTTATCATTTTACCACATATTCGGTTATTCCACTCCCAAAATTACCTTTGCAGAATTTTCAAAGAAGGGGACTTGTGGGGAGAAAGGAAAAGTCATAGGAACGAAGGGCTGCATTTCTACTGAGGATAAAAGTTCGAGGACAGATGAAAATTTGAAAAGAATGACACAGACAAGGAAGGAGAAAGGATTTCAGAGAATAAAAAGAATAAAGAAAATGCTATGTACGTGTCCATTGTATAGGGTGACACGGATATTATAAAAAAAATGAATATAGTGAAGTTCCTATACATGGTATAAGAATTTTTACGTCTTTTCTGTATTTAAAGGTAATGTACACATTATTCATTTGAAATGCCTCTGTTTATATACATAGGGATATTGTGTGTATATGTGTGTGTGCATTCATGTGTACATACATGAGAACATATCTTAGTAGTGTTTCACCCACTGCCAACAATCAGATGCCTCACTGTGGAGACTGAAATGAAAGGGTGGCCTTTGTGGAGCAGTGGCCCTAGTGGGTTGCCTGAGCCTGCAAGAGACCCCAAGTCCTGACCTATCATTACCAAAAGCCATCATCCTTCCTATGACTCCACACTCTCCCTGCTCACCCATCACATCAGCTATGGACCAACTGTCAGATGATCAGTGACTCAGAGGGGCAAAAGTTGCAAACCTGCCATCATCACTTACTCTGTGCATGTATAAGGGCCACTGAAAGGAAGGGAAAGTAGTAAAGAGGCTTTGATGAAGACCAGAAAATAGGAGACTAAAGGGTGACTCATCTCTGAGATGGCCTGAGGAATGGGAGAGCAAGTCCATTTACGTTCGTTTAGAGGACATCCGAATCCTTGGAATTCTACCTGTGGCCTGCCTCCACTGACAGCTGTGCCTACTATTTTAATTTTGAAATTCAGCTGTTCCTTTGCCAGTCTTGACACAACATTTTAGGCATGTTCTGAAGCATGACTCATGCTACTCTCCAAAGGCAAAGATACTTCAGTATTCTATTCAATTAGTACTCTGCTTCCTGATCTACTGGATATTCTTGGAGTAAGATGCAAGTTTAAGACCATGGGCAATTTGAGAAGGTAGGAATTTCAGCCAAGACATTTGGCAAAAAAAAAAAAACAAAAAACACAACAACAACACTAAAGACCACATGAGAGGCCTCAGGGACAAATAAAAGGAGATGAAAAAAAATAGCTGTCAAAGTTTTACTTAATCTAAAAAAGCCTATTGATTAGATAGCACCATCTTTTCCATTAGCAAGCAGGACTGAAATGTTTGCTGCATTTTCTGATGTGCTGGGACCATGGGGAGAGATGGGGAGGAACAAGCTCTATAAGCATCTTAGAGATGACGGCACGTGAAAAGTCATTTTATCATCCATTAATTATTGTTCAAGTGTACACCTTGCAGATTCAAACTTTTCCACTATATAAATGTGATTTATTTTATTTTATTTTTTTCACAAAATACAAAGCTTTGCACCACATTATATTAGTGTTCTACCACAAGAAAATCCCAATGTTTTTTATTGGGGGAGAGGGGTGATTTATATATAAATATTGATAAGGATATTGATTTTATACATTCCTAAAATAATAAAATTGCCATGACAAAGAAATGCCAACCCTGTATAACATGCAGATTATTGCTTATAACTTGCATATATTTACTTTAAACTGGCACACATACTAAATATACAAACATTTCAAATTTTTAAGGGAAATACACAAATATGTCCAGAAACCCTTCTAAAGCACAACCAGAAACAAAAAAGAACACTGAATTGCTATTGTAATTGCTGATAAATCTGAGTAACATTGATTTGTAAATTACCAAGTCATACATTCTATAAATAAAAGTTCTTCAGCCTTATGGAAATACATTAGAAGATGTGTTCTCAAAATGTTAATAAATGTATTTTTAAAGATTTCTAAAATCTTTGACAATTAAATATTAATGTGATATATTCTCAGAGAAAAATCATATATCACAATAGATATCACATCTACTGAAGTTTTCAAGTAACTTCTTCAAATTAAATCTATGTCTAAAAGTTATTACAAAATCAAATAATTACCAAAATATTCTCCTAACTCATCCCAGTTACACGTTAGTAAGAGAGTATTATCTGTGCAAAAAGTCCTTGAGTAAAAAGTGGACATAATCATACTACCAAGCAAACCAAGCAAGAAACAGAAAAATATGTAGCACATTTTATTTAGTTATATTTTTTATGCTTCATTAACCAACAAGTAGCAAACACCTTAACGCACACTTAATTACACCAAGAATTACATAAAGCTATAAAAGAAAAAACATGCAGATGACAATTAACGAGTTTTCAGCCAGA
The DNA here is from genome assembly GCA_006410615.1 of Neotragus moschatus. NCBI lineage: Eukaryota > Metazoa > Chordata > Mammalia > Artiodactyla > Bovidae > Neotragus > Neotragus moschatus. Next base: position 3,174,372 of record SJYA01000795.1, on the reverse strand, counting down.
GGTATTTTTAAGATTTTAAAACTGTCTACTCCTTGGAGGGAATCAGTGTAAACGCTTCCTATGCAAACAAACTAATCTTTAGTTTCACTGCCAAAATATCTTCCAAGAAAGGTATGACCTTACAAAGTTTGAGGTCTGGGCTAAAAAGAGACAGGGCTCAAATCCTTGGGTGTTGTACTTTGGAAAACACCCTGAGTAATTCACTCGCAATAAGCTCACTTTTGAAGGAAACAGGACTGTGATTACATTTGCTTGATTAAAGAGCAAGACTCAATAATGCTGCGACATATCAGCACACCCTCCTCCTAACATCCTCATAACAGAACCAACTCAGTTCCTCCCTCGCCTGCCAAAGGGTCTAAAGAAGAACATTTAGATAATTTATACGCCTGCAATGAATCCCTAGCTGAAACATGTTACAAAGCTCTTACTGCTAAACCAGTTTAAGGAAAAGACACCTAAAGATGTTTCTCAATAAAACCATAAAATTATAAGCTTTGCTTGGTATTATAAATAAGTATTATTAAATGTTAAATGGCTTCCTGTAGCCTCTTAATAAATTATGGCTTGTCTGTTCATTACTGAAACTTACAGCAATGCTTTTCTCCCCAATGAAAGAACATACTAATGAAATTTGTCACAAGGGGCTGAGAAGCTTACATATTTACACACACACTAACTTGCTTCAGTAATGTCTGACTCTTTGTGACCCTACGCACTGTAACCCTCCAGGCTTCTCTGTCCATGGGATTCTCCAGGCAAGAATACTGGAGTGGATTGCCAGGCCTTCCTCCAGGGGATCTTCCCCACCAAGCAAAGGAACCCCTGTCTTCTACATCTCCTGCCTTGGCAGACAGGTTCTTCACTTCTGGCGCCACCTGGGGAGGCCTCAAAAGTTGACATAGAAAGATGGCATAAAGGAGGGAGGTGCTGATGAGAGGGAAGGGCTCAAAAGATTCAGAGAGAAAAGTTTTGGATTGAGGGAGGAACATCATGGCTTTTAAGGGCAAAGCAGTCATACCATCTCCTCCAACCTTAGGTCCTACTGGCTTTTCCTTGTCCTCACTCATATCACACACTTCATGTCAGAATTTGCTTTCAGTACCTTCAGTGTGTCTGTCATTAACCAGCTGTGGTTAAGGCTAGGAAGGTATGTGTGCCCCCGGGGCCTCTCATCATAGGAGGGTCTCCGGGCTATACTGGTTTGCACCTTTTGAGATACACTCTGCCACATTATGATAAAATCATACCAGTTTGCTTCTTATAGAATCCAAAACACATAAATACATAATTTTCTATAAAGTACAATTGATGGTGTCAACAATGACATGGACTTTCAAATTTCATTTAACAGATTAAACCACTTAAAGCCAATTGAAATGTATATTTATGTATATGGAGTGAAGAGAAACCTAGAAATTGAAATTTATTCAAACACTTATTTTAATAGTGTCTTTTGGAACATGTTTATTTTCCTTAAAAATGAAGCAGAACAAACATGAATATTACAACATACTTTTCCCCCTATATATCTCCATGAAAAGAATATTTCTAAACACATGATTACAATGTGGGTGTACCCAACAATACAGGGAAGAATCACTCTTTAAATGACTAGTGCACCTCAGAGAAAATATATAATTTAAAAATTGGTACTTTCAGCAAAATTTTGATTTGAGTCAAATAGGTCATTAAAATTTAGAAAAGAATTTGATTCAAACACCTATAAATTAGGCAGTTTTTAAAACTAGACCTTTACAACAGTACTGGGTCATCCACAGTAAATGAGCCACCCTTAGGAACGATAAAAACATCATTATTTCTCTGAACAAAGACTACTCTATAAAATAACAAAACTGAACAGTTGGAATAAATACTGCATTTCAACTTACTATGATATATCAAGACACAATTTAAGCAGGAGTTCATTTCTCTGCACTCAGATTCATATTGAGATTTAAATAAATGCAAATAATACTCGTTAAAAAGGTTTTAGACACAATAATGCAGACTCTATAAACTCAAGCTCATAGCTTTAAAATTCTCCCAAATAAAATATCTAATGCAGAGTTTATGATCTTGCATGATATTTAGTTGATTTTCATTCATTTTCAAAATTTTGAATGAATTTTTTATTTTCTAGAGTACGACATGTTCAGAGAACATTTATATATAGTTACAGGTTGTCACTAACTTTTTTCTACAAAAATAGAGTTGCTTAAAAATTTATACCAATTTGCTTTCATTTTCTATAAATATTTTAACAGTTGTTTAATATCAGAATGTCTAATATCAACAGAATCATTTAAATTAATCCATGTAGTCAAAATATTTAATATGTAAAATATCTAGCAAAAGTTTGTCATTTAATAAATGAAAATTTCATTATTTAATAAATGAAATGTTCTGTCTTTAACGACTTGTATCTTAGGCAGGTGGGTAAAATCACAGAACAGCAAAGTATAGCTCCTGTAAAGATCTGCCTTAAAGTGGCGTGGCAGCGTATAGTCTCTTTTCCATTTCATATCTACTGTGTGAGGAGGTACGCAGAATCTATTTTGGATATATAATCTGGATGTTAAATTATCTGTCATGCAGCCAGCATAAAATAAGAATTGCTGACTAAGGGAATAACAAACTTTAGTTCAACACACTGATATTTTAATTATACTTACTTAGAGGAGGCTATACTACTGAAAGGTGCTGTTAGTGAAAGTAAAAATAAAGTTTTAAGTGTGAAATAACAACTATAAAAACTGAAACTGCTATATGGAAACTCACTCATATAGCATTATATTTTCTTCATATTGATGATGGGTTTAAAATATGTGTTCAGAAACCACAGAAATATCCGAATGGTCAAAATTATTTCACATTTTGTTTCTTTCTAAAGGAATGAATTTCCAAAATAGCTTTCTAATGTAAGTGTTTTCCTTTTTGAAAGCCATTTTTCTTATAAAAGAGCAAGAAAGGAACAAGATAAAACCACATGCTTTCATACTCCCTCTAAACAACCAATACACGTCTAAGTGCTTATGTGTAAAAGGGACTAGATTTAATAACAAATTATCAATGTAATATTAGTAAATTGGAAAACAAATACTTACATTTTACATTACTTTACGCCTTTCAAAAATAAGTGCACTGGTATAAGCCAATCGATTTCAATTTATCATTTAGTTACTGACTGAGATTTCAATTACCTTCTTAAATGTTCTATAACTGATCGGGTCCTATCTGCAATGGACAGGTGAGTCAAATCAAATCACATTAAATCAAAAGTCTTGAAATATCCAGCTAGCCTTCCTTCGTCACCATAACATGGAGGATGAGTAGCACATTCTCATTCAAATTGAGAAAGTGAATGGATTCGATCTTTTGGTTTGGGTTCAATTAAATTCAAGTATTTTCCACTGATTAATTTTTTTCCTTAGGTAAGAATGATCATTAAAGTCAAGTACTTGAGAAAAATAAAGACAATAATAGCTAACTATGTTATTTTATATTTGGGTTGTAAGGAACAAAACAAAAGCAAACATATAGCCACATACACAAACAGAAAAAAAATTCACGATTTATCCTCATATAAAATAATAATATTGATAATCAGAACACTTAGATTAAATTATCTATCTTTTGCCTGTCTTTTAAGAAAGACAGAAATTCAAAGTACTCAAAATGCTAGCAAGCATGGGTGCAAATTGTGAGTAAAATATGAATACTGACTTATTTATTTAGTTTTTGCAGTTTTGGTCTCATCAAGAAGAGGCTTATTTTAGGAGCATGATAAATATATATTGCACAAGACTGTGGTGCTAAAAGATGTTGGGTTCAAAACTCATGGGAGGTTTTGCAAATATAAATAATATAGTTTTCAAAGAAAAAAATGCAAGGGCAGTAGGTAGAGACAGCAGTGTTGAAGCCTTTTTCTTAATGACTCCTCATATTAATCTAACTAGTCATCTAGAACATGCATGTTTAGAAGGAAGAATTCATCTCTTAAGGAGCTCTATTAGATTGGTCTTAAGCTTTACTATTTAAGAAAAAAGCAATAATTTGATAAAATGTTATAAACAGATATAATAAAGTGATGTCAGAAAAATCTAAAATTGTAGGAAATATTTCCCATGAAAACTAATTAGAGGTTCCCAAAGTAAGCAAAATACTTCATTATTAGTAGATGATAGCAAATTGAAATGGAAAAGACATCACATCTAATAGTCAAAGAAAAAGAACATTTCAATAATTTGGAAATCAAACTCTACTCCAGGAATTGACAGCCATAGTGAGAAATAAACACAGTGCATCAGAATGTGGAGAGCTGTTTACAGATTTAAAGGCAGTTCCCATTCTTTCAGCAAAATCAGTGACGTAAAACCAAGTGCACCAAATTAGCATAGTCATCTTTTCACAGAGAAAAGTACCAATGCCAGTGAACAGATTTCCAAAAAGATTCACGATCAATATTTATACATTTTTATTTTAATCTTTGAGATTCTATCCATGCTTATAATGCAGAAGAAAATTAGAAAATAAATCTTGAGAAAAAAAACTGTTTTAGTTTCTCTTTTCTAATGGTTAAGATAAAAAGACACTGAAAGTAGGCATACCAAGTATAATTAATAAAGAAGTACAAGAACATGCCAAGAATTTGTCCTATCAGAAGATACAATGTGGGTAGTAATGCAGTATGCTTATTGATAGCCTGCTTTTAGTCAAGTTTTCCATTCTGAAGACTCTCTCTGGCTTTCTCTTGTCTTAAGAGAGAGATGATTTTGATGCACCCCTTTGAAATTTTGATCATCCACATGACATTCATCACATCCAAAACCATACAAGTAGAAATCCAGGTAAACTGAGGTAAGAATCCAAGTCTCACGAAGGCTTCCGTCCCAAACACAGAGTACATGTAGCCGTAGAAAGGAGGTATCGAGGCAATCCTCACTATGAAGAATACCACCGTCATAAGTATTCCATTGATGACGTTAGCTTTGGAAAACTTAGGATACTTCAGAGCCTCAAAGAACCACCTGGGAGAAAAAAGAAACATCTCATTTATTCTGCATCTTTTAGGATTAATGGTTTCGAGTTTACAGTTCTTAAAATTCAGAACACCCCCATCCTACCCAAGATTTATTGGGCTGGCCAAAAAGTTTGTTCAGGTTTTTCCTAAGCTGGTATAGAACAACCTAAATAAGCTTTTCGGCCAACCCAATCTATGGCAAGTCAAAGGGCCTAGAATAGTCAACATAATACTGAAAAAGAACAAAGTTGACAGATTCACTTTCAAGAACTACAATAAAGCTACAATAATTAAGACAGCATGGCATTGATAAATAGAACAGTGGAACAGAACAGAGAGTTCACCAATAAACCCACACAAATATACTGAACTTGCTTTTGACGATGGTGTAAAAGTAATTCAATGGAGAAAAAGCAGTCTTTTTAACAAGCAGTGCTGGAACAATTGGATAGCCACGTGCAGAAAAATAAACCTAGACCTCACAGCTTACACAAAAATTAACCTGAAATGGACCACAGACTTAAAAGTAAAATGCAAAATTATAAAACTTCTAGAAAAAAAAAAGGAAAAAATCTGCATGACCCTGGGTTTGATGATAGCATTTTAGATGTAATACCAAAAGCACAATCCATAGAAAAAAATATCAATAAGCTGGACTTTGCTAAAATTAGAAATGGGCTCTGTGAAAGGCACTATTAAAAAGAAAATGAAGAGACATCCAAACACTGGGCAATTGTTTACTAAATACATATATGATAAAATACTTGTATCTAAAATATATATAGAACTCTTAAAGCTCAGAAATAAGGAAACAACTCAATTAAAATATGGGCAAAAGATCTTAAATACGTCATCAGAGAAGATAAACAGAAGGAAAAAAGTATATTAAAAAGATGTTAAACATCATTTGTCCTTAGAAAAATGTAAATTAAAACAGTGACATACTACTACACACATATTAGAATGACTAAAATCCAAAAACCTGGCAATATGCATTGTCAGCAAGGATGTGGAACAATAGGAATACTCATTCATTGTTGGTGGCAATGCAAAATGGAAGCCACTTTGTAAGATAGCATTGTAGTTAAAATGTTAATCATATTCATAGTGTACAATCTAACTAATCACACTTCTAGGTATTTTTTTCAATTGATTTCCACACAAAATATATATCCACACAAAAACCTGCATGCAAGTGTTTACACCAATTATATTCATAATTGTCAAAAACTGGAAGTAACCAAATGTTATAGGTTGGTTCACAATATTATTCACAACACAGTATGTGAACGAATAAGGAAACTGTGGTACATACATACAATAAAATACTATTTATCGATACAAAGGAACAAACTATCAATTCATGTAACACAATAGGTGAATCTTAAATGCATATCGCTAAATCAAAAAAGTCAGTGTGAAAATTGGATGATTCCATTTATATGACATTCTGGAAAAAGCAAAGCTATAAAGACAAAACAGAGCAGTGATTGCCAGAGGTTCAGAGAGAGAAGGAGAGTAGGTAGAAGCATGGGCAGTATTTTATAGTAGTGAAACAATTTTGTGTGATACTGTAGTGGTAGATACAAGACAATATGCATCTGTTGAAACTCACAGAACAGCATGAAGAATGTATGCAAGTTTTTAAAAAAATTAATAAAATCTCCCAGGGGACCCCAGGTAACTCTGAAAATAGACCNAGAAGCATGGGCAGTATTTTATAGTAGTGAAACAATTTTGTGTGATACTGTAGTGGTAGATACAAGACAATATGCATCTGTTGAAACTCACAGAACAGCATGAAGAATGTATGCAAGTTTTTAAAAAAATTAATAAAATCTCCCAGGGGACCCCAGGTAACTCTGAAAACAGACTGTAAGACTAAAAAAACTATACATAGGCACTGTACTCTAGCTAGTAAAATATTATCTCAAGGGTGAACAGGTTAACAATTTTGAAACCATTATGCATGCATATTGGGATTTAACACATAAATTTGTCTGATGGTGCAGTAGGGACCAGATTTCTCACTGTTGGAGTAGAGATTACAGACAATTGAGTGTAAAAGGCTAGATTGATCTATATGATCCTGGATTAGAGTTGGAAACTTCAGTATAAACTTACATTTAGTTTAATACAGGATTAGATGGATATATAGAGAGATAATTATAAATGTGTGTATATACAGGTTAGTATATTTCCAAGTCGTCAGCTGGGAGGACATAGGAACAATGATTCCCCAGGAGCAGTGAGCACACCCAGGGCCCACATTTTGGTTTCTAATACCAATCTCCAATAAAAGGAAAGAAGACTCCTAAAGAAAAGACAGATTCTAGGGTTGGGACATAGTATACAATAAAAATCCAGAATACTGTTTTTAGTATCAGAAACTAAATAAGTGTTCAAAGAACAAAATGATGAAGTTATGTCAAAGAAACTACGAAACCAACTGAAAGAGCTCCCAATGGCAAAAGCTGTAACAATTTGAACAAAATAAATATAGGTAGTATTGGTTTTAAACTAAAAGTAAAAAGTAAATATCCACGAAGTCATGGTAACATAAATGAATGAATGAGTGAATGAATAGGGAAGAAAAGATAAGTATTCTGCACAGAATGATTGCAAACAAAATATGTAGATGCACCTTCCAAGAGGTCATGAAGCGTAACCCTCCACTGTTCAAGAGGGGACTATGTGTGATGACTTTGTTCCAGGGAGCTCAGTGTAGAAGGCAAGTGGGGTAGAAACAGTAACTTTAAAAGCTGAGAAATCTTACAAACTCTACCTCAGCCAGGTGGACAAGGTAAACATCAACAGTGATAAACCATGTTTATGTATGTATTCCTGACATAATGGGATGAGAATGGCACATTACTTCTATAGTCTTCCTCCAAAAACCCCGTTGTTGTTGTTTAGTTGCAAAGTCGTGGCCAACTCTTGTGACACCTCGAACTATATAGCCTGCCAGGCTTCTCTGCCCATGGGATTTCCCAGGCAAGAATACTGGATTGGGCTGCCATTTCCTTCTCTGGGGGATCTTCCTGACCCAGGGATGGAACCTGTGTCTCCTGCATTGGCAGATAAGTTCTCTACCAATGAGCCACCAGGGAAGCCTCCAGAAAACCCCATAACCTGAATCTAATCACCCAAGAGAAACATCAGACAAATCCAAATTGAGAAATATTCTACAAAATACCTGACCAGGACTTCTCAAAACTGACAAGGTCATCGAAAACAATGACTGTCTAAGAAACTGTCACAACCAGGAGCCTAAAGAGAAGTGACAGCTAAATGTAATGTAGTATCTCAGATAGAATCCTGGGACAGAAAAATGACATTTGGTAAAAACTAAGGAAATCTGAACTACTATCAGTTCAGTTCAGTCCAGTCGCTCAGTCGTGTCCGACTCTTTGCGACCCCATGAATCGCAGCATACCAAGCCTCCCTGTCCATCACCAACTCCCAGAGTTCACTCAGACTCGCATCCATCGAGTCAGTGATGCCATCCAGCCATCTCATCCTCTGTCATCCCCTTTTCCTCCTATCTCCAATCCTTCCCAGCATCAGAGTCTTTTCCAATGAGTCAGCTCTTCACATGAGGTGGCCAAAGTACTGGAGCTTCAGCTTTAGCATCATTCCTTCCAAAGAATGATCAACCCAGGGCTATCTCCTTTAGAATGGACTGGTTGGATCTCCTTGCAGTCCAAGGGACTCTCAAGAGTCCATTAGTTAATAATAATGCACCAATATTTGCTCACTAATTATGACAAATGTACCATCTGAATGTAAATGTTAACACTAGGAGAATCTGAGTGTGGGGCATATAGGAACCCTTTGAACCATCCTTGAAATTTTTCTGAAAGTCTAAAATTATTCTCAAGTAAAAAGCATATTTTTGAAAAGTTCAGTATTTGCTCTATTCTACTTTTTCCTCCTTAAAGAAACTATATTGCCTAATGTTGCTTCATTATATTTTAGAGGTTGAATTATAAAATGGAGTGAAATATATCCATGTATCTTAATATTCAATTTGACTGAATTAGTCATGACTAAACTAGAAACTGCTCAACTTCAGAAACTAAAAATTAAACTGTTAAAAAAAAGACCTTAAAATATTTTACTAAGAAATTAAAGTATGAAACAGAAATAATTTGTATGATAAGAGAGATATTACAATTTATAACTATGTTGGGTGAAAAAAGAAGGAAGTTAAGGTAGCAATGCTCAAATTAATAAAATAGTACCACAAATAGGAAAAATGTCTCTGTAGCAGTAAAGTCAAGATATTTTGCTCTATCCAGATCTCCTATCTTCCAGCCTTCNAGTCATCAACCATGGATTCCTCAAACTCTGACCTCAAGACCTCAAATCTTTTCAGGCACATCTTCCTCTACATGCAGCAGTGGTTTCTGTTGCCCCCTCTGAGGCCAACTGCTCGGCACCTGTGCTCTGCAACCTTAGGCCATCAACTATCCCCTTTCTCTTGCTCCATCCAGCTCTCCATCTGTAGGATGATTCCTTCTTTCTTACCAACATGCCCAGTTCTTCCGAATCCAAAAATCTCTCCTACTCTGCTTGTCTTCCCTATTAAACTTTTAAAAAGAGACATCAACAGTGTATTCACAGACATTCTTGCAATAATTTCACAACCCAGTACGTATGACGGCATTCCCCTGCAAAAGAGTGCAGGGGTCACCAGTGGCAGCTCCATAACAAAACAGGGGCTTCATCTCAGCCTTCATCCCAGGTGACCTTTCTGTAGCATATGACACTGTCGATCATCACATTTCCTTTTTCCTCTCCTGGTTTCCATGATACTATTTCCTCCTGATCCCAGAGCTACAGTTTTTCAGTTTCTATTTCCTCTGCCTTTCCCTTAAATTTTTGTGCTTCCCAAGTACACTTCTTCTTCCATATGTGTCCCAAGACCATTTAATCTATTCCCAGGGGCCGAAAGAGGTTCAGAACAAGTTTCCCAAAATATGCCACCACTATGACATGCCGAATATTTTGTGTGTGCGTGTGTGTTAAGTTGCTGCAGTCGTGTCCGACTCTCTGCCACCCTATGACTGTAGCCCCCCAGGCTTCTGTGTCCATGGAATTCTCCAGGCAAAACAGACCTGAAAGAAATTAAGACCCAGCAGATTCAAGAAAAACTCCTACCTCTCCCTTAACTACCTGAGAGAATTCAGACAGGTGACCCAGCCACACAGAGAGCTATTACCAAGAGATAACTTTTCATCTGAATGACCTATCTGTATGGCAGGACAAACATCTAATTACCAAATATCTGCTCTTCTTATCACCCTGTGAAGAGACTCCTCCACAGATGCCTACACCATTCCTTAGTTCAAGACAGCTTTATAAGCCTCTATTGCCCAGTTTGAACTTGGATCTCATTGTTCTGGACTCCCACGCATATGTAATTAAATCTGTTTTTTCTCCTGCTAATCTGCCTTACGTCAATTTGATTATTAGCTCCACCAAAGAAGTGAAACTAGTAGAGGAAAGCATTTTCCTCCTCAAAGGCTCAAACACCCGGACACAAGTCTCTGGTTTCAAGTTCTCTCTCATATGCTACTTGTAGTTCCATATTTCTGAGTTATTGCTGAGCATCCTTACCTGACAAATCACACATTCTCAAATATGCCTCAAACCAAACACGCCTAAAACCAATACCCTACTCTTTGCCTAATCTCCCTTTCCTCCATGACCACCATCACAGAAATCTCCCAATATTAATCAATGGGCTCATCATCAACTTAGCCAAGTCAGAAACCTGGAGTCACCCTAGACTGTTCCTGGTCTGGAACCAAGCCCTATTCATCTTATCTCCCAAGATTCTTCCTAATCCTTTCCCAACTTATTCCACTATACCTGTTGCCATTATAATTTTTGGTCACTGGTGTCTCTTACCTAGATGAATGCAATAACCCAACTGGTCTCCTGTAACCCTATATTTCTAGCCTTTTCTCTTTGATCTCATAACTCCTAGATTGTATTTAGCCTAGATTGCTTCCTGTTCTCCAGCACGTTACACATTTTCCAAATTTTTGGTTGTTTGGAAAGGTGATTATCTACAAATCTGGACCTTAAGAACATGTGCTTTGGCTTTACTGTACAATCATCACATTTACCTTCAGCCAGTTTCTCCATGTGACTGGTGCCTGATCTTTAAGCCAGTCTCTTTCAAAGGAAAGAACTCATGTATTAATTTTTAGGATAAAATAATATTTATATAATTGTTTTTCTCTTCCTCATGTCAGAAAAACCCCTTATGTTTCTGGAATGTACCACTTTTTACCTAAGTAGAACACTCCTTCATTCCAGCATACATCGGCTAACAGTTTTTGAATATACATATTGATGTTGAGAGGGAGAGGAACAGGAGGAAGCAAGAAGACATGCTTGTGGGAAGGAAGGAGAGTGGGAACACACGGTCTTTCCCCATCATCCACAGTTATTACTCAGATGGGTATAGGAGAAAAGATGGCAGATTGTACACATCTGTAACCCTCCCCAACTCCATATAGAAAAATCTGTCTTTGCTCATTTGGCACTTCCTCCTCCCTCTGTTCTTCTAAATGCATGTGGACATTTCATGTTCCCTAGGAACGAATTGTGCACTGTGTGGTACTAAGCACACTCAGTGTAAAAACAAGGTATTAGCGAGTGTAATTGGAAAGATGGGCCAGAGCTACTTTCAGGTAGAGAAACAAAGGCAAAAAGAGGCTGGGAACCAAGGCATCCACCAACAAGGTACTGGTTTGGTGAATTTTAGGAGCTGAGAGTCACAAGTGTGAGCTTTGGGAAACCTACAGGGTCCCGGAGATATTGTGAGTTCAGGAGGAATGAAGAGAACAAAAATGTCACAAACCAAAGAAAACAAACTATGGAAAATTTCATTATAATCTCCTTGCTGCTCCGTTATACCATTTCTTGCTCATATTCCAATCCCATTTCTCAATTCTTAATTTCTTCAAGACTCAAAGATTTTAAATAAAGGTAGAGCATAGCTTTTTACTATAAAATTAAAGAATAGGTTATATTATCTCTAATATTATGATTTCTCAAAAAGAGTTTCAAACAAAAACACATTAAGTTCCTTTAAGTGTCAAAGATAAGTTCCTCCTGCTTTAAAATCTCAAATCCAAATCACCTTCAAGATACAGACACTGCTAAAGCTGAACTGATCACCTCTTGGGAACCATTAATTCAAAAAGCAATTAAATGGCTACTAAGTACCAGACAACAGGTGGACACTGAACGATGCAAAATTCAACAAAGTTTGACTGTTGACCTAACAAAACACAGAGATAAGAACAGGAAAAAAGAAAAGTTTACTTTACAATAATTTATTAATCATAATGCTATAACTGTGTGTTGCTATTGTGCCACACAGGTGAGGGACATACAACCCAGCCTGGAAGACATAGGATTTCTTGTTGTGCTCAGTACAACAACTCTTGGGCTGACTTGTGAAGAATGAGCAAGGATCCAGGACACCTTTCCAACACAGGGACAGTGGGGTGAGAGAAGAGTTTGAGGGGAATATGGCATAAAGAAAGAAGACACGTCTACCTGCAGAGCTTTCCATGTCACATTACAGAGCCCAGAGTTTATCCTGGAAGCAGCAGGAATCACTCAGAGGATCTAACCAGGGGGGTATGTGCTCATTTTTGTGTGGAGATCACTGGAAGGTAATAATACAGCAGAGAAGGAAAGGGGAATAGGACTAGAGACAGGCAGACTGCCTAGAGCAGAAATCAGTAAACTTCTTCCCTAAAAAGCTAGAGAGTGATCACCAAGCAAGGGGCTCTGGAAGCCATACCGTATCTGTTACAACTAATCAACTTGGCCGCTGTCATGGGAAAGCAGCCATAGGAAACAAACACTCAAGGCTGTGCCCCAGTAAAGCTTTATTTGTAGAAACAAGCAGCAGGTTTGGCCTTCAAGTCTTAGTTTGCCAACTCCAATCTAAAATAGCACTGTTCAAAGGAACTTTCTGCCGTAATGAAATGCTCCACAGATGTTCTACTCAGTTCTGTAGACACACAGGGCTATGAAGCACTGGAAATGTTACAAGTCATGCTGAAGAATTGAATTTTTAATTTAATTTCATTTTAATGAAATATAAATAGTCACATGTGTGGCTTGTGGCTACTCTACTGGACAGTACAGGTATAACAGCTAGTTCAGGAGCCCAGACAAGAGATGATGAGCTAGGGCACTGACAGAGATGGAGAGGAGGTGGCCAAGGCAAGAACTGTTTAGGAGGTGATGTGGCAGGGCCTGGGATGTACCAAATCAGGAGAGGGAGAAACAGTCAAAGATGATTCCCACATGCTGAGCAGAGATAACGGAGGGAATGGCCAGGTCACAAGCTGAACAGGAGCATGTAAGAGAACACAGAGGGAAATGTGTTGCATTTTATTTCAGACGTGTGGATTCTGATGTGCCACCTGGGAGAAGAAAACGCTTNCCAAATCAGGAGAGGGAGAAACAGTCAAAGATGATTCCCACATGCTGAGCAGAGATAACGGAGGGAATGGCCAGGTCACAAGCTGAACAGGAGCATGTAAGAGAACACAGAGGGAAATGTGTTGCATTTTATTTCAGACGTGTGGATTCTGATGTGCCACCTGGGAGAAGAAAACGCTTGACTACAATGCAAAGAAGTAATATTAAATATCCTTTTTTAATAGATAAAGCAACTGTAACACAGGAATGTTACATAACTTAGCCAAGGTCAGAGCCAGGAAGTGGCAAGGTTAAACTGCAACTTGAGTTGCTATGATTCTAAAATTCTGGCATAGTTCATTACACCACATTGAGCAAATTGGGTAATAGCTGAAACCTTGAAAGCACAATTCACTAGGGGAAGGCACCGAGAAGGTCAGTGGGCCCAGAGGAGAGCCCTGGGGAACACCAGCGTTTAAGGAACTGTCTATTCCATAAAAGACTGAGACAGGATGGTCAGAGCACTACAAGAACCAGTGCAGTGTCATGAAAGAGAAGGGGAGCTGTGGCATGAGAAGCAGATGGCCAGCAGTATCAAGTCCACAGAGAGATGCAATAAGACAGGCAGCAACCAGTGTTCACTGGATTTTGCACATGCAAGTCATTGGTACCTCTAAGGAAAACATTCTAGCAAAATGACAGAAGAGGAAGCCTAGTTTTAATGCATTAAAGAACAAAAAAGATACAACCAAGTAGAGAAGGCAAGCATAAACTATGCACTTCCATAAACTATGTACTTCCAGTGTTGACTAGATTTCGGCATATTGAATATACACTACAGTTAGCACTTGTTGCATATGTAGTGAATGAAAAGTACTAGGTCAGATGCTTTACAAGTGTAAGTAAATATACAACCAAACATATAACCACAAAGAATCTTCACAATAAACTGTGAGGCCTATAAGGATCATTATCCCTGTCTTATAGGTTAAAAAAAAAAAGAAAAAAAAAAAAAAAGGCCCAGAAAGATGAGATAATTTTCCACTCACATACACTGGGAAGCAGGGCAGCTTGGATTTGAATCCAGGTCTTCTGCCTTCAAAGAACATGTTCTTTGCTCTCTATACTTTTAGGTCATCAGAATCTTTAAAAATTGCAGAACTCTTACTTTAAAAATTTCAAATGGCCAAGGCTAAAGAACTTAGTGTCTTCTTGAAGAAATAAAAATTAAAACATATGGAACACTAACAAGCAAAATAAGATAGTACATAAGTATCTGGGAAAAAAAAGTTTAAGCAGCAGATATGTAATCTGATTTCTCCTGTTTGGGTGTAGAAGGACTATGGTTCCCACCTTTGGCAAGAAAAACAAGTAAAGAGGCTAACTGCTCAGTAAGCACAATGATGGTATTTGCAGCAGAAGAGTCTTCATCCTTGGAATGCTTTTAGGATACATGTAGNCAGAGATGGAGAGGAGGTGGCCAAGGCAAGAACTGTTTAGGAGGTGATGTGGCAGGGCCTGGGATGTACCAAATCAGGAGAGGGAGAAACAGTCAAAGATGATTCCCACATGCTGAGCAGAGATAACGGAGGGAATGGCCAGGTCACAAGCTGAACAGGAGCATGTAAGAGAACACAGAGGGAAATGTGTTGCATTTTATTTCAGACGTGTGGATTCTGATGTGCCACCTGGGAGAAGAAAACGCTTGACTACAATGCAAAGAAGTAATATTAAATATCCTTTTTTAATAGATAAAGCAACTGTAACACAGGAATGTTACATAACTTAGCCAAGGTCAGAGCCAGGAAGTGGCAAGGTTAAACTGCAACTTGAGTTGCTATGATTCTAAAATTCTGGCATAGTTCATTACACCACATTGAGCAAATTGGGTAATAGCTGAAACCTTGAAAGCACAATTCACTAGGGGAAGGCACCGAGAAGGTCAGTGGGCCCAGAGGAGAGCCCTGGGGAACACCAGCGTTTAAGGAACTGTCTATTCCATAAAAGACTGAGACAGGATGGTCAGAGCACTACAAGAACCAGTGCAGTGTCATGAAAGAGAAGGGGAGCTGTGGCATGAGAAGCAGATGGCCAGCAGTATCAAGTCCACAGAGAGATGCAATAAGACAGGCAGCAACCAGTGTTCACTGGATTTTGCACATGCAAGTCATTGGTACCTCTAAGGAAAACATTCTAGCAAAATGACAGAAGAGGAAGCCTAGTTTTAATGCATTAAAGAACAAAAAAGATACAACCAAGTAGAGAAGGCAAACATAAACTATGCACTTCCATAAACTATGTACTTCCAGTGTTGACTAGATTTCGGCATATTGAATATACACTACAGTTAGCACTTGTTGCATATGTAGTGAATGAAAAGTACTAGGTCAGATGCTTTACAAGTGTAAGTAAATATACAACCAAACATATAACCACAAAGAATCTTCACAATAAACTGTGAGGCCTATAAGGATCATTATCCCTGTCTTATAGGTTAAAAAAAAAAAAAAAAAAGAGGCCCAGAAAGATGAGATAATTTTCCACTCACATACATTGGGAAGCAGGGCAGCTTGGATTTGAATCCAGGTCTTCTGCCTTCAAAGAACATGTTCTTTGCTCTCTATACTTTTAGGTCATCAGAATCTTTAAAAATTGCAGAACTCTTACTTTAAAAATTTCAAATGGCCAAGGCTAAAGAACTTAGTGTCTTCTTGAAGAAATAAAAATTAAAACATATGGAACACTAACAAGCAAAATAAGATAGTACATAAGTATCTGGGAAAAAAAAGTTTAAGCAGCAGATACGTAATCTGATTTCTCCTGTTTGGGTGTAGAAGGACTATGGTTCCCACCTTTGGCAAGAAAAACAAGTGATGAGGCTAACTGCTCGGTAAGCACAATGATGGTATTTGCAGCAGAAGAGTCTTCATCCTTGGAATGCTTTTAGGATACATGTAGTCTAGGATTGCTTATAATAAATGAACCTAGAGTATACAGATGTATGGGGTCTGATCTCCCTGGGGAAGGTTACATAATCTATGTAACTATTTGAATATTAAATGGAGATATTTCATAACCAAGACAGCTACTTTGTGTCAACAATATGAACCATACATATCACTTAGAGACCTCATAGGTAACCTCATTCCAGAATGTGCCCAATACAAAAAAAAAAAAAAAAAAATTAGGGAGCCTTGCTGATGGTCCTGAACATCATCATGCTTTGCCAGGGTCTCATGATTATTTGTATCCTTGGGATTATTAGTAAGGCTTGATACAGGGTAAGCTCCCTACTGCACATGAGTCTGATTTGACTCCTAATTCTCTGAGTTATCTCTGCACTAAGATACAAAAAGCTACATGTAATCGCGGGAGCGTTCCCTGGATTTGGGACTTTGACCTAAAACTTGAAAGATAGGCAAATTTTTCAAAGATGGAGGGAGAATGGAGGATATGAATAAAGCAGGAAAAGTGAGAAAAATACACAGGTGCATGAGACAGTTTAAAGGTATAAAACTAACTCTAATGAGTGGTAAGAAATTAGGCTGGAGACATGGAGCCCATCACAGAGAGCTTCAAAAGTTCAGAGAAGACTCTAAAGAAGATACAGCGTTTAGTAAGAAAGTAAGGCACTAAAAGTGGGGCAAAAGAAAGATGACTTGGAGGCACTATGAGGAAAGGACTGGAGAGTGGGTGAAGGGAGAATCAGGAAGCCAGTTAGAACGCTATCAATCACCCACCAGATCCTAAAGGCCCTAAACTAGGACCATGGGCATGGAATGACAGGAGCAGCTAAACATTACACAGAAAAAATTACAGCAGACCCTGTTAAATGACACAATAATGGTAAGAAATGTTAAGAATAAAGCCACTGTCAAAATGAGAGGCAGGGAGACAACCACCTCCCTCCAGGAGGTGGAGCTTAATTTCTCCCCAGAATGGGTTACATATTTCATGCCTTGCTTTCAAAGAAGAGAATAAGGAAAAGGGAAACCTTCACAGCAGAGAAACTTGTCAAACACCACCTCAACCACACAGTGGACGTTCACACCCCCAATGATGTCACATGGATATCACACAGCTCCTGATATGTGACGAGGGCAGTTCAGTTCAGTCGCTCAGTCAAGTCTGACTCCTTGCAGCCCCATGGACTGCAGCACACCAGGCCCACTGTCCATCACCAACTCTCGGAGCTTGCTCAAACTCACGTCCATTGAGTTGGTGATGCCATCCAACCATCTCATCCCCTGCTGTCCCCTTCTCCTCCTGAACTCAATCTTTCCCAGCATCAGGGTCTTTTCAAATGAGTCAGTTCTTCACATCAAACGCTAAAGTACTGGCCTTTCAGCTTCAGCATCAGTCCTTCCAATGAGTATTCAGGACTGATCTCCTTTAGGATGGACTGGTTGGATCTCCGTGCAGTCCAAGGGACTCTCAAGAGTCTTCTCCAACATCACAGTTTAAAAGCATCAATTCTTCAGCATGCAGCTTTCTTTATAGTCCAACTGTCACATCCGCACATGACTCCTAGCTTTGACTAGATGGACCTCTGTTGGCAAAGTGACGTCTCTGCTTTTGAATATGCTGTCAAGGTTTGTCATAGCTTTTCTTCCAAGGAGTAAGCGTCTTTTAATTTAATGGCTGCAGTCACCATCTGCAGTGATTTTGGAGTCCCCAAAAATAAAGTCTGTCACTGTTCCCATTGTTTTCCCATCTATTCTATGAAGTGATGGGACTGGATGACATGATCTTCATTTTTTTAATGCTGAGTTTTAAGCCAGCTTTTTCAAATACTGAGTTTTAAGCCAGCCTTTAAGTGACAAGAAGGGCACTTCACCTCTATAGGATTCCTTTCAAAGACCCATAACCTTTGCCTAGTCATGAGAAAAACAGGTAAATCTAGATTGCAGGATTCGACAGAATAACTGGAGAGTATCCTTTAACAATGTTAAGGTCATGAAAAACAAGGAAAGACTAAGAATCTGTTACAGACCAGAGTAGATCAGGGAGGAAGACTGGCAACTAAATGCAACGTGGCAGCCTGGATTGAATCATAGAACAAAAGGAAGACACTGATAGAAAAACTCGGGGAATCCAACAGTCTGGAGTTTACTTAGTAATAAAGAGTCAATGCTGGCTTAGTTTTGACAAATGTTCCGTGATAATGTAAGATATTAACAAAAGGGGAAACTATGTGATGGGTATGTGGGAGTTTTTGTGTAATTTTTGTGACTTTTCTGTAAGTCTAAAATTAAAAGATTCTTTTAAAAGAGGGACAACATAATGTTGGTATCAAAATTTGGGAACAGGAGGAAGTTGGTGTCAGGGATATCAACTGGACCCAAGATAAATCCAGTAAAACAAAGTATTGTCATACCACAAAAGGAGCTGGGTTCAAGAGCCAGGGTCACCACCAAACTTAGCTAAGTTTCCTTCACCTTTCCAAGGCTCAATTTCCTCATGTGTACAATGGTGAGAATTCATATCACATGTTCTCATTGTTATAGCTAGGATCTTGAGGAAAACATTTCCCCAAACTAGACAACCCAAGTATAAAATAATTAATGATACCAGTAACCTACCGCTGATTCACAAAAGGGCTGGAAAGTTCTGCAAGCAGGCGGAAATTCCCAATGTACACCAGCACACCATCCTTCTGAGTGATAAATATAAAACATCATGTCAGGTTAACATTCTTATCAAAATCTCCAATCATTGAAGAAACATTCAACAGCTTCCTGGCATAAAACAATGATCAATATATACACAAATCAAGTCTGCTAAAGTGCTCTTCTTTATGAAAACTTAGAAATGTCATTAGAATTATACAGTATTTTTAAAGACAACATATTGCACACTTAGGTTCATTTATGTACATAATGTCCACTCAGAAAGACAGATTTCAAGCAGTAGTCTCATGCTTAACTAATGAATTCTGCAAATAGCCATGAGTAACAGCATCCCCAAATTACCAAAGAAATAATGAATTTCAAAAGTTGAGTAATTTTATAGCAATTAAATATCTAATAGGAATGTAGTTTTATATCCATTAGACACACCTTAAAAATCTCCAGAGTGTGCTTCACTTCCTAAATAACAATATAAGCCTATGAGCAGACACACTTGCCAAATGTAACAACACGTTAAACCTTATCTAGCATATTTGACCTGAAAAATATATTTGTCAATCAGAAGATCTTATAGCTAAAACACATACTTTGGGGACCTTTCTGAATCTAGAAACATAATGCTTAGTACATTCCACTAATACAATAATAAGAAAGGTATAATAGTGTTGATAAGCATTAGAAATAAAACCAAAAGTATACATTCCAAAAATGTTATGTAATTTTAAAAGTATTACTAGGTTAATGGAATTATTATAGCACTTCCAGTTAAATCAGAATTATGATTATACACCAAAAGAAATAGTTCCACCTGCCCTCAAAACATTCCCAGATGGTGCTAGTGGTAAAGAACCTGCCTGTCAATGCAGGAGACATAAGGAACATGGGTTTATTTCATTGGGAAGATTCCCTGGAGGAGGGCATGGCAACCTATTCCATTATTCTTGCCTGGAGAATTCCATGGACGAGGAACATGGCAGGCTGGAGTCCATAGGCTTGCAAAAGAGTCAGACCCGACTGAAACAATTTAGCATGCATGCCCTCAAAGCATGAGATATACAACTTCAGAAACATTTTTCCCACCGTTTATAGCACACTGTCTTCCAAGTGGGAACAACATAAAGCAATATTTTAGAAAATGATAATGAATGGACTTTTTATTTGAAGAGTCTCAGTTCTTCTCTATGTAAGTTATTTTAGGGGTTAAAAATTGAGAGCTGGATTGCAAGAATTAGTTTTTCCCAGATAAATCTAAAACTAAAACTTTTCATCATCTCAAACTCGCTGTCCTTAGTGAAACTGAAATGGGTTATGAGGAAGAAGAGAGGACAGCAGAGAGATGAGGACAACAGCCAAGATGAGCTCTGTGCATGTGGAGGGTGACAGGGAAGATGATCAACATTTTAGAGGCGACTGGACACATACACAGCAGTTCAAAAACACATGACAATACATGGGAAATAACTATCCATATGTGTTGTTACTTTAACACAGAAATATGTGTGAATTTGAGATTCTATATTATTCTGTACTATTTACTTTTCTGTTACAATAAGTGCTTTTATTTAAATAATAGAACTAGTTAATATCAGTAACTAGTAATTAATAGTGAGACTAATCAAACAAATCAAATTGTGGAAAAATATAATATTTTTATAATGTTTCTGATCTTTTATCTTTGACGTTGAAATTTAGTAGGTTATATTATGTTTTCAGAAGCATAAATGTAAGACTTTTTAAAAGAAGAATGCAAATACAATAGGACTAAACAGTTGTTACCCATATTTAATAAAAAAAAATCTTTTTATCCATGACATAGTAGGATACTTTCACTCTTTATCTCCTTTTCCAATAGTACCTTTCTGAAATGTCTGCAGCCTTTAGGATATCCTTATTTTTTGCAGGATTAAAACAATTACAGTTAAATACAAAATTTACTTTGACTGGTAACTGTGCTCTTAGAGATCCACATTACTGGTATCAGTCAAATATGATGATCTCAAGCTAAATATTTTCTCAATAAAGTTGTTTAAGCATAAAATACATAAAATTTTACTTATTAGCAATAGCAGGCTTTTGGAGTTATAAGAATTAAGTTTCCAGCTCTCTAACAATATCCATTCACTTTGTAGCTACAGGCTTATTCTGGTAGACCAGCAATTTGCAAGATCACTTGTATGCAAAAATTCATCATATAAGCTATCTATTTTTAAAATGTCTAAAATACATATCATTTTAAGATACCTTAGAACATACTCAATGAATTCCAGTAAGTTATAGTTTTAGTATAAAAAAAGTTCTATTTAATGTAGCTACTCTTCTCTGGTAACATTTTTGAGTTCTGAGGCAGTCTTACTTCCAAGAACCTGAGAAAGTATTTCACTGTATGAGTTTTCTCATTTCATTATATGCATATAACATCAAACAATGCAGGTACTGACAGTTCACCGTTTTCTAGCTCCTTATGGCCTGTTCAGCTATCATCATTTTGGAGAACCAGTACATAAATATCCATTTCACTGCAACATTTTTCTGCATTCTCATCCTCAATCTACTTCCAAGCTAAAGGACATTCCTCTTGTTTCACACTCTGAACATATGCTTGCAGAGCAGGCCAACATTTGCTGGCAGCAGTCATAGCTACTTGTAGGCTCTTGTCCACAAAGGTTATCTCCTTCCATCTCCATAAAGTCAAATATCTCATTAAGTGTTTCTTCAGGTTTTGAGTAAATGAAAGGTGAGCAAGAACTTTCATTATGAAAGCTTCAGTGTCACAGGTAAGCAAATCACGTTCCTTTTTAACAGGATTGTATACTGTTAAACGTAGATGTTACTGTTAAATGTAGAAGACATCTAGCAGGTAATATCTTTTCACTTTCCTTGGTAAAAAGTTTATAGACTAAATGAAATTTGCCAAAGTTGACAATAGTACTGTCTGCCTTAAAATGTAGACAGATGAGCAAAATCTAACTTATTTTTATATATCAACAATTTTCATGTTTTATGTGGCTTCTTTATAATCTTCACAGAAATCAAAAATTCAGTTTGAAAATCCATTTTTCAAATCAAAATACCAAAGATGGAGGGGGATATCTTTTTGTTGCTGTGATTCAATAAATCATTTGATATACTGCAGAAAGAATGATCATTGGTAAGATCTGACAGAATCAGCTCTATGTAAGAAGCCATCACATCTGTTACCAAAATTTCCCCCTTCTTTCACCTACAGCATACTTTAGTTGCACCTTCTGAATCAGGAAATCCAGCTTTACTCAGTTTCACAGAGCAATCAAGGGGATAAAATGTGTACATTCATGTGGACTATCCAAGCTAAGTCAATGCCTGCTATTTTCATTTGAGCATTGGTGTCTTTTTGCAAGATGAGAAAAGCACAGATTACGATGTATCTGCCTGTATTATTCCAGACTTGTGAGATTTGATCTCTTCAGGTGCTTTTACACCCTCTTCTCCACCAGGCCTGTGTTGGTGGCTAGGGCTGCCATAGCTAAGTACTGCAAACTGAAGCCCTTTAACAACAAAAATGTATTACCTTACAGTTCTAGAGGCTAGAAGTCCAAGACCAAGGATCAACAGGGCCATACTCCTTCTGAATGTTTTAGGGAAGAAGTTATTTTAGGCCTTTCTCCTAGATTCTAATCATTTCTTGGTTTCTGGCAGCTCAGCTCCAATCTTCACATGACGTTTTCCTTGTGTGCATGTCAGTGACCAAATCCCCTTTTCATGAGGACACCAATCATATTGGATTAAGGACCAATACTACTCAAGTATGACCTGATTTTCACTCAACTAATTATTTATGTAATGACCCTATTTCCAAATTAGGTCATATTCTGAAGTACTGGGGCTTAGGATTTCAACATATACATTTGAGGTAGGGCAGGAGACACAATTCAACTCAAAATTCTTTTATGTATGTTGTGCAGTATGTTCTGCTTTGGTTACCCAACTTCCTAACTGTTTTTCTATCCATCCATGATAACATATCACGATACACAATAATATATAGTATGTATATTTCCATATATAAAAACTACTATAACCTTCTTTCTTGGCCATGTTTGTGGCAGTTTGGTGGTATCATAACTGTTGTCATTTTCATTATCTACTCTTAGAAAAAATGGTCACAATATGTACAGTGTTAATAAATTAAGCTAACACTGTTTCAATAAAAATACAGCATTAATCCAATGGGCAAAGTCAAGGATGACTGTTACTGTTCATGATTACAACACACTTGAGTTGCCTCATTCAGAGTGATGTGACAACAGAGGATCCATTATTGAGAACTGCAAATCACGGTTGCCATGATTTTTTCGCATCACAGGGAGGAGTTTCATGGGATGTAGGATTTTTGATGGTAAAATGGTAAAGCCAGGATAGACATAGGCAGGCCACTCCTAACTTTATTTTATTATGAATTTTATTATAATGAATTCCAAATGGCAGGTGAATATCTTCATTTTAATATATGATAGGAATCACATTCCCAGCTAGGAGATGTGGGAATAAAGAACAAGCATCTTGCCTCTCTTAAGTCATCCAGCAGGGAAGAAAAAAAAAAGCACTTTAAAGAGAAAAGGAGAAAAAATGTCACTCATATTCCAGGTTCCTGGATAGATTATTTGTGGGCTTATTTTTAGTTTGAATGATTTGTTTCAAGTTTAGACGAGTTTTTCCAAAAGAAGTGGTCAGAATAGTTAAATNCTCAAGTATGACCTGATTTTCACTCAACTAATTATTTATGTAATGACCCTATTTCCAAATTAGGTCATATTCTGAAGTACTGGGGCTTAGGATTTCAACATATACATTTGAGGTAGGGCAGGAGACACAATTCAACTCAAAATTCTTTTATGTATGTTGTGCAGTATGTTCTGCTTTGGTTACCCAACTTCCTAACTGTTTTTCTATCCATCCATGATAACATATCACGATACACAATAATATATAGTATGTATATTTCCATATATAAAAACTACTATAACCTTCTTTCTTGGCCATGTTTGTGGCAGTTTGGTGGTATCATAACTGTTGTCATTTTCATTATCTACTCTTAGAAAAAATGGTCACAATATGTACAGTGTTAATAAATTAAGCTAACACGGTTTCAATAAAAATACAGCATTAATCCAATGGGCAAAGTCAAGGATGACTGTTACTGTT
Source organism: Neotragus moschatus (assembly GCA_006410615.1). Taxonomy (NCBI): domain Eukaryota; kingdom Metazoa; phylum Chordata; class Mammalia; order Artiodactyla; family Bovidae; genus Neotragus; species Neotragus moschatus. Next base: position 3,150,078 of record SJYA01000795.1, on the reverse strand, counting down.
CATGATTACAACACACTTGAGTTGCCTCATTCAGAGTGATGTGACAACAGAGGATCCATTATTGAGAACTGCAAATCACGGTTGCCATGATTTTTTCGCATCACAGGGAGGAGTTTCATGGGATGTAGGATTTTTGATGGTAAAATGGTAAAGCCAGGATAGACATAGGCAGGCCACTCCTAACTTTATTTTATTATGAATTTTATTATAATGAATTCCAAATGGCAGGTGAATATCTTCATTTTAATATATGATAGGAATCACATTCCCAGCTAGGAGATGTGGGAATAAAGAACAAGCATCTTGCCTCTCTTAAGTCATCCAGCAGGGAAGAAAAAAAAAAGCACTTTAAAGAGAAAAGGAGAAAAAATGTCACTCATATTCCAGGTTCCTGGATAGATTATTTGTGGGCTTATTTTTAGTTTGAATGATTTGTTTCAAGTTTAGACGAGTTTTTCCAAAAGAAGTGGTCAGAATAGTTAAATTAAGAAAAGGTCAGAAAAACAAGAAATTGTATTCAATGACAAACCATTCAAATAAAATTCTGAAGTTGAAATGCTCTTCTCTCCTTCCATAGTTGAATTCTGTAGTGAATAGGTGAAGGGAGAAAAGCCTTGCAAACAGTATAAAACTACAAACAATATCACTAGGGCCACAAAGGACAGAAAGTGAAAGGAAAAAAGTTATTTTAGTAAGACTGTTACTTGAACCAGATATAAAAATCTTGGAAATATTTTTACTAGTATAATCTTTCATTATAATAGATTCAGATTATAATAAACATTTTCTATTTTTTCTTAAAGATAAATTATCTCATTCATAACATTGCCTTTCCCCCCTCAGTTAAAGGCAGCTCCTCATTCAATCCATTATTCTTAATGATTTTCTTCTTCTTTTGATGTAGTTTAAGTCTATGCTATTCTAGAAAAGTGTATCCAATGTTTAGAGAATATGATAGTCCACACTGCTGTACTGTGAGTTAATGTGTTCCTATGGTCAGTCAAAATCCTTGTTTAATTACTCACTGTGTCTTTCAAATGAACAGTTTTTCCAAAGATGAGATCCAATTCTAAAATTTTGTTTAATTTGCATTTTATGCAATTTCAAAAATATTTAAAAGGCACCTCAAAGTCATGTAAAATACTGAAATGATATAGTAGCAATAGCTTTAATCTAAAACTTTAAAAGAGAATTCTATGAATTACTCTCCAGTTAACTTTAAAAACAAAAAAATATGTTCATGAAATATACTATGTCTAAGACTTTTTAAGAGTTTAAAAGATTACTTCTTCCATCTCCTTTCTAATTGGAACAGAATTAAAAATACCTATTGATCAAATATCAGGTTAAACCTGACTTTATGATATTCTTTAAGCATTGAAAGTTACTAGTAAAATTAGTATTTTTGGCACATTATCTTTATCTAAATATGGCCAAAATACAAATTTTTCACATTTTTGAGAAAATTTCCTCTAGATTTTCTTTGAAAAAAAATGGGCATAACATCCTGACCTTTCTCTTAACTTCTCTTACGTCTTTCTAAAGAGAGTCAGTTAGTTGTAAGCCAAAGATTCTCAAAATGTGGTCCCCAGAGTAGCAGCATTAGCATTTCCCAGGTACTTGCTAAATGTGCATATTTTATTCTTGGACCCCATCCCAGACCTACTGAATCAGTAGCCCTGGGGGTGACACCAGTAATCTAGTTTTAACAGGTCCTCTAGGTGACCCCCATATACACTAGTGTTAAACAGCTACTGTCCTAACCTAGAGATCGAAGTCCTAAGGAAACTAGCTCCCTACTTCTCTGAAACCATAACTACGGAAGATTTACAAAAGCTCTCATCAAAACCCACAAGTATTATCTAGGTAGACCTGATACATTCCACTAGAAAAGTTTCTCCTGACCCATTCTTGTCTGTTATTGTACTTAGCCCCCTGCAAATACCTACATCCCCTGCGTCTCATTTACTGTTCTATCCATAAAGCTTAGCGCAGCGCCTGGCCCATGTTTCCTGAGTTGAGCCTCGCCTGCTAATCAGTGTAAAGGAGAATCACCTCCAAAATTAAAATCCTAAAAGAGTCCTTCGGACCTATTTCTGAGCGGGTCAATGTGCCTTGATGAGAATGTTAGTATTCCGCCCAAAAATGAAAACAGAAAAATATCTCAATTTCAATTTCTTTAAAGAGATCAGTAGAGCAGCATTAGAGGTTATCATAAACTTGCTAGGAGAAAAAAAAATAGATGACTAATCTCCAAAGCTTGACACATTCAGGTTAGTGAAGACAAGACAGGAAAAGTGGGCAGGCAACTAAAAGAGGTAGGGGAACTTGAGACCTATGTAATAGCTACCAATCAGAAGGAAAAGAGCTAGAAGCAAGTTCTCAGTGAGGACACAAGCAGAGTCCCTCATCATCCCATGACCTCTTGTCTACTGATGAATGGGGTTAGGGACCCCATTTCCAGATCTCTTTAAAATATGAGGAATACTGTGTACCAGAGCTGTTGTTAGGAGTGTATGGCTGTCACTGCCACCACCATGATCTTCATCACTTTATAAAACAGAATGACAGAATTACAGTTAACTGATAGATGAGACGTCTCTAGATGCCATGACCTCTTTATCCTAATACTCATGATACAATTTCCATGAAGACTTACAGGCTAACTGACTGCTTAGAAAGTCTGTAAAACGTTATCCTCTTTGGGCAATTCTTGATGATTATTAAGCAGTTAAGTTTACGGAGGCAAGTATAGTTAATGAATGGTTATGGGCCTGTGGTCTGAAAACCAAGATTTGAACCATAGCTCTCCTGGGCAAAGATGACCAAAACCTCAATTTCTCCACATGTAAAACAAGCAGAAAACCGTCCTTATGACAGAACTGATGTGAGAATAAGACGCAATGCATACTAACGGCCAACAGGAAAAATACTAAAACAGAAAAGCACTGCAAAAAAGCACTTTTTTTAAAGTGAAAAGTGAAATAGAACCAGGTACTTTTTCTTACCACAGCTATTAAGAAGATTAAATAAGTTTGAACAAGTCCTGAAACCATGTATTCTTTCCTGCCTAGATACAAGCCTTCAACTCTAGTCATTGATCCCTGGATGACTACACAAGACTAAGGGCCGTGCCTGCCTGCGGTGATGACAATGAACAGATGATGGGAAAGACAGATCAGCACCACGATTAGGACTAAAATGCAGTCCGCACCGTCAAAATGTGGTGCAACTGAGATGGCCTCTGAAGACGCCCTATTTCAATTACCCACAGATTTCTTAAATCCCTTCTACAAAAGTTCTTCCAGTTTGCCCCTCAGCATTGAAAACTGTGTTAAGAGGAGTAGCATCTTCTAAAGCAGCTTTCCAAAAGTTCCAGAACTATTCTGTACCCTCTTTGACATCTACCTGCTAGTCCTATTCCATATTCTGGCTATCGAAAATCACTTTTTCATATGAAAGTGAAAGTGTTAGTCACTTAGTTATGTTCAACTCTTTTGCAAACCCATGGACTATAGCTCACCAGGCTCCTCTGTCCATGGAAGTCTCCAGGCAAGAATACTAGAATGGGTTGCCATTCTGCTCTCCAGGGGATCTTCTCAACCAGGGATTGAACATGGGTCTCCTGCAATGCAGGCAGATTCTTTACACTCTGAGCCACTAGGGCAGCCCCTCTTTTCATATCATAACCCTTCAAATATTTAATGACTGTCCAAGTACCTATCTTCGTTATAGGTATCATTTATACTCTGCACAGAAAATTCTGGCCTGTCCTCCTCAGAGTTCCTTAGCCCTATGAACTGCCAGCATTCACAAGACAAAAACAAACAGATGCAGCAACAAAACCAACCAATCTCTTGATGAAAAGAACCACTTACATATAACACTCCCTACATGTGAACCAATTCAATCACATTCGCACATACATCTTTGGAGGACACTGGGTAACCTTTTTAAAGAGAATTTTAGTAGAACATGTCACTATCCTTAAAAATGTAAATACCATTTGCCCAGGAACCCCACAAAACTAGCCTTTGAAATAACTATGTATAGGCACAAATATGAAGACATAAGAATGTTTATGCAAGTTATATACAATAGTGAAACTTAACAAACACATAAGGATAGAGAACTGATTAAATATGGTTGTGTATCTATATGCCACCCACAGAGATAATGATGCAACTAGATGGCCTGAAAATAAAAACATTTTTGGAACTTGCTGAAGATTTCGAGAGTGTACCTCCTTTACCCTCTTCCTTGGAAAATATTTGAGGATATACTATAGCATAAGTGAACAAACCAAGACAGATATGGGGTAAAGGAAGCAGTGGCCTCAAACCAGAAGAGTAATGGCAGGAAGCCTGGGACATTAACAAGCACACCTAGGGGGCAGGAGAATGGAGAGCTCCAGGGGCAGGTTATCTGGGGAATTTGACTGAAGAGATGGGACAGTTCAAATATATGATAAAGGCATATGTTACAAAGGGAAAAAAAAAAAAGGCAAAGAGTCTAAGCAAAAATTAGATAGGAAAAATAATCCTAGCTGTTCAGTGAACTGTTTTAATACATTCACAAGAAACACTTCATTTTCTCTGTGTAGGATCAACTGAAAAGCAATATGATTACAGAATAAAAGGCAAATATTGTTAAATCTTAGTGACACAAAAGTTCACATACAAATGACCAAAACTGGGAAGCAGCGTAGGAGACATGAACAGGAGGACAGAAGCATAAACATCTTCACCTTAAAGGATCAAGAGATGCTACAAACCCAAAATAAAAATGTTTAAAGTTTTCAAAGAAACTGAGAGAGGAACGCAAATTACTTTAACTACATGGGAAGAAAGAAGGGAAAAGAGATAGAGGGGGGAGAGTTAAATTCTTACCCACCAAAACAAGAAGATAATACGTGGTATCTAACACTGACCAATTAAGATGTGGCTGACAGTCACGTAAGTGATCACCAGCAATTCTGTCCCTTTCTGCATGTGCACCGTGATCCTCAGATCATGGGCTTGGGTCTTACTTTCCTCCCCTTGAATCTGGGCTGCCTCGGTGACTCACTTGACCACCAGAATGCAGAGGAAATGAAGTTCTGGTCTTCTGCAGCTAGGTCACAAAGAGCCATGCAGTTTCCCCCTGGGTCCGTTAGAATACTTGCTCTTAAAGTGCTCCCTCTTGGAACACAATAGCCAGGCTGTGAGATGCTCAAGACACCTGGAGCGGCCACATACAGGAGCTTGAGGCAAAGAGCCTGGTGGTGTTCCAGCAGGGAACTAGCATGAACCACCAGCTACTTGAATGAGCCCCTTTCAATCCAGTCAAGCCTTTAGATTATCCAGTCTCAACTGCTACCTAACTGCACCCACATGAGACCTCACGCAAGGACCACCCAGCTTTCTTCCTCCCTTCTATTTCTTTAAATATAACTAAAAACTTGTGAGTCAATGGGTTTCACTGGCCTAAATCAGTATTCTAACTGATGATCAAATTGTCACATTTTTAACCAATGGGATAGCCATTGTGTTGGTTCCAGTGTCCTTTGAGAAAACCCTATTAGTCTTGATAGGTTCCTTGCTTTCTGACAGATTACCTTATTTTGTTGTATGCAATGCTTCAATATGTAAAACAAATTTTAAATTTTGGGGTTTGATCCTATTTTTGTAATATATATTCATATACAGAAGAGTATTTTTTAATTATTCATATACACAGATAGGTTATATTCCTACATGTAAATGGTGATTAAGTAAATATAAATAGTTATCTCTGGGTTGTAAAATTGAGCATTAGCTTTTTTTTGCTTGTCAATATTTTGTAATCCTCAAATAAAAATGAGCGACCAAATTAATTTTTTCAAATAGCTCTCCACCGACATTTCTTATCATAGCTTTTTAAATTACAGTGTTGCCTTAACCACTGTTTGCCAAATGTATTCTTCTGTGGTTCTCTTTCTGCACTTCTGAAGTTCTCCTCTTCCTCTTTTAGAGATTTGACTTTCTTTGGGTCCCTGACTCTGATTACCCTGCACTGACAGGACACTTCTTATTTCTAATGGCATATGAGCCCTTTTCTCCTGGAATAACCATGTATAACCACAAACCTGAAATCTACACGCACATTTCTGCCCAAATTGGTTCTCCCATTTCCTTTAGGGTCTCCATTCCTCCAGTGCCCTGGGTCACTTTGCCCTCTTGTTTCCCTTCTTTCTCTGAAATCTAAATTAGATCTACTGACTACAATGTTGCTTTTAGATTAGTTTCTTCCTCATTATTTCTTCCTGCTTATTTATTATTGTGGATGCTTCTTCCTGCTTATTTAACTTATATGCAGAGCACATCATGTGAAATGCTAGGCTGGATGAAGCACAAGCTGGAATCAAGATTGCCAGGAGAAATGTCAATAACCTCAGATATGCAGATGACACCACCCTTATGGCAGAAAGTAAGGAGGAACTAAAGAGCCTCTTGATGAACGTGAAAGAGTTGGCTTAAAGTTCAACATTCAGAAAACTAAGATCATGGCATCCGATCCCATCACTTCATGCAAATAGATGGGGAAACAAAGGAAACAGTGAGAGACTTTATTTTGGGAGGCTCCAAAATCACTGCAGATAGTGACTGCAGCCATGAAATTAAAAGACATTTGCTCCTCAGAAGAAAAGCTATGACAAACCTAGAGAGCATATTAAAAAGCAGAGACATTACTTTGTCAACAAAGTTCTGCCTAGTCAAAGCTATGGTTTTTCCAGTAGTCATGTATGGATATGAGAGTTGGACTGTAAAGAAAGCTATTGCTGAAGAATTGATGCTTTTGAACTGTGGTGTTGGAGAAGACTCTTGAGAGTCTCTTGGACTGCAAGGAGATCAAGAGTCAATCCTAAAGATCAGTCCTGAATATTCATTGGAAGGACTGATGCTGAAGCTGAAACTCCAATACTTTAGCCACCTGATGCGAATAACTGACTCATTTGAAAAGACCCTGATCCTGGGAAAGATTGAAGGCAGGAGGAGAAGGGGACGACAGAGGATGAGATGGTCAGATGGCATACCAACTCGATGGACATGAGTTTGAGCAAGCTCCAGGAGTTCATGAGGGACAGGGAAGCCTGGCGTGCTGCAGTCCCTGGCGTTGCAAAGAGTCGGACATGACTGAGCGACTGAACTGAACTGAACTTGCTCATTAATAAAACCACCAAAGTTAAGTTCTTCACAATCTATCATCTACATTACTCCAATAACCTCCTCAAAGAGATCCTTCCACACAAAATTTTCTCCCCCTACATATCACCTTCAGCTTTATCTTTCTAATAAGTAAATTGCAGCAAGTTATTTTTTTGGCTAAAGGTCCTGCAACAATTCTGTGAAAAGTAAAATACAAGGTTGATAAGGTCCAGGGAAGGTCCTTGAATTTTTAAAAATAGTTTCCTATATTTAAATCTTGTGACTTATGGTATTTAATTAGGTAGCTATCATATTCTTATTCCTTACCCCCAACTCCTTAGTTCAAAACCATTGTGAGCCAGTGAGCTATGCTTCAATAGTCTGGCTTCCATATTTTCTGATCCTGTACATCAATAACTCTTAACCTGTTTAATACAATCCACCCATGAGAGTGAGCATCACGTGTGGCAGAGGCTTCCACAGGCAGAGGAAGCCATTAGATAAGGTTCAGGTTACGTATAATTCCTTGTTACCTTATCCCTACCCCATCAACAAAACCTACTAAAATATAAGTCAGATGGATGCTATTAAGAGGACAGATTTAATTCAGATCTAATAAACTATACATTTTGATACTTTAATAAATTACAGCAAACTCACAACTGAGTAAATTCTCTTTGGTATATAGGTCAATATGGTGTTTCTACTTCTGGCATCTACCTTTAAGGCGCTTTGTCTATAATAGAATTCATACTGGCCATGGACTCTGCATGACTCTGTGAGAGAAAACAAAACAAGATTTGTCTGATTCCTTCTAGAGCTTAAAGAAAATTCTCCTTTCAGCCAGTGATTATGAAAATCTGGATTTTCTTATCACGAGAAATTTAATTTTCCAATAGCCAAGAATTGCTAGGGTCAGGAATTTAGAAGGTGAGGAAGAAAGATAAATAAAATTATTATGCGCCTATTACAGCTAGTATGATGCTAAATACTGTGCCACTATCAATGGTGTGGAGTGGGATGGACACATTTTCCCACCACTAGAGCTGTATAATTGGTGTGAGGTCATTTATGGGCATCCCAACTGGGCTTTGTATAAAACTATGTTCTATCGTAGCAATTAGGAGGTACTTTTTCTAGGCTATTTGAACTGACTCAGAATCTTAGGTCATTTCCACGATCTAAGAAAACCTTTTTAAAGCACCATATAGAAATGAGATTTGGGAACAAATTCTACCATGTATTCAATTACTGTTTGCTTCACTTTAATCATTTAAAGTTTTTGATGATTTACTTACAAGGCAGAGTTGAAGGTTTGAGATAACACACTGGACTAGCTTGCCAAATCGGGCTCATGGGAAACAGTGATCTTACCTAGAGTTAAGCTTTACTAATTGCTACAAGCAGAGAGGCTATCAGATTAATGCAGAGGAAGCAGAGAGAGGTTTGGGATATGAAGGGCAGTTGGCAAGCCAGGTCCTTCCTGTGTGTTGAACAAGCAGTTCTGGCCCAAAGACGTGAAGGCTCTACTAGGTAAGGTTTACAAAGTTCCTCACACAGCAATGGGAGTCAGTCTTATAAAACATCCTCATCTTATGCCTCTAAAAATATTGTAGAGCCTATATGACATTCTCCAAGGAGCCAGGCCTCACAGAGCCTGGCTTCTCTTTACTACAGCGAATCCTTAGCCAGGAACAGGCGAAGGGCATTTCAGAGTTAAGATTGCCTTCTTCTAACAGTACATACCCTATTTACTTAAAGGTCCAGTTGACAGGAGATTAGACCTGGGTCACTTGCCTTCTTTCTCCCCCTCCCTTTCTTCCAAGGAAGAATGGATTTGCAGACCACCAGCTTGTACCCCTTCCTTACTTAAGAACTTGGTGAGAAAATATAGCTTATTCTTACTTGCCCAGCGCTTAGCTTTCTGTATTAGGAATAAATCCAATAATTTCATCAAAACAATTGAATCACAGAATCTCATATTAGAATAGAATTTTAAAGATAATTTATCACAAGCTCCTACCTAAAGCTTCTGCTTATTAGATCCATCTTTATACCTATCTGGTTGAAGATACCTTATGGAGAAGAATCACTTTAAAAGTCTGTTGTTAAAATCTTCTATTCATTGGGGATGTCTCTTTCGTAAAAGAGAAGTCTCCCCTACCTCTCATTACCATCCCCTTTGGTCCTAGTTCCAATGTCTGAGTTAAACCAGAGTAAGTCTAATTCCTCTTCCACTGAATAGTCGTTTCACATTTCTAAGGACATTTCAAAACCACATAGATGTCCTACAACGTATCTCTTCTATGCTGACCTCTCTGGGTCCTTCAGTCATTTATTCTGGGACAATGGCTACCTAATCTAATCTCTCCTCTACAGCTATTTGGCAGCTCACCTCTGGACAAAGGCAATTTTAGAGACTCCAGAGGCTTTGGGTATGGTCTAATCAGGAAACTGTAATTTGTTTGAACTGGATACCAAACCTCCCTTAATAGAGTACAAATTTAAAAACAACTTTCTATTTTAGCAGATGGATACGCTATTGGTACACCTACAACTATGGTCATCTGCTACTTGCAGGTCATTTCCCTCTTTTTATACACTGTCAAACTCAAATGCAAACCTTGACATTCATCACTATTCAGTTCAGTTCACTCACTCACTATTAAGTTCCATCTATTTGTTTCAGCTTATTATTCCAGCCTGAAACATTTAAATATAAAATACATCATCTGACACATTATTAGTTCCTCCTCCTAACTGCTTTAGTCATTTGATGTGCTTAGTCACTCAGTTGTGTCCCACTCTTTGCAACCCCATGGACAGTAGCCCACCAGGCTCCTCTGCCCATGGAATTCTCCAGGCAAGAACACTGGAGTAGGGCCATTTCCTTCTCTGGGGATCTTCCTGACCTAGGGATCAAACCCAGGACTCCCACAGTGCAGGCAACGGGCAGATTCTTTACCTTCTGAGCCACCAGGGAACTCCATAATTGAGAATGATTTCCCTTGTGGCTCAGCTGGAAAAGAAAAAATTGAGAATAGGGAACATTATTAAAATAATCTTTAAAAACATTTGTTTTTTTAAAACACTGTTAATTGTAAAGTGCTAGTGAGTCATGGCATTTATTCCATGGCATTGTGGAAATTTTTCTTTAGGTTAAATATAAGATCAGTATTTTTCTACTTCTTGTCTTCTAATGTAAATTACAACTTTATCTTATCTTAAACACTAAATCTCATTTTTTAAAACCACTTCATATGTAATTGCTGGCAGTATGTTTTTAAAATATAGATACTGAGGTAAAAACTCCTCACCCTTGAAGTATGACACAACCATGAAATAAATGTAACAAATGGCATCTGAAACCAAATTTTCTTCCTAAATTGCAGCAGAATGGTCTAATGATTAGATCCTAAGGTAGTGGAATGATGCAGAAGAGTTGGCAAAGTATGCATAGACTAGGTCATTTCATATCAAGTCTGAAAGTCTTCCAAATACATTATAACTCATTGGTTTTGTTGAGGGGAGGCAGTGATTCACAAGGAACACAAGAAAGGTAAGGCTACCCAAGAAGTCAGAAATGGAGTACAAAGAGGGTGGTTTACTCCTAAAAATAGGATATTAAAGCATAAATGTGTCACTTCCTTTATGATAAGAGATTAACCTGTCATATTTTCCCTGATTATGAGTATCCTGTCCAAGGGATGAAAGTTAAATATCAGGAAAGAAACTATAGAATTTTTTTACCTGCCTATGTAAGCAGAAGAGAGAAAACCTCTTATACGCTAAACCTTTTTACAACCTACAATACACGAAATTCATGACGATCTGACTTTTGTTATATCAAATAAAGTAAAGTTGTTACTTACATAACTATTCAGCAGGGCATACACTTAAAACCTACAGGTAATTAGCCTCCATTCTTCACTTTTTTATTTAGTTCCAATTAGAAAATAAAAACAGCTTAAATAGCTTCAGAAGTATCAAGTCAAAGTATTTTCCAAGTATCAATTCTCATTGCATAAGGGGTAACAATTTCATAAAAGTTTATATGAAATAAGAATAGTAGTACTTGCTGTTGGTATTTTGTTAGCTTTACTTAAAAATGTAGCAAGTGATCTGAGAATTCACCACATGGAAAATTTTCCTTATACTCAAATAGTAAATGTAAGATCTATAAATGACACAGGATCTCTATAAACATGTGTTAGTTCATCAATTTTGTTTCTATTTTCTTTCCCTATGAATAGATTCACTTTAATTAGATAAATTTATTTCATGCCATTCATTTATTTCATAGAATGAAATAAATTTATAAATTTATTTCAATAGAACATAGGAAGGCATATCAAAAAAGCAACCATCTCTTGAAAAATACTGCTGTTAATCTTATCAACTTTACTAAAAAAGGCAATAGTTAAATTCTTTTTTAAAAATCCAGGATTTATGTCACTGACTTTTTTATAAAGGCATAAAAATTCAAAAAGAACACAGCATTCATCCCACATAATGAAATATTCAACTTGCCAACCCATGTACAGTCAGCCACTTGCCAAGCTTGTGAACAGTGGTCAAGAGAGAACAACACTTCATACTAGTCACATTTACAAATGCATGTAAGTGACCTGTTATCCTTCACCAGTCTATGTTCTTCTCATAGCACAACGATTATTTGTGACTTATGTTCAGAAACCATACTTCTAACCTGCAGCATGATATTAAACTCAAACAGGTACCCACATACGTTCTTCCCTAAATTAACCAATATTAGGTTAGTCAGTTTTCATGTCTTTTTAGCAAAAGTGTTTAGGAAGCAAAGTGTGTATATTCCAACTATCTAAGACCTGCAAAAAGTAGAAGCTTATATGTTATAATTGCTTATAATCTATTAAAATCTAAAAAGGAAGACAAGGAAATAAACATTAGGAAATGCCAGTTAAAAAACCTATTGTTTCAGAAAATAAAGCGATTGTGGATACCTATTGGGATATATAAGCATTATAAACAACACTAAAACCAGCATAGTTTTTAAAACATTTACATTAATTATTTAGATTCATGACTTCAAATGGGTGATATAAAGAGATGCTTTGCTCTATCTTATTCTTGCAGAATGATGAACTGATGTCTTATTTACCAGCTATCTTTGTGTGGGGCAATATAAAGAAAAATGGAAGAATGTTATTAACATACATTTGTATGAGTTTTTTTAAAAAGACCTCAAAACAGTTGCAAATGTCCACTAATATGCATATTTTAATGACATCAAATAAGAAAAAAAAAGCCAATGGTTACATTTATGTCTTAAAACAGAAAACATGGAAGTGTATACCACATGTATTACACAAAATTTAGACTATTTTAGTTTACATATGTCTATTATTTCCTAATACCTATCTTGGGTTTGGTGGTATATCTAGGCTAAAAACTAATTGAGGAGACGCAAAGGATATAAAATTGCTAATTTATAAATGTATAACATAGAAAAATAATGTTAGAAATAAAAATGTACACTAGTGCTGGACATTACATTAGATTTGCTGGATCCTCTATTAGGTCAGTCTTGAAGTCTCTGAGCAAGACTCCCCCTCACTCCCACCCCATTCTTTAGGCCACTTAACTGCAATTATGTATTTATAGGGCTTCCCTGATAGCCCAGTTGGTAAAGGATCTGCCTGCAATGTGGGAGACCCCGGTTCAATTCCCGGGTGGATCTGCTGGAGAAAGGAGAGGCTACCCACTCCAGTATTCTTGGGCTTCCCTTGTGGCTCAGTTGGTAAAGAATCCACTTGCAATGCAGGAGACCTGGGCTCAATCTCTGGGAAGATCCAAAGGGGTTGGGAAGATCCCCTGGAGAAGGGAAAGGCTACCCACTCCAGTATTCTGGCCTGGAGAATTCCATGGACTGTTTAGTCCATGGGGTCACAAAGAGTTGGACACGACTGAGCGACTTTCACTTCACTTCACTTCACGCATTTACATGGAATTATACATGAGATTAAATAGAAAAGAAATATTTTAGCTGGTTATATAAGAATCTATACGTAGCTCTGGCTATTAAAACATAAACACATCTAGAAAGACAGACAAACATCAAGACAAACATTAAGAGCCACATGATCCTAAAGGTTTTCAGTGAACATTCAAGAAACTGGGATCATTTGCCTTTCTCAAAGTTTATGAATCCAGAGATATACAGACTATTACAAATACACAAGTAAAGGTATTATTTTTGTTGACATATGAGATAACATCACAAGAGTGATCCCTGAGTGAATATGGAGTTGACCTTTATAAATTAAGAATTGTATGTTTAGATTTATTTTCACCCTTGAGCCATTACTCCCAGTGCTGTCTGTTTGTCAGACTGATGGAAATCCTAGCACTCACCAGTACAATGAGGTATGCATACAGCGCTGTACAATGGTGAATTACAAAATACTTATCACCAATCACTTTCCAATACCAAATGAGAATCAACAAATCTGTAAGAAGGAAAAGTAAGATATTACATAGGAAGAAAGCTTCATCATTTTTCAAATGTATTTAACTCTTTCTCCTGACAGCTCACCACAGTCCACTGTGAGCCCTCAGCACTTGTCTCATACATCAGGAGATCAACTACCCTTTTACCACAAAGCTGGTGCCTCCAGAGGCTATCTCCCTCACACTACTGCGACTCCTCTAGGATAAGCACCAAGTGGGGCATCCATCACAGTGCCTGGCATATAGTTATATAATGTATTTGTTGAAAGTATAAACGAATAACTTGTTTCCAGGGTTAAACAAAACAAAAATATTATTGAATAAAAATAATTGTAAAACAAGCTTAAATTCCTGATTTTTATCAGTATATAACTCAGAGATTAAGATGTTCCCAGAAGGTATAAAATGACCAACTCATTTATAACACAAATTCAGCAAAAAAATTTAAAAATTAACAAAGAATGTGATTAAATATTAATTCAGAATAGGAAAAAAAAAAAGGACCAAAAACTATAGCTATTAAAAAGAGATCTTTAAAAAGAGCTCAAGGCATTGATTTTCTTCAAATTCTAAATCAGCACTGTGATTCAGAAAATTGTTTCCTTTAACAAAACACAAATGTCTCAAAATTTGAACACAACTATTTTCTTTACCAAATGGTTAAACATGAAATTTAGACATGGAAACAAATGGCTATCATGGATGGAAACCAGGTTTTAAGGGTTTGGAGCTTATAGCATGGAGAGCTTCTTTTATAAAAATAAAAATTACTAACAGAAAACTAGGTGTGACTATATACATAAGATAAAAGAAATTATCAAATTATAAATTTTCAGGAGAGAAAAAAAGTACCATAAATGTGGAAACCCAGAAAATTTAAAAGTGTTAGTAATTTACTGCCCTTTATATATCTCTAAATGCATTTTCCCTATATTTCAGCCATATACTCTTTGATCACCAATTTATATTAAGATAATGGTTTTATAATATTTTCTATAGAGAGAATAAAATAGTTCACTTTTCATCCAGCTTGGTATAAAAATTTTGTTTCAGTTCATAATCCTTATTTTTAAGTGTTCTGAATTATTACCTTATTTGAGTAAACCTTTTTCAAGTTCCTTTTGTATAAGATTTCCTGGGTTGTAACTACTCTCAGAATTGCTAATAGTCATTAACCAGTGTATGAAGCATATTATAAATTTTGTATTAACCTTGTCAATGACAGAATTTTGTGCCAAATGAGCAAACGTTTTCCAAGTGTGTCCACATGATTCAATCTTCTTTTAATCGGGCCATCAAATAATCCAATACCTATTCATTATTTCTATCCCAAATATACCTTTTCCTTTTAATAAATTACTGTGTTTGGGTTTAATCTAGTTTTTTGGTTACAATTCACTTCTTGGTGGCAGAACATTTTCTAATATCATTACTCCAATCTCATCCAACATGAGATGAAATATGACAGACGGAAATGTGAAGTAGAAAGACTCCATGATCTTAACTGATTACAACTAAAATAGTTTACTTTTGCAGATTTTACCAAAACAATACAAAACCATGACCATGGAAGCACATCTCAAGTGCCTGTGAGATGAGGACTCTCAGGCTCAGACTTCATTAGCTGCATGGTGATTGCGCCTGAGCAACTTTAGTCCAAATAGGGACAATCACTAGTTTAAAAAAAAAAACAAAAAAAAACTCCAGGTTTAACTGAGGCTTCACTCTACAGCTCTAAACTTTGAGAACTACAGAGCCACCATGAAAAATGCTTCATATCCTATCATCAGACCAGACATTTTTTCCCTCAATATGGGTCCTAAAAGCTACTTCTCAAATAACCAAACCTAAAGCATTGACTCTGTATTCTTTGCATAATTCCATAAGCAGTTTAAAAAGATATGAAAAACATATGACATACCAGAAACGAGATAGCCTGAAGCAATAGCAATATTCACTTTCCCAAGACATGTATCACCCCTATAAATATTAAAAAAAAAAAAACAAAAAAAACAGGTTTCCTTTTTTAGCACATGGTTATAGATGAAGGCTACTAATTTTTCTATTGAGATTTAAATATAAATGCTTTCTATAGGTAGCAAATAGTAACCTATTATTTGCACAAGGTATTAATGTTAGCTATGATAATACTTCTAATTGCAACAATCACAATTTCTTATATTTATTAGCCAAAAGTTTTATGAAAATCACATTTTGTAAGTATGTTCTTGTATGATTTGTTTTTGAAAGGACTAAAATGTAGTTCCAGATGCTGGTTGTTATTTTGATTCCTATTTTGAATCAGAGGCTCAACAGGCTCAAGAAATAATCTAGCCTGCCTGATATAGAGGCAATATATTGAATACTATTAGCATTCTCACTTTTCTGAGGACTGGAGAGATTTCCCTATTAGCACATATTAGAAAGGCTTCTCAGGTGGTGCTAGTGGCAAAGAATCCACCTGCCAGTGTAGGATTCGTGGGTTCAATCCCTGGGTTGGGAAGATCCCTTGGAGGAGAAAACGGCAACCCACTCCAATATTCTTGTCTGAAAAAACTTGACAAACAGAGGAGCGTGGCAGGCTACAGTCCATGGAGTCACAAAGAGTCAGACATGACTGAGCAACTGGGCATGCATATATTAGAAAATGGTCACAACAGGACAATTTAATCCTGTTATTTCAACCCTTTTGCCCTAACCTAGGTTCCAAGGAACAAATACAAATTGTCAGTCCTTTATCTGACTTATAAGGTGAATTACTGGTAAAATGAACACTTAGTAAAACTGATAACAGCTAAACTACAAATGGAAATATTTAGTAGAAGTTATGTCTTCTTTACAAATTTTCATTTGTAAATATGATCCAGGAAAATTAGACCTGGAATAATCTATATTTCCAAAAAATGCTAAAATATCAAAATGTATAATAGATAAAAATTTGTTCAGGACAAATTGGTCAATGAATCAAATCTGTGTTATAAAATTTACTTCCCAAAAGAACTGGTTCTATTGACAATTGTGTTGGCAAAATATGGGAAAAAGTAGCAATTGTTTAGGTAGACTGAATTAAAACCTGGTCAAAGAATTAAATTCACTAAATTAATTCACTTTGAAAAAGATCTTCTCAATGAAAATTTACCAAAACTGGTATAATTCTGACTAGCATAGCTTCATATTTATGAATAAAAAATAATATCATTTCAGTCAAATAGAAACAATCAAAAGACCTGGTTAAATCGCCCCACATCCCTCAGAGGCCATGACTATCACATCCTTGTCCAGTGCCCTCTCAAAACACAGTCTCTCAAACTAAGCTGAACTAAAGCTTCTCATATAGTGCCAGGAATTACAGTTTGTAAAATTTCTGCCATTGGAAAGATATTTAAATTCTCCAAAAAGAACACTTTACAAATAATCCTATTATGGCTGAACACAGTTACTATTCATGCTTTAAATCATTTCATGCGGTATTAAACTCCTTTCACAAGGACATCTATAATTCTCATTTTCCTATCTTTGAAACTGAAGGATGGGTCAAACATAAATTTGAAGACAAAGTGCTGTTTATCCAAGTTGACTATTCTATCTCAATAACAACACATTTTTGCTCAAAACAGTGGTTATAATAACTTGATTTCACTCATACAGTATACATGTTTACATAATTATCATATTCTGGTTTGCATAGCAGTTGCATTACTAATGCAAAATGGCCCTCATTATTTGTATTCAAATCTAAAATAAATCATTCTAATGCACCTTGCTGAAACAAGTCTGAACACAAGCATTTAAATAAACCATACACCATCAATATGCTTTCTGTTTTACAGTAAAGAGAAGTTCTTATTAATAATTAATATCAAAACATAAATCAAATTGACAATATTAGAAAGAAACAGCTTACCAAATTGGATCAGCAATACTAGCCTCGTCAAACAAGAAAATGTACAAGCCAACAACCCCAACCACCAAAGAATGACACGTAGATACCACCCTGAAATGAGATGAAATGCACACAAAGATTTTAGATTCTGTGCAATAAAATTTAACTAATTCTGGCAAGACATTTAACACTCTGAAAAAGTTAAATCGGGAAGCATTTAAATATAGGACTGCAGTACATCTGAGAGTATAATACAAAATGGCTATTTAGAAATCCAAGGGCCATAACTTTACTTTGGAATCGATAACAAGAAGGATGCCTAGGTCTACAATTTCCTGCTAGACTATTGATGAACCACGTATTGGTTAAAGGGTCTAAAGGGGAAGAATAGCTAATGATACGGTTGACAGTCTTGTGCAAACAGGTGGCAATTGGTAAGCACACCACCCTGCACCCTGCTTCATCCCTAACACCATCACTGAGAGATTAGTTTCCTGCTCCAATCAGACCTGAAGGACTTTCAAATCTACTAGCCTTAATGAACTCCACATCCATGGAGCAGAATTGGAATGGATTGTGAAGTGAAAACGTATTCCCTTGGAGATTTCAGTTTTAATACTCACATTATTGTACTTGATTCTTTTAAGCAATCTGTGAGATAGCTACGGCAGCTATTGATTATTAGTGTCTCTTTATCACTGTTATGAAAATGGAGGGCTATGAATTCATTCAGAAGAATCTTTTAAAAGAAATGCCCAAATGAAAACAAAATGTTCACAGGATCCAGATCAAATTTTCTTTATAGAAGGAATAACATTTAGCTGAAAATCATCAGTTTCTTTGAACGTATCTTGTTAAACATTAAATGACTTAACCAAGCTCCAAGATATCCTACTTACAGAACTGTATACAGGACCCTATATACTTATTTACAAAACAAAAACATTTATGAGCAGTGAAACTTCTCTTCTCTTCATTAGAATAAAAGATGAGAGGAATAGTACAGTTTTTAAAAATTAATTGCAGTGGTAAAGAATCCACCTGTCAATGCAGGAGACAGAAGAGATGTGGTTGGATCCCTGAGTTGGGAAGATCCCCAGGAGTAGGAAACAGTGATCCACCCCAGTATTTCTGCCTGGAAAATCCCACTGACAAAGGAGTCTGATGGGCTACAGTCCATGGGGTCATAAGGAGTTGGACGCCTGAGTGCAGCACAGGCGTCAGGAACAGAAACTAACGGTGTGCAATGACTCTCTCTACAGTACGACCCCAAATGTTTCACAGTAAGGGAAATATATCAACCAATATAAAAGCTGATATGAAAAAATTTCACTGCAATTTGAAAAATCAAAATAGTTGATCTAATAAATGATGTGATCTTTAGCAAGAATATCAAATTAATCAAATCATATTTTAAATGTTCGAAGAGTCTAAGTTAAAGGTATTGAGTCCTCTGTAATACCAAAATATCATTTTGAAATGTGATAATTAACCCAATTAACCTGGTTTACAAGTCTAGAATTTTCACATCAAGTACATTTGTATTCCACTTGAACAAAGCAAGATAAAAATGTAAGTTCCTTGATGTCAAGTAAAGCACTCCATCTAAATAATCATACAACCAGTTTTCTGTCGACACTCAAAAATTCTACTAAAGGAAAAAGCATAACTTCTTACTAACCCATGGTAGTGCTTGGTAACTGTCTCTCAGAAAGTTCCCTTTTGGAAAAAAATCTAAATTTTTGTTCCTGATACTCAGGCCTCAACTTTCCTTCTTTGTTGAGATATTTCATGGTAAAAGGGAAGAATTGCAAACCCTCAACTGATGGAAATGACATATAATGCATGAGAGAAAACTTACATGGTACTTGGATCAAATAGCTCCTACTATAATGAACAGAAGCAACAAACACCCTATGCTTATACGCTATTCTGTATTAAGAGCCTATACATTCAGAAACTTCTATTAGTAAGAATTTCATTCTTTAAAACCAGATTCCTAGCAAAGACTCCTCAAGGTCTTAAAAAAATAATAAATAAAATAAAATATTTAAATTTTTTCAAAGAAATTTAAAAAGAAATGTTTGTGGGGTTTTTCTTTAAGGAAATAATGACCATTTTAGAATAGCAATTTAAAGTTACTGATGTAATCACTCACAAGCAGTATGAGTATGACCAATAGAAATTATATAGCTCCATCAGACAAAAGAGTTATATTTTAAAACAGAACATTTAAAAATTAGGAATATTTCAGCATAACAGCACTTTCCATGTCATAGGAAAGCAAGCAGATATAATGAATTCATTTAATTACATAATATCAATAAGTATGCATCTTTGCAGAAAAAGCAACAATCATGTATAAGATTTTCTCACTTATAATTAATTAAACTGTTATCTCTCAGATATGAATTTTATGGAGAGTTTTTCTGCCTACAGATTTTAACCCACCAGGCTCCTCTGTCCATGGGATTATCCAGGCAAGAATACTAGAGTGTGTTACCACGCCCTCCTCCAGGGGATATTCTCAACCCAGGGACTGAACCCATGTGCCTTATGTCTTCTGCACTGACAAGGCAGGTTCTTTACTACTAGTGCCACCTGTGAAGTCTTTCAAGATATATATACCACACATATATATACACACATATACATATACACGTACTCAAAAAGCAACTGTTTTTCTTTCTTTGCATTCTCTACCTTACAGCTTGAGTCCCATGTACATTAAGGTGGAGTGGGAAACAGGAGTAAATGTGAAGAAAGAGAATACCATTTGAATAGCATAATGCATCTTAGATAATTCCAGATTTTTTTTTTCAAATAGGAACTCAGTTTCCCAAACGGTGATTCCATGTCTCATAGAATGGCAGTGATAAGACTGAATAATGCTAAGTATTTTTCCATTTCATCATTTTATTTCATTTTTATCTTTGCTTCAATCTATCTGAAACCTCCCTATTTCTTTGGTTTACAGCTCCCCAAGATTCAAATGTGTTTACTCACCCTAACCATGTTGAAGAGAAAATGATAATAGTTCAAAATTTAATCGCAGAAAATGTATGTCCTCCTATATGTCCCTTTCCTTTTCTTTCCCACTATCTTTTGTCCCCTCCCCACCCCCATCTCTTATTCTTTTCTTTTCCATTCTATCTTCATGTTAGAAATGATTTTACAAAATAATGGTGTCTTTTATATCCTATATTTGAACAACATTTCAGTGCTATTCTTTAGACAAAAGAATCATACCTGTTATTTTTCAAAAATATGTGGAGAAATAGTTCTAACTTTTGGGGAGAAGAGCGTAACATGTATGAAGCAGACCAATCAGTGTAAGATGCAGAGAAAAACAACTAGCCTTATTGCCAGTCTGAGTTATAAAAGTGCATGCCTGCAGAAAAATTTGGCTCAAAGAAAGATGGGGCATTTCGGGTCCTGTAAGGCCACTCTCAAATAAATAGACTTTGCAGAAAGTTTTTAATTCTAAAAGGAAATTTCAATGAAAAATAATTATAGCAATGTTGGAGATCTGCTGAATTCATTTTCTAGTTAGCATTAACTTCAACTAAATAGAAATAAGAAGTATCCCATAGCTGCTCTAATTCACTGAGGTTTGCAAATGCACAGAGGTCTTTGGGCATCTGAAATGCTCTAAAGCAAGTGAATCAGTCATCAAAGTAATTTCCCGCTTGAAACTCTGCGAGAGATTAACAAATTGCAGATACACAAACAATTTGCAAACCAACTAAAACTGGTAGATTTCTACATCCTTCGATGTCTTCCTCATTTTCCTCTTAATTTTTTGTTAAAAAAAATTTTAAGCAAGTTTTACTTTAAAATTATATACAAAAGACTAGATTCTGGAGGGCTCTGAATTATAATGAAAAGTTCATTAAAAGAGAGACACAGATGTTCTAACTGTACACCAGGTTCTCTGGTGTGTAGTGTTTAATGCCCTAGGTTGGGCTAAACCAGCCAATACTATTTTTAGGCTACTCACAGTCCCAACTACTATTACTTTCGTTACCGTTTCCAGAGAACATGTATTTGTTATCATAAATATTTCAGAGGAGAATGCAAAATAGTGCCTTCCAGCACAGTTAGCCATAGCCTACTTACCACTTCCCTAGTGAGTTAAACTTTCCCTTACATCTTTCAGAATAAGAATTTAAAACTGTTTCTTGTATAAGATCTATCCACTTTTCTTTCCTTTTACTTCTAATGTCAAACAAAAAATTTGACCTAAGATTTTGTTAAATACTAAGTGAAAAAAAATTTTTGGAAATATTTTAAATGTGTAATCTTGTTTCATAAGACTAGGTTTTTTTAATCAATTACATTTTCATATATGCTTTACCTTGAGTTCCATTCAATCTTCTTTTTGGAGTTGAGATTATTAAAACCTGGAGAAATCTTTGCTGAAAACCAATAACTTACAAAGTGGAAAATAATCTGAAAGGTGAAAAAGCTGGCAAAGCAAGTGCTGAGGACCAGTATGGTGTTGGTATCCATATTTCTTCAACCTGTTAAAAGAAATGATGGCTATAAATTCCTTTAAATTGCCTGTAACACACCCAAATTAATTTTTAATTTTAAAAGAGTATGTGGTTGTATTCTTTTTGCAATTTATTTTAGCACAAACATAAGAGTACAAGGAAATTGTATGAATTCAAACCTTTACCAGCTATCTGTCCTGGTATCTCATATTTGTACCTGAAAGAGGGAAAAATCTCTTGTCTTAAAGATCTCAATATTATAAATGTCAGGAAACAAATTTAACACCATTTTACTCGAAATTATCTAAGTCTAGAGTTTAACATTATGAGGGAGTTTCAAATACTGTAATTGAAGATATTATTTTAGTAATATTTTTAATTAAACCAAGAATAAATCACCTGATTTCTCTATGCCTCAGTTACCTCATCTATAAAATGAGAAAGTTGATTAGATAATTTCTAAGAAAAAATTATACCGAAAATAAGAATAGAACATTATCTGCAATAGTAAAACAAAACACAATCATCTAATAAAAAAACAAGTGTACCATGGGACAAACATTTAAAGTCTTCAGAAGAATAATACCACCTTGGAAAATAATCATACCATTGTTTGTGCTTAAATTAGTATTTAACCTAAAAAATAATATTTTTCAACCACATATATCCTTGAACCAAAAATCCTCTATGGTTTTTTTAATCTCTAAAATAAAAGATTTTTATAAAAACACTCCAGGTTTTAGGGGCAGAATTACTGAAAGAATAGTAATATGCATATATACGCATTCAAAGTGTATTTTCTATCTCATTGAGCTCAACTTTATCTGGCTTCTAAAAATCTTAGGAACATTCAGACCAAAAAAAAGACACTAAATCATTTGCTCATATTCAGCAAATACAGCATTTCTATGACTCCATCTTTGATAGAGCCGACCCTCAAATGAAAAGGAAATAAATCAATATGCATTTCCAGCTGCATAATGTAAAGAAATAAAGTCACCTACTGAAGCCAATTCACTAGAGAAAAATCAAGTCATTGACTACACTGGCAATAACCCTACTTCATTGCCTTCCAACCAGGATATCATAAGAAGAATCAGTCTCCCACCGGGCCCCTTCTGACTGAATTCCTGTGTCTATAATGAATTCCTTCCTCATTCTTTTTTTCTGGCCTGTGTGCACAGTAAAAATATTGATATCACAATTCTTCTCTGTGAAATTCCATTAACTTCATTCCTCATTTAATTTTTTTATTCAAGAAATGTTTATTGGGTATTAAAGTTTTTAATTTTAATTTATGTTGGTCTTTTAGCCTCAGTTTAATATTAATCATATAATACATAAAAGTTGCATACATAAATTAATGTCATCATAATTTGCTAAGTGAGATATGAAAAGGAAAATGTTTTTCTAAGATTCAAGCAAATAAGGATATGGATCCCATGTGGGCAGATCAGTTCAGTCACTCAGTTGTGTCTGACTCTTTGCAACCCCATGGACTGCAGCACACCAGGCTCCTTGTCCATCAACAACTCCTGGAGCACGCCCAAACTCATGTCCATTGCGTCAGTGATGCTATCCAACCGTCTCATCCTCTGTCATCCCCTTCTCCTCCTGCCTTCAATCTTTCCCAGTATCAGGGTCTTTGCAAATGAGTCAGCTCTTCACATCAGGTGGCCAAAGTACTGGAGTTTCAGCTTCAACATCAGTCCCTCCAATGAACACCCAGAACTAATCTCCTTTAGGATGGACTGGTTGGATCTCCTTGTAGTCCAAGGGACTCTCAAGAATCTTTTCCAACACCACAGTTCAAAAGCATCAATTCTTTGGAGTCAACTTTGTAGTCCAACTCTCACATACCTACATGACTACCAGAAAAACCATAGCTTTGACTAGATGGACCTTTGTCAGCAAAGTAATGTCTCTGCCTTTTAATATGCTATCTAGGTTGGTCATAGTTTTTCTTCTATGTGGTGGGCAGAAAAACAAAGACAATGAAACCAGGAGCAAGAAGCTAGCGGAAACTTTAATCTTAAATGTGAAGATCTGTCCTTAAGGGTTTTGTGTGTCTGTCCCCTGGAGATTCTGGAGGGTGGCTAGGCAAGAGCTGCTTACTTACTTCAGTTAAAACTTAATGTATACAATGAGCATTTATTTCATGAGTGTTTGCTAAAAGTTATAAAATATAGAAGGTGGCATGTAACATTATCCATTTTATGAATTGTTAATTTAACTAACATTAAAAAAATCACTCAATTCACCATTTAAAAAAAATTTCTCATTCCTTAAAAAAAAGTTGCTTTTTATTAAGTTTTTGCTATTTTGCTATACTGGATATCATATATTTTCAACAGACATTTGGTTAACTAGGGTTTTTAAGGAACATGTTGAGACTCTCCCTTTGCAAAAATGTTCCACTTTTAAAACTAAAAAGCTCCACATAACCAAGTTATGGCTTCCATTAAAGGCTCAAAGACAGAAGCTAATTAAATTGTTCAACTCCCAGTTTTGCTTCTTATTAAGCAGTTGCTTGCTTCATTAGTCATGCCAAGTCAAGGACTAATTTAAGGAATTAAAAAAAAAAAATTCCCCAGGAAACCAACATTTCTGGTAGGAAGCAACTGCCTCTGTTCATTCACTGAATCTGGCAAGAAAATGGTAAAAATGGATAAAACCAAATAATGCTCATCACTGACACAGATTAAAGACCTTTCAGAGTTTAGTGGTTATTCAGTAGAGGAACACACAGTAAAAGCAGAAAAGTATTAGACGTGGTTCCTACACCTTTACATGTGGCAAATAGCTGGTAGACAGAGCTATCCTAGAACACAGCAACAAGCTATCCTAGAACAGAGAAACAAGGACAAAAGTGGGAAATATTTCTGTGGCAGTTTACAAGAGGCATGTCTAGACATGAACTTTAATTAGCCCATCTTGCTTCACAGGAATTATGGACACCAAAGAAACTCTTTCAGAGGCTTCCTGGATACAAAGATCTTTGTACTTTTTCCCCTAAGATAGTTCCATAAATTTTAATTCAAGTTGGTTTCTTGGTGGAGAAAACCATGAAAAGGTTTGGAGAAGGCCTCTTAACCATCGGCTTGTGAGGAGAATTCCAGGAAGAGGACTCCCAGAGGCAGGACCACTAGAAACATCTCGGCCAGGCTGATTCAGGTCTTCGGCCAACAGTTCACCCAACACCTGTCACGAGTTCACTCTGTGCCAGGCACTGTGATGTGACTCTAAATACAAAATGGGAGACATGCTCATGGGCCAGCAGGTAAGCAACAGACTGATCATCCCCACATAAAATGGTAAATTCATGGTGCTAAGGGGGCACTCTCTGCTTTCCAGGGAATAAATACCCAGCAGATACGATATGTAAACAGTGAGGAGATATCCAATGGTACTCAGGGTAAACCAAGAGAATATCTTCTCTTCTACTAAAATCCCAGCAAGACGCTTTAAGGCTGAAGCCCATAAAGATTCAGTTACACCAGCTGACTCTAGAACTACCAACCTGGGAATGCAACTGCTACTCTCAATTCCCCATGTTCGTTATCCCATTGTAACACAAAGAATTCCTTAGGGAGTATGTTGGAATCACCAATGTCACCTCCAATCTCTAATACACATACATACCACACTCCTTCATTCTCTGATACAACTTCCAGATAAAACCACTGATGTACTGATTAGCAATAAAAATCCTTAAAACCAGGGGGAAAGGCCTTGTGTGCTTGTCTTTAAGGGCAGCAAGGAAGGAGAAAGCTGAGAAGAATGTTCTACACATGCTTAGCAGTCCTTTTCCCATTTCTAGTAAGTTCCCTTTCCTATTTCCCACACTGATTCGAAACACTGATTGCTCTCAAAC
Organism: Neotragus moschatus; assembly: GCA_006410615.1. Classification (NCBI taxonomy): domain Eukaryota; kingdom Metazoa; phylum Chordata; class Mammalia; order Artiodactyla; family Bovidae; genus Neotragus; species Neotragus moschatus. The sequence goes on along the minus strand of SJYA01000795.1, from coordinate 3,124,170 downwards.
CTCCTGGGCTCTCTGTCTTGCAATAGATGAGGTTTCTTCCCAATTCACCAAAAAATGTAGGCTCTCAAGTGTGAACTTCTGATGACGGCAATGTTTACCACCTCCCCTCACCCCAACCCAGAAGCTCTTCTCTGCACACTATGAATTCTGCAGGGGTGTATGTCCCACACTTTCAACATGACTTACACTGTGTACAACCAAACCCCACTATCTCCCAAGGAACCAGTACTGGATGGCCAGCTACCCTTTCAATGGCTCCCTAGGAGCATCCTGGAGACTCCAGATTCTACATGGCCCAAGCAGAACTTAAACCCATTCCAGTCCTTCCTCCAGGGTTCCAGATCTCAGAGAAGGACATTATCAACCACGACACCTCCCCACCTTCAATCTAGAGCACCTCTGTCATCCCCATCTCCTTATTTCTTACTCCCACAGTTAGCTGCCAAGTCCTGGTAGATTGAAGAATACCAAATGAATAGCAACGTGATTCCAGGGAAGTTCTGAAAATTGCTCTTGAGAGCCTTATGAACAACACAAAAATTTTGTCTGGTTAACAAAATTAAGTAATTCCAGAGTTAGTTGCATAACTAGAACCAGCATGAAGATCAGTGATCTGAAGGAGACCTGAGAAATATCTCCTGCTATCACATAAGGTTCTCTCTTTTTGATCTCTTTCAGAAATATTTTTATAAATATTTATATGTTTACTCACTCTGCTTAAAACACAGAGCTGGGAAAGCTAGCTAATATAATTAGTTAACAGATTCAGGTTTCAAAATTATCTTCAGAAGCTGAAATAATAATCCCAATCAGAAAAATAGGAATAAATTTTTAAAAGGTAATACCCAAGTATAGAACTTAGCATAATAGTGACATAACACACACAAATACACATGGAGGAAATCTTACCATTTTAATGTGTACAAACCAATGAGAAATAATAACATAATGAAGACACTAATAACAAAAACAAACTTTAGAACCATTTATATCAGAGAGTTAGATCAAGACATATCAGCCCTATTTTACTCTGAATTAACCACATATCAAAGTACATTTAGAGCAGTGTAACTAAGATGTGATTTTTAGAAAACTTATCATATCATAAAGAGTTGAAGGGCTGAGACATGTCAGCTTAGGAACAAGATTACTTAGAGAGGACTGAAGGGCATTCTTCAAACATCTAAAGAAGTGTCACATAGAAAAGTAAAAGAGAGAACTTACTCTGAGCTACTCCAGATGACCCAAATGTGCAAAAATGACAGAAAGGGAAGAGCTCGCCTTAACTGAAGGAAGCATCTTCTAATAGTTTAGAAGTGCCCAAGCATCCATCAGGTGGCATAGTGGTAAGTGCAGTGCAGGAGATGCAAGAGACGTGGCTTCAATCCCTGGGTTGGGAAGGTCCCCTGGAGAAGGAAATGGCAACCCACTCCAGTATTTTTCCTGGAAAATTTCATGGACAGAGGAGCCCGGCGGGCTGTAGTCCATGGGGTCACAAGGAGTCAGACATGACTGAACACACACACAAATATCATCATGGAAGTGGCAAAATGACCACAAGGTTGGTTCACAAGCCTAAATTTTAGAGAACTTAAAATAAAAGTAAGATTCTGGAATTCTAGGACTGAACTGGCATCTAAAAGGTTAATTTTGTATTAGCTTCTCAACAGTCTATCGCTTACATTTTACAAAATCAAAATTACGTGCATAAGAAAATATCCATTAGGTACTACCCGGTGGGAAGTACACAGGTTCTGTCATAGACTTGACTCTGAGCCTCACTTCCACCACTTGTTAGCCGTGTGACCTGGGACAAGTCACTTGCCTTGCCTTACCTGCATTTCAGCGTCTTCATCTGGAAAGTGGAGATAAGGACAGTATAAATCTGACATGGGGAATAAACCACAGAACGCTCGGTGCTTAGAACAGTACTTGGTGTGTGGTACACGCTAGAGTACTATTTATGCTTCCACTATTGTCCATCTCCGAGTCTGTCATCACTCCAGCCAAGGATAATAAGACCAGTTTCTGACCACTGGGCCCTTTTCTCTAACTCATCCCCTGTACCTTAGTCAACACTCAAAACGCAGGTGGCCCCACTGCAGAAATCTAGCCTCCACCATTGGACTGTCCTCTGTCATGCTCCAATGTTCCTTCTGGTCACCCGACCCAGCCCATTGCCCCTCCACCTCCCACACGCTTCCACTAGCCCCCTGCAAGTGAAGGCCTACACCCAGAAAACAGTGCTCTCTCCGTGGCCTCTCCTCTGCCTGCTCCGAAGACACCCTCTTCTTCTGCATCCTTTCAGCTAGCCCAGGGCCTCATCCTTCAGGGTCAGGAGTGCCCCCACATCCTCTTTGCTCCTCATGTTCACTTCAAGCCTCTCTCCTCCCTTCCCTCACCTCCCACAGACAACCAAGGTGTTAGGTCCTTGTATTCACACCCTCTCCCACTCCACAATGATATCATATTCCAACCTCCTGAACATTTCCCCCATTCAGAAACTTTGGTCCTGGCTCACTTATGTCCTCAAGCCCTGTCATCATCCTGTGTGCACGCATGCTTAGTCATTCAGTCTGACTCTTTGCAACCCTACAGATTGCAGCCTGCCAGGCTCCTTTGTCCATGGGATTTTCCAGGCAAGAACAATGGAGTGGGTTGCCATCTCCTGCTCCAGGGGATCTTCCTGACCTAGGGATTGAACCCATGTTTCTTGAGTCTCCTGCATTGGCAGGTGGGTTTTTTACCACTCAGCCACCTGGGAAACCCTGCCATTATCCTGACTGACCTCCTATGTAGAAAACCCAGTTTCCTTAACAACTCAATCCCTTAATCTTATCTTTCAGCCTCTTATTTTGTGTTGGAGTACAACGGATTGACAATGTTGTGATAGTTTCAGGTGTACAACAGCGACTCAGCTATACGTACACATGTACCCATTCTCCCCCAAACTGCCCTGCAATCCAGGCTGCCACATAACATTGAGCAGAGTTCCCTGTGATATATAGTAGGTCTCTTAATCTTCATTTGGAATGGGACTTCAATCATTTGTTTGTCATCTCTTATCCATCACTTTTCTGGTTCCAAAATAATATTTCAAGAATTCTTTGTTGAACTTTCCTTCAAGTGTGCTTAGGGTGACAACATTCTCAAGGTCATTGACCTCTCAGCTTTTCCTCAATCCACTAGCCCTTTCCTCCTTTTATGTTCCTCTTTAATCGGCTTATATCCTACAGCCCATCATTTCAATAAGTCTTTCTAACATCCCACATTCCCTTTCTATCGCCAAGAGCCGGCAAAACTCCAACGGTGGATATGTCCAACAATTCACACAGTGAAAAGCCCTGAACAATCAGAGCACTGTTGGAAAAAGTCACATAACAGAGAAGACTGAGGCTGGTGAGTGTGAAATTAGAGATCAAACAGCTCTCAACCCTGCCCTGGACTTCCAGTGCATTGCCCTTGCCAACCAATTCTTTTATACTCTACAATTAATTTTCCAGACCGCCCCTCCTCTTTCCAAACCTCCAGCCATACAGCTCCATTTTCAACAAATACCCATCCTACTTCACAGAAGAATAGAAGACAACATATAAAAAGTATGTGGTCACACTGGGTTGGCCAAAAAGTTTGTTCAGGTTTTCCCATAGCAGCGTATGNAAAAAAAAAAAATTCCCCAGGAAACCAACATTTCTGGTAGGAAGCAACTGCCTCTGTTCATTCACTGAATCTGGCAAGAAAATGGTAAAAATGGATAAAACCAAATAATGCTCATCACTGACACAGATTAAAGACCTTTCAGAGTTTAGTGGTTATTCAGTAGAGGAACACACAGTAAAAGCAGAAAAGTATTAGACGTGGTTCCTACACCTTTACATGTGGCAAATAGCTGGTAGACAGAGCTATCCTAGAACACAGCAACAAGCTATCCTAGAACAGAGAAACAAGGACAAAAGTGGGAAATATTTCTGTGGCAGTTTACAAGAGGCATGTCTAGACATGAACTTTAATTAGCCCATCTTGCTTCACAGGAATTATGGACACCAAAGAAACTCTTTCAGAGGCTTCCTGGATACAAAGATCTTTGTACTTTTTCCCCTAAGATAGTTCCATAAATTTTAATTCAAGTTGGTTTCTTGGTGGAGAAAACCATGAAAAGGTTTGGAGAAGGCCTCTTAACCATCGGCTTGTGAGGAGAATTCCAGGAAGAGGACTCCCAGAGGCAGGACCACTAGAAACATCTCGGCCAGGCTGATTCAGGTCTTCGGCCAACAGTTCACCCAACACCTGTCACGAGTTCACTCTGTGCCAGGCACTGTGATGTGACTCTAAATACAAAATGGGAGACATGCTCATGGGCCAGCAGGTAAGCAACAGACTGATCATCCCCACATAAAATGGTAAATTCATGGTGCTAAGGGGGCACTCTCTGCTTTCCAGGGAATAAATACCCAGCAGATACGATATGTAAACAGTGAGGAGATATCCAATGGTACTCAGGGTAAACCAAGAGAATATCTTCTCTTCTACTAAAATCCCAGCAAGACGCTTTAAGGCTGAAGCCCATAAAGATTCAGTTACACCAGCTGACTCTAGAACTACCAACCTGGGAATGCAACTGCTACTCTCAATTCCCCATGTTCGTTATCCCATTGTAACACAAAGAATTCCTTAGGGAGTATGTTGGAATCACCAATGTCACCTCCAATCTCTAATACACATACATACCACACTCCTTCATTCTCTGATACAACTTCCAGATAAAACCACTGATGTACTGATTAGCAATAAAAATCCTTAAAACCAGGGGGAAAGGCCTTGTGTGCTTGTCTTTAAGGGCAGCAAGGAAGGAGAAAGCTGAGAAGAATGTTCTACACATGCTTAGCAGTCCTTTTCCCATTTCTAGTAAGTTCCCTTTCCTATTTCCCACACTGATTCGAAACACTGATTGCTCTCAAACCTCCTGGGCTCTCTGTCTTGCAACAGATGAGGTTTCTTCCCAATTCACCAAAAAATGTAGGCTCTCAAGTGTGAACTTCTGATGACGGCAATGTTTACCACCTCCCCTCACCCCAACCCAGAAGCTCTTCTCTGCACACTATGAATTCTGCAGGGGTGTATGTCCCACACTTTCAACATGACTTACACTGTGTACAACCAAACCCCACTATCTCCCAAGGAACCAGTACTGGATGGCCAGCTACCCTTTCAATGGCTCCCTAGGAGCATCCTGGAGACTCCAGATTCTACATGGCCCAAGCAGAACTTAAACCCATTCCAGTCCTTCCTCCAGGGTTCCAGATCTCAGAGAAGGACATTATCAACCACGACACCTCCCCACCTTCAATCTAGAGCACCTCTGTCATCCCCATCTCCTTATTTCTTACTCCCACAGTTAGCTGCCAAGTCCTGGTAGATTGAAGAATACCAAATGAATAGCAACGTGATTCCAGGGAAGTTCTGAAAATTGCTCTTGAGAGCCTTATGAACAACACAAAAATTTTGTCTGGTTAACAAAATTAAGTAATTCCAGAGTTAGTTGCATAACTAGAACCAGCATGAAGATCAGTGATCTGAAGGAGACCTGAGAAATATCTCCTGCTATCACATAAGGTTCTCTCTTTTTGATCTCTTTCAGAAATATTTTTATAAATATTTATATGTTTACTCACTCTGCTTAAAACACAGAGCTGGGAAAGCTAGCTAATATAATTAGTTAACAGATTCAGGTTTCAAAATTATCTTCAGAAGCTGAAATAATAATCCCAATCAGAAAAATAGGAATAAATTTTTAAAAGGTAATACCCAAGTATAGAACTTAGCATAATAGTGACATAACACACACAAATACACATGGAGGAAATCTTACCATTTTAATGTGTACAAACCAATGAGAAATAATAACATAATGAAGACACTAATAACAAAAACAAACTTTAGAACCATTTATATCAGAGAGTTAGATCAAGACATATCAGCCCTATTTTACTCTGAATTAACCACATATCAAAGTACATTTAGAGCAGTGTAACTAAGATGTGATTTTTAGAAAACTTATCATATCATAAAGAGTTGAAGGGCTGAGACATGTCAGCTTAGGAACAAGATTACTTAGAGAGGACTGAAGGGCATTCTTCAAACATCTAAAGAAGTGTCACATAGAAAAGTAAAAGAGAGAACTTACTCTGAGCTACTCCAGATGACCCAAATGTGCAAAAATGACAGAAAGGGAAGAGCTCGCCTTAACTGAAGGAAGCATCTTCTAATAGTTTAGAAGTGCCCAAGCATCCATCAGGTGGCATAGTGGTAAGTGCAGTGCAGGAGATGCAAGAGACGTGGCTTCAATCCCTGGGTTGGGAAGGTCCCCTGGAGAAGGAAATGGCAACCCACTCCAGTATTTTTCCTGGAAAATTTCATGGACAGAGGAGCCCGGCGGGCTGTAGTCCATGGGGTCACAAGGAGTCAGACATGACTGAACATACACACAAATATCATCATGGAAGTGGCAAAATGACCACAAGGTTGGTTCACAAGCCTAAATTTTAGAGAACTTAAAATAAAAGTAAGATTCTGGAATTCTAGGACTGAACTGGCATCTAAAAGGTTAATTTTGTATTAGCTTCTCAACAGTCTATCGCTTACATTTTACAAAATCAAAATTACGTGCATAAGAAAATATCCATTAGGTACTACCCGGTGGGAAGTACACAGGTTCTGTCATAGACTTGACTCTGAGCCTCACTTCCACCACTTGTTAGCCGTGTGACCTGGGACAAGTCACTTGCCTTGCCTTACCTGCATTTCAGCGTCTTCATCTGGAAAGTGGAGATAAGGACAGTATAAATCTGACATGGGGAATAAACCACAGAACGCTCGGTGCTTAGAACAGTACTTGGTGTGTGGTACACGCTAGAGTACTATTTATGCTTCCACTATTGTCCATCTCCGAGTCTGTCATCACTCCAGCCAAGGATAATAAGACCAGTTTCTGACCACTGGGCCCTTTTCTCTAACTCATCCCCTGTACCTTAGTCAACACTCAAAACGCAGGTGGCCCCACTGCAGAAATCTAGCCTCCACCATTGGACTGTCCTCTGTCATGCTCCAATGTTCCTTCTGGTCACCCGACCCAGCCCATTGCCCCTCCACCTCCCACACGCTTCCACTAGCCCCCTGCAAGTGAAGGCCTACACCCAGAAAACAGTGCTCTCTCCGTGGCCTCTCCTCTGCCTGCTCCGAAGACACCCTCTTCTTCTGCATCCTTTCAGCTAGCCCAGGGCCTCATCCTTCAGGGTCAGGAGTGCCCCCACATCCTCTTTGCTCCTCATGTTCACTTCAAGCCTCTCTCCTCCCTTCCCTCACCTCCCACAGACAACCAGGGTGTTAGGTCCTTGTATTCACACCCTCTCCCACTCCACAATGATATCATATTCCAACCTCCTGAACATTTCCCCCATTCAGAAACTTTGGTCCTGGCTCACTTACGTCCTCAAGCCCTGCCATGATCCTGTGTGCACGCATGCTTAGTCATTCAGTCTGACTCTTTGCAACCCTACAGATTGCAGCCTGCCAGGCTCCTTTGTCCATGGGATTTTCCAGGCAAGAACAATGGAGTGGGTTGCCATCTCCTGCTCCAGGGGATCTTCCTGACCTAGGGATTGAACCCATGTTTCTTGAGTCTCCTGCATTGGCAGGTGGGTTTTTTACCACTCAGCCACCTGGGAAACCCTGCCATTATCCTGACTGACCTCCTATGTAGAAAACCCAGTTTCCTTAACAACTCAATCCCTTAATCTTATCTTTCAGCCTCTTATTTTGTGTTGGAGTACAACGGATTGACAATGTTGTGATAGTTTCAGGTGTACAACAGCGACTCAGCTATACGTACACATGTACCCATTCTCCCCCAAACTGCCCTGCAATCCAGGCTGCCACATAACATTGAGCAGAGTTCCCTGTGATATATAGTAGGTCTCTTAATCTTCATTTGGAATGGGACTTCAATCATTTGTTTGTCATCTCTTATCCATCACTTTTCTGGTTCCAAAATAATATTTCAAGAATTCTTTGTTGAACTTTCCTTCAAGTGTGCTTAGGGTGACAACATTCTCAAGGTCATTGACCTCTCAGCTTTTCCTCAATCCACTAGCCCTTTCCTCCTTTTATGTTCCTCTTTAATCGGCTTATATCCTACAGCCCATCATTTCAATAAGTCTTTCTAACATCCCACATTCCCTTTCTATCGCCAAGAGCCGGCAAAACTCCAACGGTGGATATGTCCAACAATTCACACAGTGAAAAGCCCTGAACAATCAGAGCACTGTTGGAAAAAGTCACATAACAGAGAAGACTGAGGCTGGTGAGTGTGAAATTAGAGATCAAACAGCTCTCAACCCTGCCCTGGACTTCCAGTGCATTGCCTTGCCAACCAATTCTTTTATACTCTACAATTAATTTTCCAGACCGCCCCTCCTCTTTCCAAACCTCCAGCCATACAGCTCCATTTTCAACAAATACCCATCCTACTTCACAGAAGAATAGAAGACAACATATAAAAAGTATGTGGTCACACTGGGTTGGCCAAAAAGTTTGTTCAGGTTTTCCCATAGCAGCGTATGGCAAACCTGAATGAACTTTTTGGCTAAACATCAACCATTCAAACAACCCACCCATCCTTCCTTCTCAAGACCACCTCTCTAACCTGTGCAAGTGGGGCCATCCTCTCTGGTCTTCTTGGGAAACATTTGCTTCCCATTATCCTCTATTCTCTCTTCAACTATTGGTTTTTTAATAAAAGGTTTTTACTTTATTTAGCTAGTTACTTATTTCTGGCTGCACTGGGTCTTCATTGCTGCCTAGCAGCTTTCTCTAGTTGTGGTGAGCAGGGACTACTCCCCAGCTGTGGTGCACGGGCTTCTCATTGCAGTGGCTTCTTGTTGTAGAACATAGGGTCTAGCTGCGTGGGGTTCAATAGTTGCAGCACGTGGGTTTACCTGCTCCACAGCATGTGGGATCTTCCTGGACCAGGGACTGAACTCGTTTCCCCGGCACTGGCAGGCAGAGGCTTAACACCTAGACCCCCAGGAAAAAAAGCCCCCACTATTGGTTTTTAAACAGGCTCAAGTTCCCAGAAAAAAACAAAAATCAATAAACCCACCACCTCTTCTTCATTCTCCTCTTTTCCAGTGTAATCTCTTAACCTTTCTCCTTCCCTCTTCCTTAAGGACAAAGTTCTAGAAAGGTTTGTAAATACCGTCATCATTTCTCAACTCTCTTACTCTTTATTCTTGTTCCCAACCTCATTACTCCCCTGAAACAGTTCTTGCTAACGTCAGTAACGACTTCTACATGTGGCCTTTGTGCCCCCTGACATCTCTGCAACGTTAGACACTATGGACCACCTTCTCCTTGAAACACTTTTTTCTTCCCTATGTTTTTACGACATCACACTTCTTCTGCCCAGAAACTAAGTAATAGAATCCCCTAAGTTTCAGTCCCTGATTCTCTTCTACTCGATTTCACCTATACCTGCAGCTTTGGTTACCACATATATGCAGAAAAATCTCAAGTTTAAACTCCACCCTAGGTCGCCCTCTGAGCTCCTGACATGTATAACCGACTGCCTGGCTGTTAGCACCACATAGCATTTCAAATCCCACTCAGGACCTGATGTCCAAACTTGCTCCTCCTCTGGGTTCTGCATTTCTTCTGTGAATGGTACCACCATACAGTCCCATTTGACAGCCAGAAACCTAGGAATCATCCAGGATAACTTGCTTTCCACATCATCCTACTAAGCCACCATATCCCTTCCCTTCCTAAATAACTTTCAAAAACACTCATTTTTCTCAACCTGCTATCACCACTTTTCTGGACTGTCTTCAAATTGGTCTCCTTAGGGTGGAAGACAGATTGGAGGACCCCAGGGGAATTGGTTTTAAAAGCTGTCTCTGCTCACATCACTTCCTCACCTACCCTCAACCTAAAATGTTCACTGGGTGCCCAGTCTTCTAATGAGGGCTCTGCTGTCCCCAGCTTCAAGAGGCACTTACCCTCACTTGCTTCCCTCCTCAGCCGACGTGGCCTTCTTTCTGTCCCTTAAAGCTGCCAAGTTCCCTCGATCCTCAAGGCCTCTGCATAACCTACCTCCCCACTCCCTCCCTGCCCCTCCACTGCCACAGTAATGCCACAGTCAACCCTCACTTCCTCAGGGAAGCCTTGCTGGGCCAATCCCCCCTCGTCTGCTTGCATGGCATCACCTCCCTCTCTTCCATAGATGCAATTTAAATGAACATCTCTCCCAGTGGAATATGAGCCCCATGAGGGTGGGAGACATGAACATTTCCCCCCACCATGGTGTCCTCCTATCTAACACAGTGCCTTGCCACACAGGATGCACTCAACAAAGGGCTATGAAATATAATAATGATAACAGCAGACATTCATATTCTTACATGTGCTTTGCATTGTAAAATGCAAAGTTACAGATCCCTCATTTTGCCAGTACAATCAGAACACTGGAAATAAGAATTTTCTAAACTGACAACCTTAGTGTTACAGCATGAACACATATTGACTACAAAAGGATCCTCACCTCCAAACATCCAAAATAAGAGTACCAATGCTATAAAACAAACTAATATTGCCCATGTGCCTTAGTCTATTTGTGCTGCTATCACAAAACATTACAGACTGAGAGACTTTAAAATACCATGTTTATTGCCCACAGTTCTGGGGGCGAGAAGTGTGATATCAGGGTACCAACATGATTGGAGGAGGGCCCTCTTCTAGGTCACAGAGTTCACGTGATGGAAGGGGCGAGGAAGCTCTGTGGTACCTCTTTTACAAGAGCACTAATCCCATTCATGAGCGATCAACCCTCATGACCTAATTACCCCCAAAGACTCCACCTACTATTAGCACCACTTTGATGGTTAGGATTTCAACATAAGAATTTTGGTGGAGGAGCCACAAACATTCAGACCACAACAGTATGATATTTGGTGTCTATTCCAACCAAGGTATGACATGTATTCTCAAGTTTTCAAGAGTATACTTAACGGGAATCTGCACTGTGTTTTCATATTCTTCCCAATTACAGAAGTATTTATTTATCAATTTATCTACCAGTAGCCCAAACATGTAGAAGTGTTTTAAAAGTCTCTATTAACAAACTGTAAGCCATTTGTAAATGAACACATGACTATAAAAAAAAATGAGATATTCACAGACCAAACAAATTAAAATCCTACCAAAAAAACACCCGCTCCCCACCCATTCTGGTTTGATTTGCATTTTCATATGGCTGGAACATTGCAATCATCTTTCTCAGTGCTCACGAAATCTCAATAATTAACCAGAAACATTAAAACCATTTGGCAAAGAATAAATTATCTACTACCTACTTTTGACTTTTCATTCATGTAAAAAGTTGAGCATCAAATGTGTACCCAGCTTTTGGCTAACTTCAGTCACTGCTTTTGTTATTGTTTTGTTATTATTGTTAATTCTGCATTAACAGCTATATTAAAAAAAGTTAGGAGAATCCACCTCTTTTTTTTTTTTCTTCTGAGCATCAAGTTTAAGAACCATTAGCACTGGAAAAGTCTAAAACCCCAGCTGCATAAATGTCAACCTAATTTCTATAAATTCTCCAATAATCATGGTACCACTTTTTAAAATGAAGCAAGTGAAAAGAAATGAAGACTAAACCAGAAAAGGCTAAAGAAGCCTATAAGTTATACTCCTTTTTTTGAGGATATGACGTTACTTAAGATTTAAGAAGGAACTGCTCGTTACTATGGAAAAGATTGCTCCATAGTTCTTCCCTATCAGTTAAGACCCTAAACTTTAAATAAGGGTATCCTTTACATTTTTTCTATACTTTCAACCCTTTCTCTTCCTAGAACATATAATAGAATTCAAGTTAAAGAGAAACTATTTTATCCTGCTGTTACAGAACTTGGCTATGGTTAATCCCTGAAACAGGTTTTTGTTTTTTGAAGATAGATTGTTTAATGAAAACAAAGAATGAAATATGTAAGGGTAAATATCCATACATTTCTAACTGACCTTTATTACCCCCAAGATTCTATGTAATAATTACAATCACAGAGTGTTAGGGCCAGAAGAAGGCTAAATTGTTCCCTAAAACTGGCTACAAGAGTCACTCACTCCCAGGCAAAACATTCAGGGTAATCTATGTCATGGCAACTTTTCTGTTGTTCTTATTTAAACATTTTTATTTCATTTTACATTGACTCCTGGCTTGGGATTTGTTTTTATGATGCCTAACAAGAAGTGAGGCTGTAATACAAAAAATGTCTTTTCCAGCTCCCAACCCACTGACGAATACTTTCCTTGGGCAATTCAAGAGTTTATTTTCCAGGGTCTTAAGGCGGAGCATAGATGGTACAATTATTTGATAAATGTTGCTTCCTAGCATCTTACTCCACTCAAAAACTTTCATCAAGAAGTCTGCCTTTTAAACTTATAAGTTCTAACCACAACCACTAGATTATGGATAAACCAGAATGCCTTAAGGCAGAAGACAGAAACAACTGGAAGATCACACTAATATAGTACTTGACACAAGCAAAAAGTGAGGGGTTGGAATTTGAGGACCCGTCTTCAAGGAACTCAACATTTCAAACACAGTGCACTCCCTGAGCCTTAGAAGGGGTCTGTGTGAATGAGAGGCGCTGTAGCTGGCGCAGGGATCAGGTGGGACCACATAGCCTGGGGGACTCTGGGAGAGGAGGCGGTTCTGCATCCCATGTCTCCCAGCTTCCGACATGCTCATTTCAGATTTCCACTCTTCCTTTCCTGGAGGGATCACAGCAGGAGCCTCTTGGCTTGGGACAACTACTGGCTTCCTGCCAACACTAGGAAATCCAGGAAAAGCTGGACAAAGCAAGTTTTCCAACTGTGTTTTGTGCTTTTAAAAAAGAAAGAAAGAAAAGAAATCACTAGGACACCTGCCAAGCAACCTAGAACTTCAGAATCTAAGGAGACAGGGAGGGCCTTCTCACCTCCAAACTGTCCACCTGATTACCCCCGAAGAAGGGCTCAAGATGCAAGAAAAGGACTGTTGCAGGGCTTTGCCTGCTTGTCTGTCTGTCTTCTATCTCTCTCTTGCCTGCTCTCCACAGGAAAAAAGGAGATTGTATTAAATGGATTTGAGGTGTTGAAGAACCTCAAACAATTGGGCAAACTGGGCAAATTTCTCCCACCTGTTGAGGTCTTAAGCCAAATTAAAGAGATGGGAATACCAGATCACCCCACCCGCCTCCTAAAAAATCTGTATACAGGTTAAGAAGCAACAGTTAGAACTGGACATGCAACAACAGACTGTTTCCAAATTAGGAAAGGAGACGTCAAGGCCAAATATTGTCACTCTGCTTATTTAACTTCTTTGCAGAGTACATCACGCAAAATGCTGGGCTGGATGAAGTACAAGCTGGAATCAAGATTGCTGGGAGAAATATCAGTAACCTCAAATATGCAGATGATGACACCCTTCTGGCAGACAGTGAAGAGGAACTGAAGAGCCTCTTGATGAAAGTGCAAGAGGAGAGTGAAAGAGTTGGCCTAAAACTCAACATTGAAAAAACTAAGATCATGGCATCTGTTCCCATCACTTCACGGCAAATAGATTGGAAAACAGTGGAAACAGTGTCGGACTTTATTTTGCGAGGCTCCAAAATCACTGCAGATGGTGACTGAAGCCATGAAATTAAAAGACACTTGCTCCTTGGAAGAAAAGCTATGACCAACCTAGACAACATATTAAAAAGCAGAGACATTACTTTGCCAACAAAGGTCCATATAGTCAAAGCTATAGTTTTTCCGGTAGTCGTGTATGGATGTGAGATTTGGATCATAACGAAGGCTGAGTGCCAAATAATTGATGCTTTTGAACTGTGGTGTTGGAGAAGACTCTTGAGAGTCCCCTGGACAGCAAGGAGATCAAAACAGTCAATCCTAAAGGAAATCAGTCCTGAATATTCATTGGAAGAACTGATGCTGAAGCTGAAACTGCAATACGTTGGCCACCTGATGCAAAGAGCTGACTCATTTGAAAAGACCCTGATGCTGGGAAAGATTGAAGGCAGGAAGAGAAGGGGATGACAGGGGATGACAGAGGATGCGATGGTTGGATGGCATCACCGACTTGATGGACATGAGTTTGGGCAAGCTCCTGGAGTTGGTGATGGACAGGGAAGCCTGGCATGCTGCAGTCTATGGGGTCACAAAGAGTCAGACACGACTGAATGACTGAACTGAACTGAGAGAAAAAGAGCTAGAATCAAATCCTAGTCCTGGTATTCATCAAGTGGTCTTGGGCAAGAAGACTATAACCTGCAAGATCTATAAAATGGAGATAAGAGTGCCAAAGGTGCAAGACAGTTATGTGGGGTAAATGAAATGAGTTAAACATACCTAGCACAGTGTTTGGCACAGGCCGCCACTTGCAGCATTTAATGATAGTAAATTCCTTTGTAACGTGGCATTACCATCCTAACATTCACAGGTATATCATCCTTGTCTCTGTCTCCTGTGAATGTGGGTTGGCCTTGCCACCTGATGACAGATACAGAAGAGGAGAGGGTTCCAGAGTCTAGGGAGGCCTCCAAAGACCTTGTAGCATCTGCCTCTCACTGTCTTGGAGACTTGCCCAGAGACTGCTGTGTCAAGAAACCTGTCTGGCCTATTGGAAGACTAGAGGCCACATGCAGAACTGAGGCTGCCCAGCTGACAGCCAACATGCAATACCAACTACCAGCCATACCTCCATCTTATCTTCCTTCCACTTATTTTTCTTACTTATCCTAAGTTTACTTTATCTTGTCATATTGTGTGCATCTTTGTAAGCCTTCCCTAATCATTTTTGGAACAGGGTGGGATATAATTAAAGACACAGTAATCAGTGTGTATGCCTAATCCCCCAACTCTAGAGAGAGTGAGCTCTTGTAAGCAAGTGCTGTGCATTGCCCCACATTAAAAACCCTATAGTGTCTAGTGTTGTGCTTTTACTGTTAAATAAATATTTGGGGAATTAAATGGCAGAATATGTACATTTTGATAGCATTATGTTACCTGAATTATGAAACAAGCAGTATACTTATGATTTTATCTTTTATCCTCAGAACAAATCCACATGAGTGTGAAGGAATGCACATATAAGAGTTTACTTTAGCATTAGTTATCAGAAGTAGCCTCAAGGTCCAATGATAGGGACACGGTTAAATATATATGCACAGACACACTATCCCAAGTTATACAGACACTGAAATGAACAGGAGGATAAAGAAGAATGTTCATCACATACTACAAAGTGTAAAAGAACGGTAAGCTGCTACGAAATGATACATTTTCATAAATACATAGCTGGGCACATTCTGGTATTTGTACAGAAAGAAGGCCTGAAGAGCTACACCCTGCAAACTGATAACTGGTTGAGGCTGGCGGTGAAAGGGGGGTGGGGTAGGAGCTGGGGGCGGGGGAAAGAAATGAACTTTCACTCTCTGGAACACTGATTGTAATTTTTTTATAATGTGCAAGTATCAATCTTGTAATTTAAAAATTAAAAACACTGAAGAAAACATTTAGAGACTTGAGGCTACAATGCACTCTCAAATTCTCAAAATGCCTAACGTACTCGTAAGGGTTTCTTGGGAGATACTAAACTGGGATACTCCCAAAACACTCCCTTTGCTGCAAGCAGCCAGGCAATGGGGCCTTCCTCCCTGTAGACTTTATCTTGCCCTGGATTTCTGCACAAAGTATATAAGAAATTGATTTGTCCAGTAACACCCATACAGGTGGTCAAATACAAAAAGGCAAGGAATCCTTCTCCATCAGAAAACAGCTGTAGAATTTATAAGTCCTTTAAACAGCGTGTGGACTTCCCTGGTAGCTCAGTGGTAAAGAATCCACCTGCCAATGCAGGAGACAGTGGGTTCGATCCCTGTGTCGAGAAGATCCCCTAGAGAAGGAAGTGACAATCCACTCCAGTATCCTTCCCTGGGAAATCCCATGGACTGAGGAACCTGGTGGGCTACAGTCCACAGGGTCGAAAAAGAGTCAGACATGACTTGGCCACTAAACAACAACAACAAAATAGCATGTAACAAATTATAGAGCATTTAAATTCATAATTGGTTCAATATCTTCACAGGTATTAGGGAAAAACATGTTAACTGAGTAACATGAGTATGGGGAAATATGTCCCTAAAAATGAAAGTTTGTGAAGAGGGGTTTTTGTTCTAAATTTTTTATCAAATGAAAATTCCTTCTTCCTCCTCTTCCACTAAATAAATACCTGCCAAACAAGAGTTTTCTATACCTTCAAACTGTACTTTTTAAAGGCTTTTTTAAAGCCTATTTGGAGAAAGCTAAATAAATTAACTTGACGAAGATAGTTTCTCTATGTCCCCCAAATTTTAAAGTTAAATCAAAGCCAAGTAAGTATAAATCTACTGACATACCAGTTACCTCTAAAGTGGCCATGGCAGGACACAGTGAACACTAACATAACCCAGGCCTGGATCCAATGTGAACTCCAAGCCTGGGCTCCATAGGAACAGTCAGGTAGAGACTATATGTCTGGACCTCAAAGAAATGTCAGAGAAACCAAAGTTGAAAGCATTAGACAGATAGCAAAAAGCTGGGGAGAGCTGAAGTCAGACACTGAAAACATCAACTAAGGAAGGAAAGGGTCTTCCCTGGTGGCTCAGTGGTAGAGAATCCACTGGCCAGTGCAGGAGATCAACGGGTTTGATCCTTGGGTCAGGAAGAATCCCCTGGAGAATGAAACAGCAACCCACTCTACACCAGTATTCTTGCCTGGGAAATCCCACAGACAGAGGAGCCTGGTGGGCTACAGTCCACGGGGTCGCAAAAAAATCAAACACAATTTAGCAACTAAACAAGGTAAGAAAATCAGACAAGGCAGAGGCGGGTCAAAGGAAGGATCCAACTAGGTCAGAGTGTGGATGATAAAAGCAAGCAGTAAGCAAGCAACTCGGCTGATCTCTGATATCTGTGTACATCTTCCTCCTGGCTTTCTATTTGTCCACTGGAGAGGGTGTTAGGTGCTGGAGTCAGATGTTAACTATAATAAAAACGAAATCAAAGGCATGCGGATCACCTCTGCCCTTGATTATACACCAGGGCACAGCTAGTGGAAATAGTTCCAAGGTGCTGGCTCACCTATTTCTCCAAAAGCTTTTTTGGCAATCCCAAAGACTGTGAAGATGATCTCAGTTTGATTGTAGATCTTGAAATAGATGTCAAAGGAAGTCTTATAATCTAACCCTTTTATAAAATGCAATGAGAATACTTCTCCAACTCGCTGTGAGGCAAGCAGCCATTTCCTAAGGAGTTTGATCAGCAAACGGGGTTTTGAAACAACCCATCTATCCACTGCTTCTGTAAGAACTTCCCAAAGCCGCCTAACTACCCACCCACTACACACTGGGAGGCTCTTTGCTCCCTATCCAGCTGATGAAAGTGACCTAGTCCATCAGCCAGCTTGTTCTGAGTTCATTTGCCTTCTTATTTAACCTAAGGAGAGAAACATACTGATCTAAAGACACTGCTTTCAAATCCAAGTTTACTCCTTCCACACTTCCTTTCCCTTAAAACCAGTTGTTTTGCTTTGAAGCAGACAGAACTGGTATCAAGTTCTACTTTTGCACCTTCCCATCCAGCTGCCCTCCATTAACGTGAGTCTGGTGTCTATCAGATAGAGATGAGCTCCCATATTCCCCTTGTATCTGTTATGCTCCGAGCTCGAATCCCTGAACGGACTGAGAGAACAAGTCCACCATGGCAATGCAAAAGCAAGAAGGGAGTTTATTACTAACTCAAGTTAGGGCACTCTGCCGTCTCCAAAGCAGAGGAGTGAGGCAAGAGGGCCCCAAGTCTAGGATTACAGGACTATTTATAGGTTTAGGACAAAGACAGATATTTGGCAGGAGTTGATTGGGCAAACAAGGCAAGACAAGGATTTGGCATATTCTGATTGGTCATACAATGTGCATGCACGGGTTTAGAGTTTTGTATCTCTTACGGATTGTTCTGTACCAAGAGTGGGTGGAGTTATTTTCTGATAAGGTCTCCATTATGCCATCCTGGATGGCCTTGAGCCCACGGAGTCTAAATGACTCAGGAATTTTTCTGTGGCCCAGTATTTTCTAATAAGCCTGTCATGGCGTCTGTGAGGCTTTACAGTATCCTCCTGGTCCAGAGATCTCCCAACCACGTCTATACATCCCTACCTCCTCCAGTATCTCCAAGCCCAATGCCCTGCCCGCTCCACTGCAACCTGCTTTTCTATCCATTAGACAAATGGTTTCCAAATAGTGGACTGTGACCCATTAATAGTTAATGAGTTTTTCAGAACACAGAATAGAAACAGAAATGTGTGCTCAGTTGCTCAGTTGTGCCTGACTCCATGGAATTTTCCAGGCCAGAATACCAGAGAGGGTTGCCATTTGCTACTCCATGGGATCTTCCTGGCCCAAGGATCAAACCCGTGTCTCTGGCATCTCCTGCACTGGCAGGGAGATTCTTTACCACTAGTGGCACCTGGGAACTCCTGTTCTTCCATCCTTAGACAAATGGTTTCCAAATAGTGGACTGTGATCTACTAATAGTTGATGAGTTTTTCAGAACACAGATTAGAAACAGAAATAGAGTAGAAATAGAAATGAAAATGGAAGCAATACTCAGTAAGGGTGCATACTGTTTCATGAAACCTGTTTCACATACACATATACTTACTCATGTCCTAAGTCAATGTGAAAATTGTAGTGCTCATCTCTTACTGTGTTGTAATCCAAAAATGCCTGAAACAAGCCTTTGTCCATCTAGTCAGACCCCACCCCCCTTGCTGCTGGGCCCGCTGTGACTGCTTCCTCCATGCTGGCCCCAAGCTCTGAACAGACTGCCAGCTGTCTTCTTCATCGGCTGTTTGCACAAACCTTGGCCTTTTACAGTGACTCACAAGCTCCTCATGTAGCCAGGACCTGCCTTCTCCTTGATCAGACCAATGTTCACACACACCTTTGGTATTCTAGGCCCTCTTTTCAGGTCTGGGATCTGCTAGCAGTATCTCCAACTGTTTCACTATGAATAACAAACCCAGAGCAGCAGGACTCCATTTCTTTGTATGCTACCTTTCATTTCAAAGAGGAAAAAAACATCACCAAAGTCACTCTTGAAATAACCTTAGATTTTCTTAACAAAAGTAAACTCACTTTCCTGATGTAATGTTCCCTGGTGTAATACATACAGCTCCTGATACCAATGCCAGGTAACTACAGCTCACTCCTCCTGTTGAATTAAAGTCTGTCTCCCATCCTTGAGAACAGATGGCTAACCCACCTCCATGTTGCTATCTTCTTCCTCTCACAAAGCAAATGGAAGGAGAGAAAGCATCACCAGGTGACCATGGGAGCATGGGCCTCCTTTCCTCTTTCAAGGGCGAGGGCACAAGCTGTCCAGCACAACGCCACCCTGGTCCTGCCCTCCCTTGTCCAAGTGCCCACAGTTCTCACAGCGACAATTCACGCATTATCTTCCTCGACAGAAAAACTCCTTCTCTGTAATCCTCCTGTAGATCACCCAGTTTACTTTTCTCAATCAACTAGTATCCCACTTTTTAGCCTTCCAGGAGATAACAAAGCCACATGAGTCCTTCATCTATAGGATGTGGGGCATTCGTTCGAGAGGAAGGACGCGGGGAGACACTGAGGTCTAAAGATTTCTTGGGAAGCAAACTGCTCGGTTTCCTTTCCCACATGGAAGGCCAGCTTTGAGGGAGAATCATACACGTGGGATGCCAGTTTGAGCACCAAGGGAGGGAGTGAACAGCTCTGAGAACTGCAGGACAGCTGTGCTAGGCTTGGAAGGGCAAGAAACACTCGCAACATGAAAGGGGGAAAGGGTAAGTCACATTTAGGGCATGTTCCAGAATTCTCCTTGCTGCCCCACAACCCCCTCTCTGTGACCCTGCCCTTTTCCCATTTCTCAGTCAGGAATCCAGAGCCCCCTTACCATCTCTCTGATCACCTTGTTTTGAGGAGGGAGGGCCCTCCAGCCCCTCCCAAGTCATTTCTTCCTCCTCCCCTACTCCTAGCTAAAGAAGCTGTGAATCAAACTAGCCCTGAATTAGATTTCTGATGGCTCCCTGCCTGAGGCCTCTGTTTACCTTGCTCATCAAATGAATCTCTCCCGGATGAAGATTTTAGAAAATCAAGGAAAAAACAGGTCAAATTCGAATCCACATTCTAGGGTCTATGTGGAAGATTTGCTTTTTAGGAATTTACTATAAAGTTTCAGCCCCTTGATCCCTGCCATTCCTAGGGACCTCTAGGCATACAGCTTGAGTTGCGACCAGTCATTTTTCTTCCCAGCAAGATAAAGAAGGCTAAGGGTGAAAGGAACATGAACAGAACGTTAAACAGTGTAAAAAATCACTACTGACTGAGCGGCTTGGTTTGCGGCATCTGCCTTTAGGTGAAACTCGTGCAAGATCACACAAGAAGGATTCAAACTGTGGAGGGAGGTAATGTGGCAAAAAGGGGT
Organism: Neotragus moschatus; assembly: GCA_006410615.1. Classification (NCBI taxonomy): domain Eukaryota; kingdom Metazoa; phylum Chordata; class Mammalia; order Artiodactyla; family Bovidae; genus Neotragus; species Neotragus moschatus. The sequence goes on along the minus strand of SJYA01000795.1, from coordinate 3,103,575 downwards.
TGCAGGGGTAAGGAGAAATAAAGCAGGCTCAAAATATACTAACTTCAGGATCACCTAATAGCACAGGAGGGAAGATGCAAATAAACTAAAATCCATGCTTCCTCAAAGGAATCTTTCAAATTTTCTAGTGTTGCAAGAGTCTGCTTTTCTAATATAGTTTCACCAATTTAAGGACAGATAAACAAGGAGAAAATACTTCACACAGCTCAGTTAAAAAGGGACTGGGATTCTGTAATATATTATCTTAACTGGCTACATAAAGATGAGGCTGCATTCCAAACTATACCCTGCTGGGCTCACACAGCAGTATCTCACTTAAAACACACACTCTCAGGTCCATTTTTCTCAGCTCCATTTATGACTGGGTGAAGATTTTATTACAGTGACGGTTTTTTCTCCCTACTTCACACACCGACTCATAACATCCTCAGAGACTCTTCCAACTTGTCCCCAAATTGGAATCAGATTCATTTAAACATTATCAAAGGTCACTCTTTAAGGATAATTTTATAATTTCATATGAAAATGTGTACCACATTCACACTTAGATGTGTACAACTAAGAAAACACTGGCCAGCAACAGCGACCCTTTCATGAACATAGACAACTTAAGGTGCCTTCAAGAAGGACCATAGGAAAATGCTAGCATTACGGGTCCCACTTCATGGCTGGGTAAACCGAGGCACTTAGTTTAATAAACTTGCTCCGGGATATAATGGTAGAGCTGGAAATAGAAACCAGTTTCTCCCTGACTTTGAGCCCAGTCCCTCTCCCACTACACTCGTCAGCACTCGCTGGCTAAAAATGGGACCCACTTGAGAACTGCAAGGGTAAATGAAAGCGTCTTGTTTTATTCAGTAGCGGGAAGGTGAGAGACCAGGGAGACTTACCTACTTGATGCACCTGATCGTGTACTGGCCTCTGACAAGAAAGCTTTCCATGGATGCCCAAACACCCGCCCCTTTGAGCTGAGACCCAAGGCACCGCCAGGCAGCCCCACGCAGCCCAAATCACACCGCCCGGGAAACACGACTGGAACGCGGGGTCCGGGCGACGCTGGGGCCGCGGGCCTGGGGACACCATCTGTGTCCAGAGCGGCGTGCGAGCTCGCCGCGCCGGGATGATGCTGCGCCGGTCCCACACACCTGCTGGAGCCCTCCCTGAAACCCCTGGCCGCCTCCCGCGCGGGGGACTCCCACCCAGCCTCCGGGCGCCTGAGCCCTCGGCCTCACTAGGCCGGGGGCGGGAAGCCGCGGAGCCCCTCCCGCGGGCTGCGCTCGGCGACGCGGAGGAGCCGCTGGGCAAATCGAGCCCGCCCTCTTTCCGAACCCTCTCCAAACCGCGTCACCTGTGCCGGGTCCCGGGGCGACTCGCGCGCGGGCGGCAGTGAGCCGGGCCGGGAGAGGGCTGCGGGTAGTTACGGGAGCCTGGTCATCCGGCCCGGCCCGAGGACTGGCGCCGGCCAGAGCCGTCCCGCGAGATGCTCGGCGGGAGCCAGGGGAGCCTTGGGCTCCGGGCCGCTGGAAGAGCAGCGAAGGCTACTGCTGCCACTGCTGCCACCGCGGCCGCCCGGACTGCGGGCTCGGGTTACCGCAGAGCGTCTCCTTAAAGGGGCCGCGGCGCTCGGGCTACGGCTACGGCTCCCCGCGGCTCCGACCCCCGGCCAAAGTGGGCGGGGCCCCGAGGCGGGCGGTGGGGCCGACCTTTGGTGATGGAACTTGGGTCCCGGAAAGAGCTCAAAAACGGGAGCATGCGAGGCGGACTGCGATGGGATTCTGGAAGAGCACACCTCCCTTGGAACAGCGTTCGGTTCCGCGTCTTTCCAAAGCAAGTAACAGAACTAGCAAGTGGGGCTACGGTCTGAGTCCGTTCTCGCAGCGGTCAGTACCTGGGCTCGCCACGTAACCAACATTCTTTTCAGATTATAAATTTACGTTCTGCTTTAGTTGTCCACATATTGCGTGAATGAAGCGCATGGTCTGACGATCCGAAAGGAGGTGAAAGGGCAATTGCTGATTTTCTTGCCACGTTGCGTTCCTCTCCTTTCGGTTTGGGGCTGCAGGTGCGTTCCAAACTGGGTAGGGGGCGTTTATGGAAAAGGCCAGTGCTTTGGAAGCCGCCTCCTCTGGAATCCAAGAAAAACACCACCTCCGTGCGGAGTCCCTCTGCTGTCAGGGCAGGGAAGTAGGATTTGGAATTCTGGGGGGAGCTAGCTGAGAATTCCAAGTTGCCCAGTGCATGAAGTTTGCCAATAAACAGTAGCTCTTCTCATTTGCTACATATGGCCTCAGAAACTTCCAAGTGTCCTGGATCAACACGATAGAACTGTTTTGAATAAAACAAAATAATAAAGAAATACGTTCTGGTTGTTATAATTTGCACACCAAAAAAGTTACAATACAGTTTTTTAGAAAGAGCCTTACTGAGGCTCAATTTCTTCATCTGTATAATCGGGATAATAATTCATAGACACCTCTGAAGTGTCTTGCTAAATGGACTGCAGACTGATGTAGAAAAGACAGAAACCTGCCCTGTAGTCAAAAAGGGAAGATCTTGCAGGCCCCCAGTACACATTTCCCCTTTTCTCTCTAAGACTTGGGACATACCCGGGCACCAGTGCCCTTTGACTACAATGTGACCCGTCACAGTTGTTTCACAATGTGCATAGTCCTTGACAACGTTTTTTGCTCCATACGCACACGGGTATTTCATAACTATCCACAGGCAGGATGGTTGTGCACACCTGTGCAATCTGCCCTGCCAGTACAGAGGACACCTATCATCTCAGGAATCTGCGTTAAGACTACTCCTCCAGACTCTGTCCTGTGCTTGTCTGCAGTGACATGACAGTTGCTCTGCCCTTTCCTGATAAACACACCATGATTATCTTTGATATATTCTCTAACACCCACAGCAGGAGCCAACTCCATCTAAACCCGCAGAAATCCGGTATCCTCTAGTCCCCCCATACTCCTTCGTGTTAAGCCTCCGCTGATGCATCATCAAATCCGCAGAACTGTTTATAGAGAGCATGTAAGTGAATACATCAATGACAAGGCCTGAGATATGAAAGGAATTCAGTAAATATTAGTTGAATTTTTAAGCTTTAAAACTAATTAAAACTCAATGACCTTCAGGAGGTAGAAGAATACGTCAACTAGTTTTCCTCAAAGTTTTAATGCAGCTTAATTTCATCAGAAATATCCATTTCACTATTTACATTTAGATCTTTAATTGCTATTCTTAACTTTGTTTTACCAATACTCTTTTTTCAAGGACAGTTCCCCCAAATTCTGTCTTTATTACTCTGAAGTTTTTCTGCATTTTGAATATGAGGTTGCACAGCTGGATTGCACTTTTTATATTTTTGTTCACTGAAACAGTTCCAAGAAATGAAATTATCCATCCACACTGAAAAAAAAAGAAAAAGAAATAATACTGAAATTCTTTTCAGACAAATTTTCCTGATAAATTTCTGTTTCCAAAAATTCTTAAACTTCTAATTAGAGCCAATTGTTTGGAAAACTGAGACCAAAGTGCTNGGTTAACCCCTCTTCCACTTTGCCAAGTCAATTACAGTTGGTCTGCCATTTCTGTAGATGTACATCCCAGGTGTAGGGAGGGCAGACTGTTGACTGTTTCTGTTGTTGTTCAGTCACTCAGTCGTGTCCGACTCTTTGAACCCCATGGACTGTGTACGACAAACTCCCCTGTTCTCCACTATCTCCAGGAGTTTGCTCCAATTCATATCCATTGAGTTGGTGATGCTATTTAACAATCTCATCCTCTGTTGTCCTCTTCTCCTTTTACCCTCAGTCTTTCCCAGCATCAGGGTCTTTTCCAGTGAGTTAGCTCTTTGCATCAGGTGGTCAAAGTACTGGAGCTACAGCATCAGTCCTTCCAATGAATATTCAGGGTTCATTTCCTTTAGGTTGACTGGTTTGATCTCCTTGCAGTCCAAGGGACTTTTAAGAGTTTTCTCCCAGCACCACAATTTGAAAGCATCAATTCTTTAGTGTTCAGCCTTCTTTATGGTCCAACTCTCACATCCATAAGTGACTACTGGAAAAACCATAGCTTTGACTATATGGAACTTTGTCGGCAAAGTGATGTCTCTGATTCTTAATATGCTGTGTAGGTTTGTCACAGCTCTCCTTGAAAGGAGTAAGTGTCTTTTAATTTCAAGGCTGCAGTCACTGCCTGCAGTGATTTTAGAGCCTAAGAAAATACCTGTCACTGCTTCCACTTTTCCCCTTCTATTTGCTATGAAGGGGGGACTGGATGCCATGACCTTGTTTTTGAATGTTGAGTTTTAAGCAAGCTTTGTCACTATCCTTTCCCACCCTCATCAAGAGGTTCTTTAGTTCTTTTTCACTTTCTGCCATTAGCATGGTATCATCTGCATATCTGAGGTTGTTGATATTTCTCCCAGCAAGCTGTATTCCAGCTTATGACTCATCCAACCAAGCCTTTCAGATGATGTACTCCACATAGAAGTTAAATAGGCAAGTCAGCCTTGTCGTACTCTTTTCCTAATTTTGAACCAATCGGTTTTTCCGTCTGATTATAACTGTTGCTTCCTGACCCGAATACAGGCTTCTCAGAGTAATGTGGTCTGGTATTTCTATCTCTTTAAGATTTTTNCCTTTCAGATGATGTACTCCACATAGAAGTTAAATAGGCAAGTCAGCCTTGTCGTACTCTTTTCCTAATTTTGAACCAATCGGTTTTTCCGTCTGATTATAACTGTTGCTTCCTGACCCGAATACAGGCTTCTCAGAGTAATGTGGTCTGGTATTTCTATCTCTTTAAGATTTTTCCACAGTTTGTTCTGATCCACACATTCAAAAGCTTTACCATAGTCAATGAAGCAGCAGTAGATGTTTTTTCTGGAATTCCCTCACTTTCTCTATGATCCGATGGATGTCAGCAATTTGATCTGTGGTTCCTCTGTCCTTTCTAAACCTAGCTTGTATATCTGGAAATTCTCAGTTCACATACTGCTGAAGCCTAGCCCGAAGGATTTTGAGCATAACTTTACCAGCATATGAAATGAATGCAACTGTATAACATTTTTAAAATTCTTTTTCTTTTCCCTTCTTTGGGACTGGAATGAAAACTGACCTTGTCCAGTCCTGTGGCCACTGCTGAATTTCCCAAATTTGCTGGTATATTGAGTGCAGCACTTTAACAGCATCATCTTTTAGGATCTGAAATAGCTCAGCTGAAATTACATCACCCCACTAGCTTTGTTTGTATCAACGCTTCCTAAGGCCCACTTGATTTCACATTCCAGGATGTCTGGCTCTAGATGAGTAACCATCCCTCATGGTTATCCAGGTCGTTAAGACTTTTTTGGTATAGTTCTTCTCTGTATTCTTGCCATCTCTTCTTAATCTCTTCTGCTTCTATTAGGTCCTTGCTGTTTCTGTCATTTATCATGCCCATCCTTGTATGAAATTTTCCCTTGATATTTCCAATTTTCTTTAAGAGATGGCTAGTCTTTCCCATCTCATTATTTTCCTCTATTTCTTTGCATTGTTCATATAAAAAGGCCATCTTATCTCTCCTTGCTATTCTTTGGAACTCTGCATTCAGATGGGTACATCTTTCCCTTACTCTCTTGCATTTTGCTTCTCTTCTTTCCTCAGCTATTGTAAAGCCTTCTCAGACAACCACTTTGCTTTCTTGCATCTTTTTTTTTTCTTTTCTTTCTGGAGATAATTTTGGTCACTACTTCCTGTACAGTGTTACAAACCTCTGTCCATAGTTCTTCAGGCACTCTGTCTATCAGATCTAATCCCTTGAAACTATTTGTCACTTCCACTGTAAAATCATATGAGATTCGATTTAGGTCATACGTGAATGGCCTAGTAGTTTTCCCTACTTTCTTCAATTTAAGCCTGAATTTTGCAATAAGGACCTCATGATCTGAACCACAGTCAACTCCAGGTCTTGTTTTTGCTGACTGTATAGAGCGTCTCCATCTTTGGCTACAAAGAATATAATCAACCTGATTTCAGTATTTACCATGTGGTGATGTTCATGCATAGAGTCATCTCTTGTGTTGTTGGAAGAGGGTGTTTGCTATGACCAGTATGTACTTTTGTCCTGCTTCATTTTGTACTTCAAGGCCAAATTTCCCTATTACACCAGGTATCTGTTGACTTCCTTCTTTTGCATTCCAGTCCTGTATGATGAAAAAGGCATCTTTTTTGGTGTTCATTCTAGAAGGTCTTGTAGGTCTACATAGAACCAGTCAACTTCAGTTTCTTTGGCATTAGTGTTTGGGGCATAGGTCTGGATTACTGTGATACTGAATGGTTTGATCTAAAAATAAAGGTCATTCTGTCATTTCTGAGACTGCACCCAAGTACTGCATTTCAGACTTTTGGTGACTATGAGGGCTATTCCATTTCTTCTAAGGGATTCTTGCCCACAGTAGTAGATATAATAGTCATCTGATTTAAATTCACCCATTCCTGTACAATTTAGTTCACTCCTTCCTTAGATATCAATATTCAATCTTGCCATCTCCTGCTTGATCAGGCCCAATTTATCTTGATTCATGTACCAAACATTCCAGGTTCCTAGGTAATATTGTTCTTTATAGCACTGGACTTCACTTTCACCACCAGACACATCCAAAATTGAGCATCAATTCAGCTTTGGCCCAGCCATTTTATTCTTACTGGAGCTATTAACAACTGCCCTCCATTCTTCCCCAGTAGCATACTGGACACCTTCCAACCTGGGAGGCTCACCTTCCAGTGTCGTATCTTTTTGTCTCTTTATATTGTTCATGGGGTTCTTGAGGCAGTAGTACTGGAGTGGTTTGCCTTTTCCTCTTCCAGTTCTGTCATAACTCTTCACTATGATACTCTTTGTGTGGCCCTGCACAGCATGGCTCATAGCTTTGTTGAGTTATGCAAGCCTCTTTGCCACGACAAGGCTGTGATCCATGAAGGGGATCTCTCCCAATTTGCCAAGTCAGATATCAGTTCAGTTCAGTCATTCAGTCATGTCTGACTCTTTGCGACCCCATGAATCACAGAACTCCAGGCCTCCCTGTCCATCACCAACTCCCGGAGTCCACCCAAACTCATGTGCATCAAGTCGCTGATGCCATCCAACCATCTCATCCTCTGTCGTCCCCTTCTCTTCCTGCACCCAACCCTTCCCAGCATCAGGGTCTATTCCAATGAGTCAACTCTTTGCATGAGATGGCCAAAGTATTGGAGTTTCAGCTTCAACATCAGTCCTTCCAACGAACACCCAGGGCTGATCTCCTTCAGAATGGACTGGTTGGATCTCCTTGCTGTCCAAGGGACTCTCAAGAGTCTTCTCCAACACCACAGTTCAAAAGCATCAATTCTTCGGTGCTCAGCTTTCTTCACAGTCCAACTTTCACATCCATACGTGACCACTGGAAAAACCATAGCCTTGACTAGACAGACCTTTATTGGCAAAGTAATGTCTCTGCTTTTGAATATGCTATTTAGGTTAGTCACAACTTTCGTTCCAAGGAGTGTCTTTTAATTTCATGGCTGCAATCACCATCTGCAGTGATTTTGGAGCCCAAAAAATAAAGTCTGAGACTGTTTCCACTGTTTCCCCATCTATTTGCCATGAAGTGATGGGACCAGGTGCCATGATCTTAGTTTTCTGAATGTTGAGCTTTAAACCAACTTTTCCACTCTCCTCTTTCACTTTCATCAAGAGGCTTTTTAGTTCGTCTTCAGTTTCTACCGTAAGGGTGGTGTCATCTGCATATCTGAGGTTATTGATATTTCTCCCGGCAATCCTGATTCCAGCTTGTGCTTCTTCCAGCCCAGCGTTTCTGATGATGTACTCTGCATAGAAGTTAAATAAGCAGGGTGACAATATACAGCCTTGACTTACTCCTTTTCCTACTTGGAACCAGTCTGTTGTTCCATGTCCAGTTCAAACTTGCTTCCTGACCTGCATATAGGTTTCTCAAGAGGCAGGTCAGGTGGTCTGGTATTCCTGTCTCTTTCAGAATTTTCCACAGTTTATTGTGATTCACACAGTAAAAGGCTTTGGCATGGACCTTACTAATGGACCAAATTTTCAGTTTTCCAAATAAAGTGGTAACATCTGACTAGAAATTTATAAAGACTCAAAGCCAGTTTCAACTTTAATGGGGAAACACTGGAGAATTCCTGCTCAGGTCAAGAGGAAGACAAGAGGGGTGGCGACTCTTCCTCTGCTAATACAGTGGTACTAGAGGTATCAGTCAAAGGTACTGGAGAAAGAGAGAAAGTAAAGACACTAACTACTGGGAGAAAAAGGTTAATGAGTTGTAATTATTTGTATATTATGATTAAGTAATTAGAAAACTCCAAGAAGATCAACTGAAAAATATAAATAATAGAAAATTAAGTATGGGAGGAGGATATAAAATTAATTTGTGAAAATCTGTGATATATATAGATATGTGTATACACACACAATACCCACTTATAAAATAAAAGAAAAGCCTCCACTTGTAACTGCAGCAAAAAATATCAAGTGCCTTGGAATAAACTTAATGAGGAACATGAAAAACTTATATGAGAAAACCTTTAAAACATTCCTATAGGACCCAAATGTAGACTGAAACAATGAAATGACAGACCATGTTCTTAAATAGGAAAAGTCAATGTATGTCAATTCTCAAAAAATTTTATTTTTAAATTTATTGCAATGTCAATGAAAATCAAAAGAAACTATTTTCTGGAATAGGACAAGCTGATTCTAAAGTTCATATGGAAAAATAAGTAAGCAAGAATCACCCAAAAAACTCTTTTGAAAATGAAAAAAATCTTCCAATATACATTAAAAAATACTAGCAGACCTCAATAATGAAATATTTTGGGATAAGCCACAGGAATAGAGATACTAATGGAAATAAATAGAAAGTCCAGAAACAGACCCAAATACATGTCATGTCAAATCAGTAGTATAAAATGGACTTTTTAATAAATAGATAACATAGAAAAAATAAATTTAAATCTGTATCTCATGTTGTATATTAGGATAAATTCAAATGGGTCAAATATATGAACTGTGAACACAAATGAATCTACTCTAAGAAAATATAAGTGAATTTTTTTCTTCCCTTGGGATGGGAAGGCCTCTCTATGACTCAAAACCTAGAAGTCATAAAATATTAATAAATCTAACTAAAAATAAAAAACTACTATAAGGCAAAAACTAATAATAATAACACGAGAAAACTTGAAATATAAATTACAAACCAGGGAAAAAATATCTAGTACTTAAATCACAGACAAAGAGCTAATCTCCTTAATATATATGAAGCTTCTAGAAATTAAGAAGAAAAGAATACCTGCAGCCATCCCCCCTGAAAAGAGGATGTTGACAAGAGATATAAAAAGAAATATAAAAATGACCCTTAAACATTATAAATGGCCCTCATTCATTAAAGATAAGCAAATTACAACTGACCAACCTCATCCCATCCATACACAGATTGTTATGTTACCTTCTCAGTATTCTCTCACTACACTCTCTTTAGAGTGGCTCTATCTAGTATCACTTTGAGGGAAAAAATGGAACATTTATGAAGTTGTGTCTTTCTTTAAGTTCTATATCCCATACATTTTGTTAACAAGGCATATTGATCTTAAGAAGATAACATTAGAGTATTACTGCTTATCAACATACTAAAATTCATGCTTGCTGTTTTGAAATATGAATAGCCCATATATTGGTATGATAAAAATCAGTATGTTCCTTATCCTTATGCTATGAACAATCATGTTTTTTTAAAAATTAGTTGATAAATTATTCACAAGTAGCTTTCATAGTTTTCAAATATAATTTTAGAATTTAGAAATATTCCTTAGTATAAACATCTCCTACCCTAGCTCCATCCTCTGCCAAATATATTCAGTTCCAAAAGAATCAAATTTTGTAGTGATATAATTCAACTACTTCATTGGTCATATGCACATATGCACTAGCCATATAAACTATCCTAAAAGTAATTAAAGTTAAAAAATAAGCAATTTTCATGACAGTACTTTTTTAATATACAAACATAGTATCTCCCTTATATGTCCCAATCAAATTGATCTCCTAATGTCATTATGATTCTTGTTCATGTGATTGTTGGTGTTGTTTAGTCACTAAGTCATGTCCAACTCTTTGAGACTCTGTAGATTGTAACCTGTCAGGCTCCTCTGTCCATGGAATTTCCCAGGCATGAATACTGGGGTAGGTTGTCATTTCTTTCTCCAAGTGATCTTCCTGACCCAGGGATCAAACCTGCATCTCCTGCGTAGGCAGCAATTCTTTACCACTGAGCCACCAGGGAAGCCCATTCGTGTGACAGTCTTACTATAATCAACCCACAATTTAAACTGTGTTCATCACTAACTGAAGTGACTGTTTTAAGCACTCTGTATAAGAAGTTAGAAGCATTAAGAATGACAGTTATAATTACTCTTTTTATAGAAAATAACATTCTGAAAACATTACATTCTACAAAAACAGAAAACATTCTGATCTGCCACTTAACCTTGAGGCCTGTGTTCTTTGCCTTTTAATACAAATAAAACACTTTTGCCCTCCAGTAAGTAACAGTTTCAAAAAATTATCATCTCCTTTCAAAATACTTCTGTTATACTTTGTAATATACTAAGAAGCCAATCTACCTTTAATAAAAAAAAAAAATCATCCACTGGAAATTTTTTTTCCACCAGAAAATGTGTGGTTCTAGTCACAGGTTTTTAAATTCTCCTTGCCAGAAAATATGAGGTAAGAAGTAATTTTTGAAAGACTGTTAAATTAAGTGTCTTCAAACTTTTTCAAATATATCCCATAATGAAATGTGGAGTGTCTCAAAATGCTAACATAGTGTTGAATAGCCAAAAAGTAGGTAGAAATTAATTGTGGGGTAAGGAAAATTTTAACTATTAATACTATTTATTCAAAGCATGTTAGAAACTATAATATCGATGATGAAAAAGATCATCAGGATAAGGAAATTTAATTTAATCTATGAATTCTTCCTCCAGTCAAATATAAACCAAGGGTTTCACAAAAATCATATATATACCAAGTTAAAATGAAATGTCAAAAAATTTTAGCATAGAAGCTTTTTTTTTTGTTGTAGACATGAAATTCACTTTTCCTCTAAACATTTATAGATAGAAGGTGAGGTCATAGGAATTTGGATACTTGGCAATAACCAGTTGGCAGAGGGAATATTTTCTGCAGTAGTTCTCTATCTCTCGGCATGGCCAACATGATCCACCAGCAACTGAAAGACACCTTGGACTACTTTCCAGCCCCACAGAAGATTTAGGATCTGCATTACAGCAACTGTCTCCTCTGCTCCAGTCTTGTTCCCACATCTTCTAATCAACCTCGATTGCCACCATAGGTTAGAATGAGGTAGCAGATTGGCTGGACAGCTGATGTTTGTCAAGTGGAGTAAAACTGAAGCTTTGTTCTCACTCAGACACTCTGAGGACAAAGCTAGTGGCAAAAGGTGAACTCTGCTGAAGAGATAAGGTGCCCACTTCTGAGATCAAGGAAGACTTTCCTGTCTGCACATGCACAGGAAGGCTTCTTGGGGGTCAAATATGGAAGGAGCCCAACCCCACAATAAGTGTGAACGTGCACCCACAGGCCTTTACAGGAGGATCCATCGTAACAAAAAGTTGCATGTGCATATTGGGGTGGGTCCTAGGACCAGTCAGGTATAAAGAAAGAAATAAGATAATAGCCAAAGGTAAACAAAGACCCAGAAGGACTGTCCTATAAAAGTGACTTCAGTCAGTCAGTCAGTTCAGTCGCTCAGTTGTGTCCGACTCTTTGCAACCCCATGAATTGCAGTGCGCCAGGCCTCCCTGTCCATCACCAACTCTCAGAGTTCACTCAGACTCATGCCCATCAAGTCAGTGATGCCATCCAGCCATCTCATCCTCGGTCGTCCCCTTCTCCTGCCCCCAATCCCTTCCATCATCAGAGTCTTTTCCAGTGAGTCAACTCTTCACATGAGGTGGCCAAAGTACTGGNTCCTCCCACTCATTCAGTTCAGTTCAGTTCAGCTCAGTCACTCAGTTGTGTCCCACTCTTTGCAACCCCATGAACTGCAGCGCGCCAGGCCTCCCTGTCCATCACCAACTCTCAGAGTTCACTCAGACTCATGCCCATCAAGTCAGTGATGCCATCCAGCCATCTCATCCTCGGTCGTCCCCTTCTCCTGCCCCCAATCCCTTCCATCATCAGAGTCTTTTCCAGTGAGTCAACTCTTCACATGAGGTGGCCAAAGTACTGGAGATTCAGCTTCAGCATCATTCCTTCCAAAGAAATCCCAGGGCCAATCTCCTTCAGAATGGACTGGTTAGATCTCCTTGCAGTCCAAGGGACTCTCAAGAGTCTTCTCCAACACCACAATTCAAAAGCATCAATTCTTTGGCGCTCAGGCTTCTTTACAGTCCAACTCTCATATCCATACATGACTACTGGAAAAACCATAGCCTTGACTAGACGGATCTTATTCGGCAAAGTAATATCTCTGCTCTTGAATATGCTCTCTAGGTTGGTCATAACTTTTCTTCCAAGGAGTAAGCGTCTTTTAATTTCATGGCTGCAGTCACCATCTGCAGTGATTTTGGAGCCCAGAAAAATAAAGTCTGACACTGTTTCCCCATCTAGACTTAAGTAACCTCTTTACTACACTCCTCATTCTGGACACCCACACTCCTCTCTGGGTGTGTATCTCTGTTCAGCTTTGGACTTACTGAGCTTCTCCTCATTAGAAAGGACACTCACACTCCTCTCCAGGTGTGTAGTTCTGCCCTACTTCTGTCTTAAATAAACAAACAAACCATTTCTCTGTGTGCATAAATTTGGGACTACCATGGCAATTCAGTAGCTAACACTCCACACTTCCAGTGCAGGGGGCCCAGGTTTGATCCCTAGTCAGGGAAGTGGATCCCACATGCCACAACTAAAGACCCTGTGTGCTGCAGCTTAAAAAAAATCCTGCATGCCGCATTTAACCAAATTTAAAATATTCCTGAATACCATAACTTAAAAAAAAAAAAGATCCTATGTGTCGTAACTAAGACCCGGTGCAGCCAAATAAATGAATAAATATTTTTAATTGCATAAATTCTGATTGCAAGCCATACAAGAAATTCATAGAGAAAACTAACTATAACCAACAGCTAAAAACAACTGTCTAGATTCAACATATTGATCTGGAAGAGAGAGAGGACAAACAAATACAGTTAAAGTTTAAAACCACATGTCTCCTCAATAATTTAGATGTTTTATGGTAGATCCACCCTTCTTTGGTTTGTAATAACCATTACAACAGTAAAAATCAATCATTCTTTGAATTTGGATATCAACATGAAAACACAAAGAATTAATTCACTGACACTCCTGCTGCCCTGCAATACCCTGGACCCAGAGTTCAGCCCTTTCTCTAGCTTTCATAGAAAATTATCTCTAATTGGTTTCCCCCAACTCAACATACAATTGAGGAGATTCCTGAGGAGTCGAATGATCTGTGAAAGAGCTCTGTGTTCCTCTCCCTTTTTCCTCACATGAGAATTGAGTGGGCATCTTAAGTGTCTTAAAATCCCTGAAGTGTCACTACTTACCTAAAGTAGTTCTTCCAAACAAATACAGCATTAATCCTAAAATAAGTCCTAGGGAAAACACTCTTTAACTTAATTCATCTATCTTGCTTTCATTTCTCAGTAAACTCTTGTACTCTCTTGGCCCCTTGACCTTTTCATCTTCAAGTTTAGACAACTTTCTGCATAGCCTGACAACATATGGGCTTTCCTGCTTTAATTTTGAGCTCTGATTTTTGCAATCAACCTTTTGCTTAGTTCATTTCCACCCACTCCAGGTGACAGCCTCATTCAATCTGGACCTGATCTCATCTTCTCCCTATTTCCCCAATTCACCAAGGTACACCTGTTATCAACAGTTTACATAATAGTTATCTAAAGCTCTCTTTCTTGAGCTCCAGACCTACATTCCCAATATCCTACTATGTGTTCTCAGGTTCTTCAAATGCAATAAAACATAACTCATTATCCTCTCTTCTTCCCCATGCTCTTTTTTCTGTTTATGGAGTCATTGTGCCTAATCACCCAACCCACAAACTTCAATTTTCCTAGACTCTCTCCTCTTATTTAGCCCTCTGTATCGAAGTAGACACCATATTCTATCAATTTTACTCTCTAACCTTTCATATATTTGTGTCCTGCACCCTTCCTCTTTTACTCACCAAAGTTTAGGCCCATATAACCTTCTGTAACCTCTGATGTCTTTCTGACATCTTCCCTCTTTGAGCCTTTACACACAAAGTACCAGGATAACAGCTTCCTTCCCACTGCTTAATAACTCATATTTCACACGTGACAGACCATCAGTAAATATTCATTAACTACAGGAGAGAGTTCAAATCCTTGTGAGCTCTCATCTTTCTTTTCCCGGCCACTCATTAGATTGCCTCTCTCTCTTCATCTAACCTCATGATTCTTCAGGATTCCTTTAACTTGCTGTTGATGATGTTATCCTTTTATGTCCAATCAAAGCTTTTTATTACTCTTTATTGCCTTTCAAGTAAATGCATGGCATCAAAATCCTCCATTCTAGCTCAAATTTACATTTCTAGTCTTGTTGTTCATACCCCCCTAAATTTTTACTCAGTTTAGTCAAATCTAATCACTAGTCATTCTCCCAAAAGTGCTATGCATTTCCCTCCCTCCTTGCCTTTGCTCATACTGCTTTCAAAACAAGATGTCTTGTCTTCATATATCTTTCTGTCAAAAGCTTCCCTAGTTTAAGGTCCAGATCAAATGCCACTTTCTTCATAAAGCTTAGTGTTTCTTTCAGACAAAGTTTCTCTCTTCTTCTCTCTTTCTTTGAAACTTAGTTTGTAGCTTGCTTTGTGTAAGTATTTTTACTCATCCTGCTAAAAAAAAAAAANGTGTTGGAAAAGACTCTTGAGAGCCCTTTGGACTGCAAGGAAATCCAACGAGTCCATCCTAAAGGATATCAGTCCTGGTTGTTCACTGGAAGGACTGATGTTGAAGCTGAAACTCCAATACTTTGGCCACCTGATGTGAAGAGCTGACTCATTTCAAAAGACCCTGATGAGGAGAAAGAATGAGGGCAGGAGGAGAAGGGGACAACAGAGGATGAAATGGTTTGAAGGCATCACTGACTCAAAGGATGAGTTTGGGTAAACACTGGGAATTGGTGATGGACAGGGAGGCTTGGTGTGCTGCAGTTCATGGGGTCACAAAGAGTTGGACACAACTGAGTAACTGAACTGAACTGATGGGACAGGATGCAATGATCTTAGTTTTCTGAATGTTGAGCTTTAAACCAACTTTTTCACTCTCCTCTTTCACTTTCATCAAGAGGCTCTTTAGTTCCTCTTCACTTTCTGCCATAAGGATGGTGTCATCTGCATACCTGAGGTTATTGACATTTCTCCCGGCAATCTTTATTCCAGCTTGTGCTTCATCCAGCCCAGCGTTTCTCACGATGTACCCTGCATATAAGTTAAATAAGCAGGGTNTCTCCTCTTTCACTTTCATCAAGAGGCTCTTTAGTTCCTCTTCACTTTCTGCCATAAGGATGGTGTCATCTGCATACCTGAGGTTATTGACATTTCTCCCGGCAATCTTTATTCCAGCTTGTGCTTCATCCAGCCCAGCGTTTCTCACGATGTACCCTGCATATAAGTTAAATAAGCAGGGTGACAGTATACAGCCTTGATGAACTCCTTTCCCTATTTGGAACCAGTCTGTTGTTTCATGTCCAATTTAACTGTTGCTTTCTGACCTGCATATGATTTCTCAAGAGGCAAGTCAGATGGTCTGGTATTCCCATCTCTTTGAGAATTCTCCACAGTTGATTGTGATCCACATAGTCAAAAGCTTTGGCATAGTCAGAAATAGATGCTTTTCTGGAACTCTGTTGCTCTTTCCATGATCCAGAGGATGTTGGCAATTTGATCTCTGGTTCCTCTGCCTTTTCTAAAACCCGCTTAAACATCTGGAAGTTCACAGTTCACGTACTGTTGAAGCCTGGCTTGGAGAATTTCGAGCATTACTTTACTAGCGTGTGAGACAAGTGCAATTGTATGGTAGTTTAAGCACTCTTTGGCATTGCCTTTCTTTGGGATTGGAATGAAAACTGACTTTTTCCAGTCCTTTTGGCCACTGCTGAGTTTTCCCAATTTTCTGGCATATTGAGTGCAGCACTCTCACAGTATCATCTTTTAGGATTGAAATAGCTCAACTGGAATCCCATCACCTCCACTAGCTTTGCTCATAGTGATGCTTCTTAAGGCCCACTTGACTTCACATTCCAGGATGCCTGGCTCTACATGAGTAATCACACCATCGTGATTATCTGGGTCATGAAGATCTTTCTTGTACAGTTCTGTGTATTCTTGCCACCTCTTCTTAATATCTTCTGCTTCTGTTAGGTCCATACCATTTCTGTCCTTTATTGAGCCCATCTTTGCATGAAATGTTCCCTTGGTATCTAATTTTCTTGAAG
The DNA here is from genome assembly GCA_006410615.1 of Neotragus moschatus. Lineage (NCBI taxonomy): Eukaryota > Metazoa > Chordata > Mammalia > Artiodactyla > Bovidae > Neotragus > Neotragus moschatus. The sequence continues at coordinate 3,086,997 of SJYA01000795.1, read as the reverse complement.
AGATCTCTAGTCTTTCCCATTCTATTGTTTTCCTCTATTTCTTTGCACTGATCACTGAGAAAGACTTTCCTACCTCTCCTTGCTATTCTTTGGAATTCTGCACTCAAATGGGTATATCTTTCATTTTCTCCTTTGCTTTTCATGTCTCTTCTTTTCACAGCTATTTGTAAGGCCTCTTCAGACAGCCATTTTGTTTTTTTGCATTTCTTTTTCTTGGGGATGGTGTTGATCCCTGTCTCCTGCACAATGTCATGAATCCATAGGCACTCTACTGCATTTCAGACTCTCTTGTTGACTACGATGGCTACTCCATTTCTTCTAAGGGATTCTTGCCCACTGTATAGATATAATGATCATCTGAGTTAAATTCACCCATTCCACTCCATTTTAGTTCGTTGATTACTAAAATGCCCATGTTCACTCTTGCCATCTCTTCTTTGACCACTTCCATTTTGCTTTGATTCATGGACCTAACATTCCAGGTTCCTATGTAATGTTGCTCTTTACAGCATTGGACTTTGCTTCTATCACCAGTCACATCCACAACTGGGTGTTGTTTTTTCTTTGGCTCTGTCTCTGTATTCTTTCTAGAGTTATTTTTTCAGAGATCTCCAGCAGCATATTGGGCACCTACCGACCTGGGGAGTTCAACTTTCAGTGTCCTATCTTTTTACCTTTTCATACTGTTCATGGGGTTCTCAAGGCAAGAATACTGAAGTGGTATGCCATTGCTTTCTCCAATGGACCATGTTTTGTCAGAACTCTCCACCATGACCCATCCGTCTTGGGTGGCGCTCCATGGCATGGCTGTTTCTTTGAGTTAGATGAGGCTGTAGTAGGAGAGTAGAAAGAAGAGTAATATGAAGAGCAGTATGACTAGTATGAGGAGAGTAGGAAGAAGAAAATGGAGTCGTGGAAGTCAATGAGAGAAAAAAATTCAATGGCCTGAATGAAGACCAAAAAAAAAAAAAAAATTAGAAAAGGAAATGTTCTTTGGGTTTGAAAATCCAGTAGTTATAAGAGAATAATTATGGCAGAAGCTAGATTTCAGTGAATTAAGAAAAAAAACCAAAAAACTAGACAGAAGTATGGAGTAGTCTGTAACAACACTGACTTTATAGGAAAGAAAAGACATGATGGTAACTAGTTATGAGTAGTTCCACTAGCATGTGGACTAAGATAAGAACCAGTCGCCAAGGCTGAGTTGGGGTACTGGGTCCTAGAAACTAGGGTGGTTCACAGTTCTAGCTGTCCAGCATATACATAATGTACATCAGTAGTAACCCAATAGAGCTCTCTGATCCTCGGAATAGATTATGAAACTAACTAGTATGCACAGAGCACTGTCATTCTAGGACAAGCCCTGTGTCAATCAATACCTGACTTCTGTAGTGCTGGGAGGACCAAGTTTCTTCCATATGCTGAGAGGAGCCTGCATATGCTTGGAGTCCACCAAAAACAGGCTGCCTAGCTACATGTTCAGGATGACTGCCTTTCAACAACTGAAAAATAATTCTGTTCTGTGCACACCAGAAGGCTTCAGTTCTATGAAATAGCCCAATTGCTTAAAAATAGACTGGGAGTGGAAAAACACTCTGGCAAAAGGATAGAAGGTGTGGTTGGGCTGTGCAGGACTGGTAGTTTAAAGGAGTTCTGCTGAGCCAGGCCCAGTAAGGAAGGGTTTTATTGATTGTGCTTTTATTTTTTAATGGGAAAGCCTTCAGCTTTAGAGGCTAAGGGCAAAAATACAATGAGAGTCCACAGTTAAAAGATTCAGGAGAAAAGGCATAATTGCTGGAGGAAATTGACCATAAAAGGTTTTGTTTCATTTATAGCACCTTTTTAGAAAGGGAAATTGAGAGTTGTTTTTTTCCCTAAGTTAAGACACAGACATTCCACAGTTCCCAGGAAAACATTAATAAAGTATTACAGAGTGTTAAGAATTTCTCAGGTTCATTTAAGTTATTTTTTAACTTGTGTGTGTAATTAGTCATGTCTGACTCTTTGTGATCCCATGGACTGTAGCCGGCTAGGCTCCTCTGTCCATGGAATATTCCAGGCAAGAATAGTGAAGTGGGTTGCTTCCTACACCAGGGGATCTTCCCAAACCAGGGATCAAACCTGACTCTCCTGACTCTTCTGCACTGGTAGGCAGATTATTTTACCAGTGTGCCACCTTACTCCAAAACAAATATAACCAGCAAAGATCCCACTGGAGCACTGGTGTAGAGAAAGGAATCTTTCATTTGGGAAACAGCCAAGCCATCTGAGATTCCTATCTAAAAAAAGGTTTTCAGTAAATTGTCAAGCCTGTTTGTAACAACTTGAGAAGTAATTCACAGTGAATAGATGAAAAATGATTAGGATATTAAATAAACTATGGAGACGCTGAGAAGAAACCAGGTTACACGTCACAGCAAGAGCTACATATCCCCTGTTGTAAAGTATACTCAATATTATTCACACAGAATTTTAGGGAGAAAAATAACACTAACCTTTAAGAGGCACATCTGTAAATTTCATTCTTCTTATCTCCTTAATGTAACATGTTCTCTGTATTTTCTGCATGAATTACTTTCCCAAAGTAACATCACTATACTCCCAAAGCCACTAGATGGCCACAGTACATCCACAGGAAGTCAAATCAAAACATCAGTGGTGTTGACTTGGCACAGTAGAGCCTTAAGTTCTTCACCTACAAAATGGGGATAATACTAGTACTTAAGTTCATAAGATGGTTGTGAGAGATAGTTGAGAAGCTATACAAATGCCTGCTAAATGACAGACTGCTTGTATGACTGCGTATCTGAATTTTTTTTTCATATAAAGTTATATGTATAGTCAGATAAAAGAATGAAAACATAATTTGTGTGTTTCTATCAAGGACAATAAATCTGATTTTGATACTGACCATTTGGTGATGTTCATGTGTAGATTCATCTCTTGGGTTGTTGAAAAAGGTGTTCTGCTATGACCAGTGGGTGGTCTTAACAAAACTGTTAGCCTTTACCCTACTTCATTTCGTACTCCAAGGCCAAACTTACCTTTATTCCAGGTATCTCTTTACTTCTACGTTTGCTTTCCAATCCCACATGATATAAAGGACAACTTTTCTCGGTGTTAGTTCTAGAAGGTGTTGCGAGAGAACTGGTCAACTTCAGCTTCTTCAGCATCAGTGGTTGGGGCATACACTGAGATTACTGTGATGTTGAATGGTTTACCTTGGAAATTGTCATTTTTTAGATTACATCAAAGTACTGCATTTCAGACTCTTGTTTACTATGAGAGCTACTTCATTTCTTCTAAGAGATTCTTGCCCACATTAGTAGGTATAATGGTCATCTGAATTAAATTCACCCATTCCTATCCAATTTACTTCACTGATTCCTACGATGTCAATGTTCAATCTTGCCATCTCCTACTTGACCATGTCCAATTTACCTTGATTCCTAGACCTAAGGTTCCTATGCAACATTGTTCTTTACAGTATCAGACTTTACTTTCACCACCAGACACAACCACAATTGAGCAATGATTCCACTTGGCCCAGCCACTTCATTCTTTCTGGAGCTATTACCAATTGCCCTCTGTCCTTCCCCAGTAGCACTGGACACCTTCCAATCTGGGGGGGCTCATCTTCTAGTCTCCTATCTTTTTGCCTTTCATACTGTCCATGGGGTTATCCAGGCAAGAATACTGGAGTGGGTTGCCATTTTCTTCTCCAGTGGACCACGTCTTGTCAGAACTCTTCACTGTGACCCATCTGTCTTGGGCAGTCCTGCACAGACAGCATGCTTCATAGCTTCATTGACTTACACAAGCCCCTTTGCCATGGCAAAGCTGTAAGAGTTGGTCCATAAAGAAGGCTGAGTGCTTAAAGAATTGTTGCTTTCAAACTGTGGTGCTGGGTAAGACTCTTGAAAGTCCATTGGACGTCAAGGAGATCAAACCAGTCAATCCTAAAGGAAATCAACCCTAAATATTCATTGGAAGGACTGTTGCTGAAGCTCCAATATTTTGGCCACCTGATGCAAAGAGCCAACACACTGGAGAAGATCCTGATGCTGGGAAAGATTGAAGGCAGAAGGAGAAGGGGCTGGTAGAGGATGAAATGGTTAGATAGCATCACCAACTCAATGGACATGAATCTGAGCAAACTCCAGGAAGTAGTAGAGGACAGAGGAGCCTGGCATGCTACAGTCCATGGGGTCACAGAGTCAGACACAACTTAGTGACTGAAAAACAATAATAACACGTCAAGGACAAAAAGTTCTATGAAAGTGGAAAAAAAATTGAGAAAGAATAAGGGGCAGATATACAATGAAGAAGAAAAGATGGATTTGATGGAGGTGCTGGTCAGAGGCTCTGGGAGGGGGAGGAAGGGTTGGGATGAGGAGAACATTAATTCAGCAGATTCCAAAGGCAAGCAGTGTTACGTGAAAAAAATGGAATTGTTTCTTTATAAGTCTAAAACAGAAAATATGGTAACTTTGAAAATTAAAAGAGCTACTTCTATTGTGGTTGTCATTAGTCAATAGTATAATGTGGTATGGTACTTACCATGATAGTTTTGGAATACATTTATAAATAAGATTTTAATGTTGTGTTAAATTTGGAACTGATGAGGCATTCCGGGTGCACAAGGCTAGGGCAGGGATTTATAAACATACTTGGAAAGGTGTAGCTGAGATAAACAGACATAAAGTGAGAGAAAAAAAGTAGCATATCTAATCATTTCACTGCAAATATATTGAATCAAGTGTTAAGATGAATTTACAGTGAAATGACTAGACACACTAGTTTTGTTCTCTCACTTTATGTCTACAGAGAGAGAAAGAGAAGCATACATTTGTCTGTCAACCTATCTAATTTAGTATCGTATTTTAATGTATCAATACTTGGAGAAAAAGCTAACAGTAAGCCAGTTCTTGACTGGCATGTGAAACAGCTACTTTTCAAAATCCTTTTCTTCCTATTGAGCTCTAATTTTACAAATGAAAAGTCAGGCATAGTAAACAATACTGTATTTCTATCTTGCTTTCTACAATGTATAGCACAGCAGCTGGTGTAAATGCACAATTAACACATTTAATGATACTGTAGAAGATAAGAGAGTGAGATATTTTGAATTCTGACTACCAGTTCCTGGCTTTGTGACCTAGAGTAAATGAGATGTGATCTCTCTGTACCTTAATGTCTTCATTTGCAAAATGGGGGTCATTATAATGCCTACTTCATGGAGTTGTTGTGAGCATTAAATTGGTTAATTCATGATCTGAGTGCTTGGCATATATTAAGCACACAGTAAAATGCCAGTTAAGGATTAAACAATGACCTTAAAGAGGTAGCATTCAAGGAACACTAGGAAGTGGCTTCATCCAGGAAAAGGTTGTGACTTAAATATATACTAAGTGTGTGTATGTGCGTGTGTGTGCAGCCACTCAGTTATGTACAATTCTTTGCCCCAACAGCTCCTCTGTCTATGGGATTTCCCAGGCAAGAATACAACCCGAGAGTGGGTTGCCATTTTCTTCTCCAGAGAATCTTCCCTACCTAGGAATACAACCCATGTCTCCTGTGTCTCCTGCTTGCCAGGTGGATTCTTTACCACTGAGACACCTGGGAAGCCCTATATATTAAGTATATTTGGCCAAAAAAAAAAGTCTTGGCTATAACTCAGGTATTTGATTGTACTGGCACAATTTCTGTTGCCTATCTGACCCAACTTTCCAGAAGATCTTTATTGTAAAGCATACAACCATCCATCCTGATGGCCACAGTTTTATCTCTGGCCCAGGCTAAGAACTCCCTTCCAGCTTTATCCTACCTTGTCAAGGACTAAACATAATGCTCTTGCAGAAAAGCTTCATTCTTCTTTACCACCCTCATTAGGATTGAAGATTGCTAAACTCTGATGGGAAGAACTTCACTGCTAGGCTTCCTGGCAGCCCACATTTCAAGGCAGCCCATGAAAGCATGGGAATGTGACTTTTCTCTAGGAGGCTCTGGTAAGACATACACAGTTCATATAGCCAGGATCATTGTAAAGTCACTGTTGGGGTGTTAACTGTCACTGCCCACAGAGTGCAGCATGTAACAGGTACTAATAGACCTGGATGGAAATGAACTGAGAGCCTGCCCTCAACCCTCTCTACTTCAATCCAGAAGCCTCCCAGGTGAGCCAGAAGCCTCATCGCTGTATTTACTGACCCAAATGACCCAAATGGCATTTCTCACCACCTTACAAACCCTTTCACTGCACCTTAGACCTCTTGTAACTGCAAATTTCCCCTGAATCTTCAACTTCTTTCTGAATGTCTTCTTCCCTTTGCTGCGTAAGCTGAAAACTTGCTCTCTCACATTTCTTCAATAGGTCTCTCAAACAGAGGCTGTTTGATTCTCATATCCTTACAAGAGGTGGGGAAAGTACTACTCTGGACCCCTGTCACTGCTTCCAAACCATTTCTCCTTCTTCTGTCAAAAACTCCAGCTCCTTTGAAGTTCTAGTCATGCCATTGTACCACCCTGTATCAGCACCGCTAAAAGATAGCCTACAGATGGCACAGTTGTACATGGTTAATTTGAAGATGATTTAATAAAAGGACTGCAGTGCTGACTCTAACCCTAACCCTAAACCCTAGCCCTAGGGTGGGGGTTAGAGTTTTCACTCTATACAGTGGAAAATTCTAGTATAATTTATAGTCAGCCCTCCATTATCCATGATTCCTTCATATCTGTGTTTCCTGCATCCACAATTTCAACCACCTTCAGCTCACGAGTTTGGAAGTGCTTATTATTGAGAAAGCTCCACATATAAGCAGACTGCCACAGTTCAAACCTGTGCTGTTTAAAGGTCAATATATTTACAAAGATGTGAATGAGGTAAGGAAGGCACAAGAGGTCACGCAGCGACTCAGGTTAGTATCAGTGGAACTATCATCATTCCTAGGCTTGACGGAACAAGGAAAGGGAATGCTGGCACCCAGAAGGAGAGAGATGTGTAGACAAAGCCACGTTGAAGAGCAGAGATCTTGAGTTCAGAGACACAGCCTCCCTCCATCCAATCTTCTGAGGATCCCCATTGGCAAAACCCAACCAGAACCAGAGAGCAAAAAAAAAAAAAAAAACAGTTGGTTTAATGTAGGTTTGAGCTCCCATGGCACTGAGCATGATGGAGAAATGTGGATCTGGAGGGACAGATGGAACATATCTAGCTTAAAACCAATGCTTTTGGGGGGGGACTTCTCTGGTAGCTCAATGGCTAAGACTCTGTGCTCCCAATGCAGAGATCCCAGGTTCTATCCCTAGTCAGGGAACTATATCCCACATGTGGCAACAAAGATAGAAGATCCTTCTTGAGTGCTGCAACTAAGATCCAGTGCTACTGCTGCTGCTGCTAAGTCGCCTCAGTCGTGTCCGACTGTGCGACCCCATAGACGGCAGCCCTCCAGGCTCCCCCGTCCCTGGGATTCTCCAGCCAAGAACACTGGAGTGGGTTGCCATTTCCTTCTCCAATGCAGCCAAATAAATAAATATCCTTTTTTTAAAAATGCTCTTTTTGGTTGCTATCATCTTTCAACCTCTTATTCTTGGACGATGTGAACTCCTAGCTCATTTTCTTCCTCTCCGCCCCTTAGTGAGCTCAGCATCCATTTGGGTGTGCATCCTCACCCCGTGATCTTTTTCATCCATTCATACTGTCACACGCTAACTACTACCACCAACAATAACAATATTGGCTTCAAGCATCTCACTTGCTGACCACCCCTT